>JAREIK010001166.1:900000-1264569 GCA_029783825.1 Sapria himalayana
TATCTATCTATCTATCTATCTATCTATCTATCTATCTATATGTCTGTCCGTCTATCGATCTATCTATCTATCTATCTATCTATATGTATGTCTGTCTATATCTTTGTCTATTTTTTGTCTATTTCTCTATTTATCTATCTAACTAACTAACTAACTAACTATCTATCTATCTATTTGTCGGTCGGTCGGTCAGTCCTTCTATCTGCTGGTCTATCTATTTGTCTATCTGTCTGCCTATGTCAATCTATCTATCTATCGGTCTGCCCATGTCTATTTATCTGTCTATCTATCTATCTGTCTGTCTATCTGTCTGTCTATCTGTCTGTATATCTGTCTGTCTGTCTGTCTGTCCATCTGTCGGTCTGTCTATCTGTCTATATATCTATCTACCTGGCAATCTGTCTTTCTATCAGTCTGTCTATTTGTCTATTTATCTGCCAGTCTATTTGTCTGTCTAACTGTCTATATTTCTATTTATCTGTATGTTTGTCTAACTATCTATATGTATGTCTATCTGCCTGTCTACCTATCTGTCTATCTTTTCACTATAAAAAAAATCCCAGGTTGCTAGGGAAATTTCCTTAGCTAAATTGGGATTTTTGTCGCTAAACTAGATATAATGACTGATTAACGACGGAAGCTTTCTCAATCTAAAGTACTTGTCCCTAAAAATTAACACGGGAAAGAGTCCCTAGCTAAAAATTTTTGCGACTGAAAATTCCCTAGCTAAAATAATAAATTACCTAGCTAATTTTGACATTTCTTTCGAGCTTCAGAAAATTCCCTGGCTAAATTAACAAGGGACAAATCTCTAGCTAAATTAGCAATGAAAAAAATCCCTAGCTATTTTCATTCCAAAACTATTTTCTCTATTTTATTTTTTTTTCACAAATTTTAATAAAATAATTTTATTTTTAATATTAAATTAAATAAAAACAGAAACTATAAATGATAATTTATAATTAACAAAAATTAAAATTAGTAAATAAATTTTTATGATACAATATATTACATTTTTAAAACAAAAGCATATCAAAATTTTATTATATCTTATTCATCAATGTATATAATGATAGTGCATAAAATATAATATATCCGTAAAATTGATATTGCTTTCTCTTCCCCAGTACCTCCGGTCATCATCTTTCTGCTGCGACATAGCTGTCCTAGTCACGACACATCATTTCTAGTAAAAAATCCCTTCACTTCTACAATTTTCGTATGGGGAACATTAAGGTACCATATCATTACGAAATTTAAACCAGTCAATCAAATTAAAATAAATAAATATAAAGAGTTATGTTTAGATAAATATATAATACTGTAGTATATGTGTACATACATACTATAGTGTATATATACATATATACTATCATTTCACTAGCTACATATTTTACTAAAGTATATGTACGTATATACTGTAGTATTATATGTACATTTAAACTGAGTAAATATGTATATATATACTCAGTATATACGTACATATATTCTCAGTATATACGTACTTATATACTTAGTATATACATACAGATGTACTGTAGTATATATTTACTTTTATACTACAATATTATATTTACATATATATAATCACATAGCCTCAACTACACAAAACTGCAATGAATTAGTATTATTCAATTTATACTTCACAAAGATGGCACAAAACTTCACTATCAACATAAATAAGAAATACAAAAATTATTTAAATTTAGGAAAATATTTCTGAAAACTTTTAGAGGAAAACCTAGAAGACAAGCCACGAGCCAGACTTGGTGCATCAAAGTTTGCATCTTGCATCCATGCAACCTGGAACTCTCTCCTAGTCCCAAGGCCTATAAGGGTGTTGCTTTACCCCGCCATGACCGAGCTGACAAGCCAACAAAAGAACTCACAAATGAAATAAAGACTGGTCGTTAGCAATAGTAACCATCAACAAATAAATAAGAAACTTGAACATAAAAAAATGGAGCACCCCACCATGCTCATGTGCAACATAGAATGATGAAAATATTTTTTGCAAAATAATATTGAATAACTGCTGTCTACGCAACCCTTGTTTTACATAGTTAAAACAAAAACATAACAAAATGTTATTACATCTTATTCATTAATATATCTAACGATATTGCATAAAGTATAATCTACATGTGAAATAAATATTGCTTTCTCTCCCCCAGCTCCTCCGTTCACTATCTTTTTGTTGTGACAAAGATGTCTTAGTCGCTATGCATCATGTCTAGAGAAAAATCCATTCTCTTCTACAAGATTCTTATGGAAAATTGTGGTACCATATCTGTACGAAAATTAAACCAGTCAATCAAATCAAAATAAATAAATAAAGTTATATTTTGATAAATATATGTACATATATACTATAGTATATATGTACATGTATACTACTATATATATATATACATATATACTAGCATTATATATGTTCATATATACTTGTATATATGTACATATACACTATAGTATACATGTACATATATACTATAGTTTATATGTATAAATTGATATATATGTACATATACACTGTAGTGTATATGTACATATATTGAGTATATATGTACATATAAATACTTGTACATATATACCAGTATATATATACTGGTATATATGTACACATACACTACAGTGTATATGTACATATACTGAGTTTATATGTACCAGTATATGTACATATACACTACAGTTTATATGTATACACTGATATATATGTACATATGTATTGGTATATATGTACATATACACTATAGTGTATATGTAAATACATTGAGTATATATATACATATAAATACTTGTACATATATACCATTATATATATAATGGTATATATGTACACATACACTACAATGTATATGTACATATACTGAGTATATATGTACCAGTATATGTATATATATAATGGTACATACCATTATGAAGCATGAACATCAAACAGTTGATATTCTAAGATGAGCATTAAAAAAAAGGAACAAACACCTTAACCAGACATCCAAAAATCATCTTTGTTTGTTCAAAATTATGTCGACCCTGCAAACACAAGGCACAAGAAATTTGCAACTAGATTTTAAAGGATGAAAGTTCAATACATACAATCATACATACATGGATACATACATACATACATATATGACCTCATTTTTTGTCTCTTCCCTCTACAAGTATTTACATAAAGTAGAGAGTAAATACCCATCATGGAGCATGAACATCAAACAGCTAGATATTTTGTCATAAGCATAAACAAAAGGAATAAACACCTTAACCAAGGCTGATAAAATCATTTTTGTTTGTTCATAATTGTGTTAAACCTGGAAACACAAGGCACAATAAATTTGTAACTAGATTTTATAGGATGAAAGTTCAATACATACATACACGGACACAAACACACACACACAGAAACACATATAAGAACAAGCTAAAATAAATGATCAAATTTTAACATATGAATGTATGAAATTGCATTGTCATTAAAAAAGCATACTCAATACCATATGGAAGACAACCTAAAAAATTATAATTTATCAGTGAGGTATTGAGTTTGAATATCACCCTAAATCAAGAGAAAAATGGACCTACCCAAACTTACCTAGAGGGAGAATATTAATAAAAGCAGATCATTATCATACTCTTAAAATATCTAGGAGTACTAAATTATTAAAATATTACAATTAGACATTTGTTTATTCTCTGACCAATTTTAACTTGTAAAAAAATATTAATAAAAGATGTTTGATAAAATATCTCATAATCCTCAAAATAATAATAATAATAAAGGCTTAAATGACACATACTTAATATCATTTTCACTCCTAAAAACAAGAACTTCAAAAAAAGAATTATTCAATAATTAACAAATTGAGAGGAATACCCAAAATCATTATCACTCCAAAATAATTTAATTTAATAAGCAAATTTTAATAAAAATATGAAATGAAATAACATGCTATAATATTCCAAAAAATCTTTGGAAAACATGGTGATGTCATTTTTATTTATTATTTTTGAACAAAATATTTAATTGAAATTTGATTAATATTGCATCAATCATATATCTTAGAAACAAGATGGCATAAAAAAAATTAAAATACAATTTTAAAAAACTAAAAAGAGTCCAATTAATAATGTAATTATAAAATTTTTCTCTCTCATAAATATATAATCCAACCAAATATTTTTTTTCACATGGCTACATTATATTATCATGTAGTATGAACATGAAATAGTCAATAAATTATCTCTTAATTTTTAAAATTTTTTCATCATTGGAGGTTGTACCCAGTATACAAGACTCTCACTTAGTGCAAGATTTATGAGATATTGATATCTAAATAATATTCCTTCAAAAATCAACAAAAGCTCTGTCTAATAAATCCCAAATCAAAGACTTATTGTCCTTTGACAAAGATACGTGTCATCACATCAAGAAAATGACCTCTAATATATACATACAAAATAAAAACATCTAAAGTAATCATGATCCACTGGACATGACAGTTAAATCTCACCAAGAGAGAGAGATAGAAATAAGCATTAAACAACTAAATGAGTTGATCCAGTTTAGAATAATGAGTTGGACATTCCAATTACATTATAGACAAATATATATAATAAAGAGGAACCTGAGAAAAAGATCGATTTACAAGACTATATTGGTAATAAATGATTTTACATAGCATTATGATATTGATTTTTGAAACACATTATTTCATATGATTAACATGGCCACTAATAGGTTATTACTTTCTATTTATCATCACATATATAAAATATATATTAGGTAAATATAAAGAATACATTTCTTTATAATAATTTATATAATAAATGCTTATATAGTAGTCATTAGGATTCATTGTTCCTAGAAGTAGAGAGCACATATATGATTTATAGAATATGAAAGGCAATTTATAGCTTCAAGCAGTCTCATAAGACATGATTTAATAATTTTACTCAATATTTACTATATTTTGTCATTAAAATATGTCAAAATTTTTTATTTTTTTTAAGTTGATCAAGATGTTATGTGTGAAACTAATTGTACATGATGATAATGATCTAATTAAATGAGATAATCAGTTTGATATATCTAAACTAAAATCTACAAACCAAGTTTCAGACATTATTTAAAATATCTGAGATTTTTTTTAGTATTGAGATCAAATATTCAAGAAGTATGACAACTCTTTCTCAAAGACAATATATTTTATATATTTTATCTGATAAGATATATCATGATGTACACTGTTGGCTTACTAGATATAAATATAGACTTATTTAGAAAAGTTGGTTCGTCAATTAACTTAACTACATATAGAATAATCATAAAAAACTAAATTATCTAATAATAATTATGATTGATATTACTTATGATGTCAGTATATTTAGTTATTTTTAAAATGTACATAAATATATTCATATGAATACAATACTTAAAATTTTGAGGTATATGAAAAAAAATTCAAGAAATGTGATTATAATTAAAGATTATGATCATTATTGGATAAAGATATATTCAGATTCTAGTTGGATTTCTACGATCACAAAGCAAAAAATTGACATATGTTTTTATTTTTATTTTTTGTAGATAACTTTATCTTATGGAAAAATAAAAGATAAATAATTATTTTGAGATCCAACATATAAAAAAAATACAAAGCTTTGACATCAGCAACTTATAAACTTCAATGGACCAAATACTTTTTGAATGAGCTTTATCTTCCAGTTTAGAGATTGATGATATTTCACTATGATAGCTATATAGCCAAACACATAGTAACCAACTCAATGTTCTATGAGCAGACAAAGCATATTAAGATTATTTTCATTTCATTCGAAATAAAATTCAGGAAATTTTGATCACTACAACCTACATACATATCAGTGAGTTGAGTAAGAACACCTTCATGCAAGCTATTAAAGGACCATAATTTTTTTTCCACTCTTCCAAACTAGGACTACGTGATATGCATGCATTAATTTGAGAAAGGTGTTCAATTTTTACTTAGTTTTTTTTTATTTGATTTTTATTGTTTGGGAATACCCGACTTGTGAGCTTCCCCAAATAATATACGTGAGATTATATATATATATATATATATATCCAAAATACTATATTTCATTTTATTGAAACTTATTTTTTTTTTCAAAGATTCGCCACACACACACACACACTCTCTCTATCTCTCTACTCTATGCATATCCAAAATACTACTTATTCACACTTGATTAAATAAGTCATGAAAAAAATATAAAAATAAAAATATTTTTACTGAG
Organism: Sapria himalayana; assembly: GCA_029783825.1. Classification (NCBI taxonomy): domain Eukaryota; kingdom Viridiplantae; phylum Streptophyta; class Magnoliopsida; order Malpighiales; family Rafflesiaceae; genus Sapria; species Sapria himalayana. The sequence continues at coordinate 906,277 of JAREIK010001166.1, forward strand.
TATTTATCAATTTAGAAAATATTCATAATATAATTTTTTTGATAGTTGGTTTGGTGTCTACATAAAAAAAGAAAAATATTTCCTCATAATATTGATGTCAATAAAAAGATATATATTAAAGTAATATAACAAATGTGTTTTATATGTGGGATGTAACGTAAATTTGTTACATCTATAAATTTCATTAAAATTCAATTTTAAGTTGATATTTTTCTTGGCATGGTAATAAATGAGATGACAGGAAAACTATGAAAATAGATATATTGATATATGCTATATATAGAATTTATTTTCTTAATAATTGAAACTAATAAAAATTTAAGTTGAAAATTAGATAGATAGCAAATGTTTGAAAGTTAAAAATTTTAAAAATAAAAGATTAAAAATAAAATATTTAATTTGTAACTTTGATTTTAAATTGAAAAAATCAATTTCTCAAAATATAATTATATTCGGAATTTATGCTTTATAATTAAAAAGAAGGACAGTTTAAAAAAATATTAACTAAAAAATTAAAATAATTAACCAAAATAAAGTATAATAGAAAAATATATGTTAAATTAAAAAAATAAATAATATTAAAAAAATAATTATTTACACAATTTATGATTCAAAATGTTTACTTTTTATAATAAAAAATATACATAGGAAGATTGTGATAAATAAGTGTTTGATAAGATGAATGTGTAACTTATTAATCTCTTCTAAGAGATGCAAACTGTAATAGAAAAAAAAAAATCTTCTTTGATAACTTATTAATCTCAACACTACATCCCTAATCTGAATAGAAAGAGTTGATCAATAAGATAAATTTCTACTTACCAAACAAAGTTTTTCAAATGACTACAAATTATTTTCCCTCTGTTGCATCTGAACACATCATGAGAAGCACCTTACAAGACTATGAAATTTGCTTGTAAAACTTCGAATTGATCATAAAATACTACTAGACCACATACCTGTATTGTATTGAGCCAGTCGGCTTTCTCTCGAGGCCTGAACACATTGTATGGGTTGGTATCATTAACAGGTTTGGGAGGCTTCAGAATCAACCACACCCCATGCCACCAACCACTTTGCGAAAACATTAGTAAGATGAAAATAATTCAAAACAAAAATAAATAACAAGCAGGCAATAGAATCTGTCTTGTATTAACCACTAAAACTATTATTGATGAGTAATGTCAAACATAGAGGCATCAAAAGGGCTATGTTGTGCTGGAACGTCCCATTATAGTTTGACATATATGTATAATTATATGTTATTATACATATAGTATATATATTTATAAATAATTATATATAGTTAAACATATAGTTATATATAGATATATTCATACAAGTAATTATAAGTAGTTATACATAAATGTATAAAAAGTTATAAACAAAAATATAGATTTACATATATGTATACATAATTACAAATATAGTTATATTTAATTATATAGAGGGTTATATAGTTATATAAATATGTATATATAGTTATACACATATAGTTAACCATAAAGTTGTATGTTGTTATACATGTGATTATAAATATAGTTACATGTGATTATACATATAGTTGTTACACACATAGTTAAACTTATATTTATACATGTAGGTATATATATTTTTTCATATAATTTTATATATTTATAAATATAGTTATGTATAGGTATAGATATAGTAAAATACATTTTTATATACTAATATATAAACATATATTTAAATATATGTTGTAAATTATATATTTAAATATATTTATGTATAAAATTTTTATAGTTATACATAAAGTAAGATACAATTATTTATAATTATATGTTATTATACAAATAGTATATATAGTTATAAATAGATATATATAGTTAAACATATAGTTATATATAGATATATTCATACAAGTAGCCATAAGTAGTTATACATAAATATATACAAAGTTATAAACAAATATATAGATTTATATTTATGTATGCATATATGTACACATAGTTACAAATATAGTTATATTTAATTATATAGAGTTTTATATAGTTATACAAATATTTATATATAGTTATATACATATAGTAAAACATAATGTTGTATGTTTTTTTTTGGATCAACGCACTTGAACCTCAGATTACTTTCAAACACTTCTATGCTAGTTTAGAATACTAATCCCATTTGTGCATGTACATACGTGAGAGTGCATGTACATACATGAGAGGGCATTTACACTTACAACAAGAAATAAACAGCTATAAACAATATCTAAAGCCAACTTTCCTACCAACAAGAAATAGCAAATAAATTAACTGGTTCCATACACATTACTCACACTATTATCATTAAATGATAATAATAGAAGGCTGATACAGGTTAGCAATCATCCCGTCGTTTTTTTTTGTATACACTTGTTCAAAAAACATGATGTACTTCAAGGTTAGCCATCTAGAGTCATGCCATCCTGGCCCTCCAACTAGGAGGATGAACCTGAATCTTGGCATCAAATAGGTCAAGCCAAGGTTGCAAATGCATGTTAGTTCTTAATGGATTTTCACTAAGTTTAGCATGATCATGCATCACCCTGAAATTAACATGCAAAGGAAATGCATGAGAAACCGGTCGGGGATCCCATTACTGATGGCCATGGAAAGATGGAAGGGCCATATAATCACTGGGAACAATAGAAATACTTGCAGCAAGTGAGGTTGGAATGTGAGTTGCTGGTGGCCTAGTAGGCTTTAAAGTAGATGGACTGAGATGTTCCTTTTCTAGTGGGCACCAATCGGACATGTCATCATCATTGTCAAAGAGATTCTTCTACGACATTCTGTGTGTGGAGAACTTGTTTTTCTTTCAACTTTGGTAGTGCATGAACCTTGCATTAGCTAGCTTGCTTGTGCATCACTTGAGTAGAGACAAGCGGAGGAAACCTTTCAAAGCCAAAATAATATGGCATACTTTGAGGAGTTTCCATTGACTTGAATGGTGTCAAAGACTTGGTCAATGAATAGTCAAGATTATCAAATTCACCACCAGAATATTCCTTAAGAACCATAGCATTCAACATTTTGCCTCAGGAAGAAAGAGAAGTATTAGAAGCAATTCCATAATCAAAGTCAGGAAGATCATCGTAATCATTTGCAGCCATGGGGTTTCTCTCAGCATCACCTAATGAAAGTAAGGCAGCGAATGAACATGAGGAGCTACTCCAATGGTTTTCCTGCCAATAGTTGAAGTAGTTTTGACTTGTCGTGGTCTTGCATATGCAGGGATGGAGGATGAATCATAAATTGAAGACATTTGGGATTTTTTTGTCATGGAGAAAGAGCTGGCGAGCAAAAGATAGTCAGTCGTAGAAAAAGGCTGGAGATCATAACGAGGTTGACTTGTCTGGATATTCATGGAATTGATGTCAGTGTTTCCACAAGCACCATGGAGGGATTCATCAACTGGTTTACCTTTTCTTTGGGAAGCATCATAAGAGTTGTGAGGTTTTTCACTTAAAGAGGCTAACTTGCTCTCATATGCTTTAACATTAGGACTGGATAATGGATGGTTTTGCCGCCATACAAAGCAGTCAATTAACAATTCTTGGTGATTATCATTGACAGTCGTGCCCTTAAAAATCCATGCTTAGCAAGTATGGTGGTTAAGGTGTGGCTTCGGGGGCAGACATAAAGATCAACACCCTGTGAAAGTTGTGCAAAGCCAACCCTCTCTCATTTTTTGTACCCTTTTGCAGCCTCTTTCATGCTTGCCTGTTCAGAGTCTGACTCTGTTCTAAATCTCTCATTAACATCCTAACATATTAGGAATAACAGAGACATTCTAATTCAATGATCGAAGAATGCATATCATATTTTTCTGTAAGCAAATAATGAGCAATTAAATATAACTCACCATGACCATGGTACACAAACTCATGAGTGATGATAGGATTCAAAGAAGTAAAACAACTAGACATTAAAAAAATGATATGGTTTCATTTTGCTGAGTAAAAATAGAAAGTGTTACCTCAAATCAAATGCTCCTGCATATAAGATAAGCTATGAAGAGTAAGCATTAAAAAATAAATATATAAATAACTTTAAGAGCTAGCACACTTTCTAGTGATTTGAAATTCATTAAACATTTTAAAAAATAATCATTAAAAAAAATCTCACACTTTTATAAATATACAAGTGTTTAGATATAATGTTGTGTTTAAAATATTTTTATAAAGGTTACATATCTATAATTATATATATGTAAGACTTTTATAAATATTATATAGTATATATATCATATTTATATTTTATATAAACATTATAAAAATTTTATATTTATATAAAAATTTATATGTTATATAAATGTTTACAACTATGTATAAACATTTTATATGTTTTATAAATGTTATATAAAAAAAATAAAAATGGATAGTTTTATGTAACTGTTGTATAAATATTTATAAACATTTATACATATGCATAAATATTTATATATAACATTATATGTTTATATAAACATATCAATATGTATATATAAACATATCAATATGTATATATATATATATATATTGTAATATGTTTATATATATTAAAGTATAGACATTTATATATAATGTCATACATTTTGTATTTTTGGAGACATTTATATATAATGTAATACAATGCCATACATTTATATATAATGTAATACATTTATAAATAATGTCATACATTTATCTATTTATAATATTTATCTGTTTATATAAACAAAATTTATATATTTATCTGTTTATATATAAATGTAATACATTTATATATAATGTCATATATTTATCTGTTTATAATATTTATTTGTTTATATATTAATTATAGACATTTGTATATAAAGTATGGACATTTATCACATTTATATAAACAAAATGTATATATAATGTAATACATTTATATATAATGTAATACATTTATATATAATGTAATACATTTATCTGTTTATAATATTTTTGGAGACAACAAAAATAGAATCCATAAACACTGATTTTGTTTTTTTTAAGTTACAGAAGCATAAAACATTAAGCATAACTTTTTTTTCTTAAGTTACAAAAACAGAAAACAAAATGCATACATTTTATATTTTAAATCTATAAAACCCTAAAATTTTAAATAGTAAAAGAACAAAGTTTACACAAACCATTTGCTGTTTCAATAATGGACGAGAGTCAAAATCATATTAGTGATGTGAAAATAGAAGAAATAAGAAGAAAATTGGGAGAAAATAAAAAAATTAAAAAAAGAATATTATGTATAAACCAAACTCCTCCATTGGTAATGAAATTGAGAGAGATAGAGAAATGTATATAGTATTCTGAAGGAGAAGAGCAATGAAAATATTACTTGGTAACAAGAAGAGGTCGAACTTGTAGGTTGCTCCCATAGTCTAGGTTCGCTTCTCATCTCTTCCTCTTCGAAAGAAAAAAAAAATGTTTGTGATTGAATTTGCCCTAGTGGTTTTTTGTTCACAGAATTAAGTGATTAAATTTGTCTATTTTTTTATTTAAAAAAAGTGACAAAAATAAAAAAATAAACTAAAATTATAAAAATTAAATAATTTTAAATAAAAAAAATGAAATAGATTTTTTTAACCATTAATGATCTTATTTCATAAATAAATTAACTAATAATATATAATGATAAAGTATTTCATATATATATATATATATATATTAATGGTTATAAATTTTTAAGAATTCAATTTATTTTTTATGATTATAATATGGAATAATTATAAAGGAATAAAATTTCATATTATTTGATATAATTTATATAATTTCAAAAATTATTTTAAGCATGAGAAGATGAATAAAAAAATTTATATTTATTATTTTAATAAAAAACAGAATATTAATTATAAGTTTAATAGTAAAGATTTTACTCAATTGTTTAATTTTTATAAATTTGAGTAGGGACAAAAAATAAAACTTGACTTAAAATTAGCTTAGGGTAAGTTTGGTAGTACTTTTTAAAAGTGTTTATTGGCCAAAAAATAATTTTAAGCATTTTTACGACAAAAAATTCCATTAGTAATATTTTAAATAATTCTTTTGAAACCCTAAAAAAAAATACTTAATGTGTTCTTTTAATAATCACCTGAGATATTTATTTTTGAAATCATTAAATTTTTTTTGATGTAATTAAAACATATATGTATTTATCTTTAAATATCAATTTATTTTCGTTTAAATTTAAAGAAAATTTTGAATAGTTTTTCCTAAATTTTAAAATCTTTTTGTAAATATATTTTTTAAAATATTACTATAATCATTAAAATATATATTTTTTATTTTAAATAATATAAATATTTACTTATCTATTCGGTAATTCAGATATTTTCATAATTTTTTTTATTTAATCATACAATTAACTATTTTACCTTTTTAGCAGTAGTAATTTTTTTGTATGTTGATTTATTAATTAAAATATCTTTTAAAGAGATTATAATTATATAATTAATTATTTAATGTTTTTTAAATAAAAATATTTAATTATCATAATTAAATATTTTAGAAAAATAATTTGTATTCTTAATAAAAAATTTTATAATAATACAAATAATTATTTGTCATTATTAATATAAATTGTTTTTCGTATTTATATAATTTTGAAATTATTTTTTTTATAATATCATATTTTTATAATTATATGTGGTGAATGTGTCTTTCAACAATCAAGCATCCATAGATCCGTGACATACCTTTAATATAGAAAATTACATAAAAATTAAAAAAGAATAATATATAAAAAAAAAATTAAATAATTAAAGATTAGCGATGAAAATTATTTCCAGCCAAAATAGCGAGGGAAAAATCCCTAGCTAAATGCATATATTTTGTAAAAATTATTATTTAAGGAATAATCGCTTGCAATAAAATATAAAATAGAAAAAAAATTCAGATAATTATTTAGTAATGGATAATGTCTCGATCTAATTAGCTAGGAGAAATCAGTTGCTAATTCCATCGCCAATTCCGTCGCTAAATTTCTCACATTTCACTAAGCGGAAAGTTATGAAAAAATTAGCGATGGATTATGTCTCGATCTAATTAGCTAGGGAATTTCCGTTACTAATTCCATCACTAAATTTCCCACTTTTTATTGCACGGAAATTTACGAAAATATCAGCGATGGATTATGTTTCAATCTAATTAGCTAGAAAATATCAGTGCTAGTTCCGTCACTATTTCGGTCATTAAAGTAGCTAAGGAATTTTCGTCGCTAATTCCATCACTAAATTTTCCACTTTTTATTGCATGGAAATTTACGAAAATATTAGCGATGGATTGTGTTTTGATCTAATTAGCTAGAAAAAAAATCTGTCGCTAGTTCCGTAACTAGTTCTATCACTAAATTAGTTAGTGAAAATCCGTCAATAAATTTGTCGCTAAAATTGATAGAAAATTTTCAATCAACTATTTTCGTCGCTAATCCGTCACTAATCCGTCGCAAATGTTTATTTCAATATTAAATCAAAATCATTTGCTATTCCCTAACTAATCCCTCGCTATTTAGCTAGGGATTATTACCTAACTAAATTTCCCTAGCTAAACTAACATTTTCTTATAGTATTGTCTAACTATCTGTCTATCTATCTTTTTATCAGTCTATCTATTTGTCTATCTATCTGTCTATCTATCTATATATCTATCTATTTATCTATCTTTCTATCTTTCAGTCTATCTATCTATCTATCTATTTGTTTGTCTGTCTATCTATTTGTTTGTCTGTCTGTCTATTTATCTATCAATCTATATGTCTATCTATTTATCTATATGTAAATTTGTCTGTCTATCTGTCTGTCTATCTGTATCTATCTGTGTATCTATTTGTTTATTTGTCTATCTATCTATTTGTCTGTCTATTAGTCTGTCAATAAGTGTTTTTATCTATATGTCTATATGTCTGAATATGTCTATCTAATTATCTATCTATCTATCTATCAATCAATATGTCTATCTATCTGTCTGTATGTCTGTATGTCTGTCTATTTGTCTATCTATCTTTCATTCTATCTGTCATCTATCTGTATGTCTATCAATCTGTCTATCTGTATGTATATCTGTCTATATATCTTTCTTTCTATCTGTATGTCTATCTATTTTTCTATCTATCTATTTGTCTATCTATCTATCTATCTATCTATCTATCTGTCTGTCTATTTATCTATATGTTTGTATATCTGTATGTCTATTTATCTGTCTATCTGTCTGTCTGTCTATCTATCTGTCTGTCTATCTGTATGTTTATTTGTCTGTCAATCTGTATGTCTATCTGTCTGTGTATCTATCTATCTATCTATCTATCTATCTATTTGTCTGTCTATCTGTCTGTCTATCTGTCTGTCTATCTATTTGTCTATCTGTAGATATATTTGTCTATCTATCTATTAATCAGTCTATCTATCTAAATATTTGTCTGTCTATATGTCTGTCTATCTTTTTGTCTATCTATCTATATGTCTATCTATCTATCTATCTATTTATCTATTTGTCTATCTGTCTGTCTATCTGTCTGTCCTTTTGTCTATATATCTATATATTTGTCTGTCTGTATATCTATCTATCTTTCTATCTATGTGCCTATCTATCTGTCTATATGTCTTTCTATCTATCTGTCTATCTATGCATCTATCTTTCTTTTTGTCTATCTGTCTGTCTATCTATCTATCTATCTATATGTCTATTTATCTATCTATATGTTAATCTAAATATCTATCTTTATCCGTTTATCCTTTTGTCTATCTATCTGTCTACTAATTTGTCTATTTGTCTGTCTATTTACTATAAGAAAAATCTCATATAGCTAGGGACAATTCCCTAGCTAAATGGGCATTTTCTATTTCTAATAGGATATAACGACAGATTAACGATGGAATAGTTCCCGATCTAAATTGCTCGTCGCTAAATTTAGCGAGGGAAAGTGTCTCTAGCTAATAATTTAGCGATGGAAAATTCCCAAGTAAAAAAAAAATAATTGCTCTAGCTAAATTAGCAAGCTAAATGAGAGTTTCCGTCACTAAACGGATATAACGACGGAAGCTTTCACAATCTAAAGTGCTCGTCGCTAAATATTAGCGACAAAAATAGTCCACATCATAATAAATTTAGCAACGAAAAAAATCCCTTGCTAAAATAAAGATATCCCTACCTAAATTAGCTAGGGATATCTTCCCTTACTAAATTAGCAAGGAAAAAATCCAAAGCTATTTTAATTTCAAAACTATTTTTAGAATTTAATTTTTTTAAACAAATTTTAATTAAATAATTTAATATTTTTATATTAAATTGAATAAAAACAGAAACTATAAATGATAATTTATAATTAACAAAAAATAAAATCATTTAATAACTTAATCTAATACAATATTTTACATAATTAAAACAAAAAAATAAAAAAAAAATTATTACATCTTTTTCATCAATGTATCTACTAACAGTGTATAAAGTATAATATATCCATGTATTAACATTGCTTTCTCTTCCTCTGCACCTCCGATCACTATCTTTCTGCTGCGACAAAGCTGTCCAAGTCACGGTGCGCCATGTCTAGTGAAAAAACCATTCACTTATACAAGCTTAGTATGGGGAACAATATAGTACTATATCTGTAATAAATTTAAACTACTCAATCAAATCAAAATAAATAAATAAAAGCTATGTTTTGATAAATATATAATATTATAGTATATATGTACATATATACTAGCATATCACTCGTACATATATTACTGCAGTATATCTAAATATAAACTGTAGTATTATGTGAACAAATATACCGAGTACATATACACAGTTGCCGCAGCTACCGCTACTGCATCTACTATATCAGCAGCCACCACTGCCACTGCCCTGGATATGAGGGTTTGGTGCACTTTTACTTTTTAGAGCAATCAATATGTATTACCACAACAAAAATAAATAAATGAGAGTCTCAATTCAGCATACACATTGTAAAAAGATAAGTCACGCTTGAGATAGTTATTGAATATTATTTTTATAAAGGATATCAAGAGTTTTATATGGTATTGAGAAAGACATCAATTATCAGAATTATTCAAAAGTACTCACAAAATGTATCCATTATGATACTAATACTTAGTAGAGATGAATATACAAAATTCATCTCTAAGATAACAGTTGATTCTTTTTTTCTTTTAGGTATTATCAGTTTTTTACTTGTTCTCTTATTACAGACTCATGAATTATTAGCATATTAACAAACATTCACATTATAAGTAATTAGATATTATTTATTATATTCTTTTTTTATTCAAAAAAAATTATCGCCAATAAAAAATATTCATAATCTATTAAATATAATAGTATATAACTTGCATATTTATTACTTTTCTATTTTATATTTATTCTTGATTGTCCTATTGATCAACTCTCTTTGAGTTGTTTTTCCTAATTTACATGATCATGAGATTTTAATAAAGATTTTGTATTTATTGAGTATAAATGATAGTATATTTTTTCCTCGGGGATAACTTTTCATTCTACATGTCTATGTGTTTTGGATTTATTACTTGTATATTCTCAATTTTATCACCTATCATTAATCAAGTTTAGAATATTTTCCCTTGTTTTAAGAGTATTTTTTATAGAATGGAGGCATATCAGGTAATACATCTTACAAGAGTTTTCTATCATATACGTCAATATGATTTGATCGATCTGATACTCTAAGACGTATAGGGACTAAGTAGAAATGTAAATAAAGAAAAATTCAAGTAACTAATTACTTTCATTACTAAATAGTTGAGATACATGGATATATCTATTTTATGATCTATTATAAATTTGTTTATTTTTAAAATTTTTCATAAAATGATAAAAACCCAATTCAATAAAATTATTAAAAAATTTAAAAATAACAATATATTAGAATATATATCATACAAATTCAGTATTTATTATATAGATCATGAGATATCAATCTTAAAGTACAGGCATACCCATTAAAGGTGATGCATTTTATGATAATAATTATCTTATTACGAATGAAATATGCACTTGATATTATTGTAAGTTTTGTTTTTTGTTTGTTGTGTTACCAGAGATACTCCTATTCATACAAATTTTGATTTGACTTCTAATGTGATCCATCCCGTTGACTCTATTACTTATAAGATAATCATGAAAAAAAGTAATTATGTGACTATGATATCGACAGATATAGCAAATACAATCATTATAATTAATTATTTTCTATATTCTTCTCATTATGTTCACCTTGACGCAGTTCATTGCTTATTGAGGTATAAAAAAATTAATTATTTATAATCAAGGTGGACACTAGTATCCACAAAGAAAAGTCTACGATATTATTTTATATTTTTTATTAAGATAATCTTATCTTCTAAAAAAATAAATAATAAATAATTATTTCGAGATCTAGTACAAAAATAAATTTCAGAATAATAGTAATAGTTTCTTATGACATACTTTGAATGTAATATTTATTAAAGAAAATCAAGTATTTATTTTTCTCTTACTATCATTTACTATATCAATAAGACAACAAAACATATAGCCTTCAATATGTTATTTCATGAATAGATGAGATACATAGAGAAACAATTCCTTCCTAAAAAAAATTAGGACGGGACCTTTAATATAATATACATTTAGAAAGTAGAACAATCAACATACAACTTCACCAAATTTTGGGAGAGGCTTCTATTTATTTTTCTTTCCTCCATGTTTAATATTATGGACTTGTATACACCCACTTGACGGGAATATTATAGTTTATATTGTTTTTTTTATTTTATATGTTTAATGGGAGCAACCTATCAAGCAATTGTTCTAAGCATTTTTTGATTACGCATTATTTTCATTCATTGATTAATATTGCATTATTATTATTTATTTTCATATAATTCTAAATGTATGTATTAGCAAATGAGTTAATAATTCAAGAGTATAAAATAAAAGAACGAGTTATAAAGATTATAATATATGAATATCATGAATAATTGGTTGTTGCACCACTGTATTAGCAAATATAACTATGAGAGGACAATTTGGAAGATTTAATAGTCGATCAATCTCCATCAAATATATGTAATACTCAAGACTTTTTCAAGAGAAATAACTCATAATAACTATCTATGCTATGACAGATTTATTTATAGTATGTACATTTAGAGATTAAAAATGGATTAGGAGGTCAAAATCAAGGCCAAAACCAAGCTTGAAAGAGACATCAGCTGGTGCGGACTAATTTTGGTGCAAGTGACCAACCTAGGCTAGCCTGGACATAACCCAAGCTAGCAAGGACCTAACCCAAGCCAATCTAGACCAAACTAGGCTAGCTGGAACCTGACCCAAGCCAACCTAGACCAAACCCAAGCTTAGTTGGGTTTGAGTCATGTAGGCCAGGCAATGGCATGTGCCGAGTTTCATTTCTATGTGCATTGAAATGAAACTCCCCTACTTCTGCAAATATGACGACTAGTACCCCTCGACTATTAGCAAGTGCAAAGTGAGATTTCTCTAATTGTATAAACTTTACTACTCTATATTGTAACTTTGGCCTAGTAGAAATCATATGACAATAACATAGGACAATAACATATGAATATCATGCCCATTAGTATCTATAACCATTTCATACTCTCTAATTTCAACATCAACTAAAAAAACCTTCATGAGTTGGATAGTCAATCTAGTGAACTATGTATAATGGGTGATAATCTACTCAGACTTACTAATCTTCTTTAGTATTAATCCATGAAACTTAGTAAATACATCACAGTCATACATATGTGTTATCTGACATGAGTACACTAATGTTGCAAACTCTCATTATATCTTGTATGTCATGCATAATGAAAAAATTGAAGACAAATCTACCTTTATTGATGACCACATTGCAATCAAAAAGAGAGTCAGTGTGTAACCACTACTCCTTCGTTTCATTACTAGGTGGATCATTTGTCAAATCATCTAGCATCCCCTAACTAAAAAACCATGTCATGACTCATGTTACCATCTATGAACAAAAAACACCTTATGGTTTACTATTGTAAATAGTAGTTTTGCACAATGAGTCGTGGTTGCACTATAGTGCAATTTCCATGTGCCACCCAAAAAAAGTTGTTGCCCACAACGAACAAAAATATTGCTTTCCAACAAAAAGACTTGCACATTCAAAATAACCTCCAGGCTCCAACACACACTACACATAAAAAAAATAGGGCATCATATGGAGTAATTCATTTTGCACATCAATACACACAACACCATGCATCACTGTTGTGGAAGTCGATGCTCATAGAACATAATGGGTGTGTAAAGATGACACATAGTTGTGCACCTTTTCCCTTATTAGAACACTATGCACATGTGCATTTTTGCATGCTATACCACGTGCAATGTATTGATATAGTGTACCTACCTCCCTCTACTAACCCTAATTGCACTCTCCTAGAGTTTTGGCTATGATACCATGTTGAACAACAAGCCAAAAAATTAATAGCATCCAATAACTCACAAAATAAAATATATAAGTAGTATCCTTATATAATAGACCAATGAATTAAAACAACTCATTTGTTGGGTACTCTTATTAATAAAGAAAATAAAAAAAAACAAATTAAAAATTAACATTTTGGAATAGTATGCATTATCAAAAGGCTTCATTTGACTTAAGTAAGATAAACTACATATTTTTTTACAATAAGATATTGCACTAAATATTTGAATAAGATTATCTCGTTATTTATATTTTTTTAACTTAGTTACACATCACTAATAAATTTGAGAATAATAGACTCTAATTTTAGGATTTTTATTATAATAGAGTGTGAGACATATCAGTTAATAAAATATAACTAAATTTCATATCATGCTTCCTAGACTGACATGGGTAAAGACTCATTAAATTTGATAACACAAGCATATGAGGGCTTAACAATGATCAGAGCTGGGAAGGATATGAGAAATGGATAGGCAAATACCGAGCCTATTGGAATTGATTTTAAGAAAATGCTCGTTAAAATATCTAAACGAAAGCGTTTAGCATTATAGATGCTCTTGGTGATATGACTCTCTCCAAAGTCCTCTTGATATTTGGTTGCTTTCCAATGTATTCTAATATCAAATCAATAGAATGTGCAGCAAATTGTGTCCAATACAAATTAGGATTTTTTTGTAACATCCCCCTACATCATGTTATATAATAAATTAAAACACACCATTCAAACATTTTAATTAATACAATTTTACTTATTCAAGCCCTAAAAATAGTATTTATTATCTGTCATCTTATGGCTTGAGTGATTATATATGATAATTTGAACTACATTTTCTTCACCAACTTGATCCACCCACTTGTCTAGTAGTTCAAATATCTTCTCTCCCATTTTAATTATTGAAGAAGCATTAATGAATTCTATGAACATGGCTCCCTTAGAATATTTTACTAAAATATTTACCATAGTTCTTCCTTTACTATCGGTCTATCCATTCGACATAATAGAGCATCCATTCCATTTCCATTCCATTTTCATTCCATTTCAATTCCATTTTCATTCCATTTCATGATCCTTCATAGAATCTTTTGTAAACTCCAACTTTTTCTTGAGGTGAATTACACTTACCTCATAAATACTCAGCCCTTCATCCATGCACCATATTGACCAATAACTTCAATCATAAGTTGTAAACTTAGATATGTGACCACATTAAATGGAATGACAATAACATACATCCACAATGAAATAAGAAGCAAGCTCTTTATGTTGCTTCCTTCTTGTAGGCATCATTCATAGTAGTTTGGGTCATTTCCCACTCCTATTTTGAACTACCACCTTCGCATTAGGGGTGAAAAAATGATTCATCGACCATTTATCTCTTGATCTTTTTGCACTACCTCTACATGTATTGCTTCCTCCACGTGTAATATTAGTAAAAACTCATCTACTTTCAACTTCTTTAACAATGTCTTCAAAATCTTCATACAAATCTCTATTTCTCATTTTCAATTGTTCTTTTTAATTTTTTTTCTCATTCATATAATTTTCCATATCTTGTTTAACATGAACCAGGCATTGCATACATTTTTTAGCATTTCTATCTCCACCAACAAGATATTGCATACCTTTCCTCCCTCACATATTGAGCTCTGCAATGTTTCACTGTAGAAGTAGTGAAACCATCCTGCTGAATCTATTCAATTTTCATGGGGAATTACTTCAATCTTTGATGTAAACCCATTCCTAAAGCACCCCTCACAGGAGCGAAAAGCCACTCGACTTTGAGTCCATGAAAGATACGACAGAGGTTTTGGCCATGAATTGAAGCTATGAAAGGATGTATGATTACTTATGCTGCTATATTTGGAGCCTTCGTCATTTGATGTAGTGGTGCGACTATGAACGAGGTAAGTTGAGTAGAGGTAGAGGATATAGCATTGAGAGGAAAGAGAAAAAAAGATGATTTTCATGAGCTTGGAAAATTATATGTTCATTCTTCATTTGAATTTTGGTTTTACATTATGGTCAAGTCAAGCATTATATTTTCAAGAATCAATATTAATTAATGATTTGTTGAAGGAAGTAGGAGTAATAGGAAAATGCGAACAATGCATGGTACACTGCCTTATTTCCTCACACCTAGATTTCCTTGTGCATTTTATTAGCTAAGGAAATTCAGTCGCTAAATATGTCGCTATATTCTGTATTTTATTATCTAGGTAAATTTCATCGCTAAATCCGTTGCTAAATTCCTCGCTTTTCTTGAGTTAAATTTACGAAAATATTTTGTCACTAATCCGTCATTAATCCATTGATAAATTACCCACTTTTCTTGAGCGGAATTTATGAAAATATTACGTTACTAATCTATTGCTAATCCATTGCTAAATTCCCCCACTTTTCTTGAGCAGAATTTATGAAAATATTCTGTCGCTAATCCGTCACTACTTTGTTGCTAAATTCCTCACTTTTCCTGAGCATGATTTACGAAAATATTCCATCGCTAATCCATTGCTAAATTCCTCGCTTATCTTGAGTGAAATTTACAAAAATATTCGGTCACTAATATGTCACTAATCCGTTGCTAAATTCTCCCGCTTTTATCGAGTATAATTTATGAAAATATTTCATAGCTAATCTATCGCTGATCCATTGCTAAAATCTCCACTTTTTGAGCAGAATTTACGAAAATATTTCGTCACTAATCCGTCGCTAATCCATTGCTAAATTCCCTCACTTTTCTTGAGTAGAATTTATAAAATATTTTGTTGCTAATCCATCGCTAATTTGTTGCAAATTTTTATTGCGGTTAAAAAACATAAATCCCTTGTTAGTCCCTAGCTAATCTCTCATAATTTAGCTAGGGATTGATCCTTAGATCAAATTCCCTAGCTAAATGAACATTTACTTGTAGTGAATATAGCTATCTATCTGTCTATCTGTCTGTCTGTGTATTTGTATGTATGTCTGTCTATCTGTCTATCTATCTATCTGTATGCCTTTCTATTTGTCTATCTATCTATATATCTAGTTTTCTGTCTATTTGTTTGTCAATATATATATCTATCTGCCTATATATTTGTCTGTCTATCTATCTATCTATCTATCTGTCTATATATATGTCTATCTATTTGTCTATCTATTTGTCTATCTGCGTGTCTATCTTTCTATTTATCTGTCTATCTATATGTCTATCTATCTTTTAGTCTATCAATCTATCTATATATCTCTCTATCTTCATGTCTATCAATTTGTATGTTTATCTTTCTGTATATATATATATATATCTATTTATCTACCTATCTATCTGTCTATCTATCCGCCTGTCTATCAGTCTAACTATCTGCCTGTCTATCTATCTATTTGTTTGTCTATTTGTTTGTCTATATATTTTTAACTCTGGCTCTCTATCTATCTTTTTAACTAGCTATTTGTCTATCAAACTATCTTTCTATCTGTCTATGTCTTTGTCTATTTGTGTATCTTTCTGTCTATATATCTATCTATCTGTCTGTCTGTTAATTTGTCTATCTATCTATCTGTCTATCTCTCTGTCTATCTATTTATCTAAATTTCTATCTATCTCACCTATATATCTGTCTATCTGTCTATCTATCTATCTATATGTTTATCTATTTGTCTTTCTAACTATCTGTCTATCTATCTGTCTATCTATCTATGTATCTATCTATCTATCATTCTATCTATCTGTCTATCTATTTGTTTGTCTATCATTCTGTCTATATGTTTGTCTATCTATCTGTATATTTGTCTGTCAATCTATCTGTCTTTGTGTCTGTCGATCTGTTTATCTATGTGTCTATCTATCGATTTATCTATCTATATGTCTATCTATATGTCTGTATATCTGTCTGTCTCTCTTTCTTTCTATATGTCAGTCTATCTGTATATTTATTTTATGTCTATCTATCCATCTATCTATATGTCTTCCTATCTGTCTATCTATCTGTCTATTGATATGTATGTCTTTCTGAATATCTGTCTATCTATCAATCAATCTATCGATCTATATGTCAATCTATCAATCAATCTATCAACCTAAATACCTATTTTATTGACTATCTGTCTATCTATCTATTTATATATTTATCTGTCTATCAATCTGTAAAGCTATCTTTATATATATATGACTATCTATCTATCTGTCTATCTGTTTGTCTATCTAGTTATTTATCTATATTTCTATCTTTCTATATTTCTATCTATCTATCTATATATTTGGTTGTGTATCAGTTTGTATATTTGTCTATCATTTTGTGTCTATCTGTTTGTGTATTTGTCTGTCTATATGTCGGTCAAAATGTCTAACATATCTATGTGTCTATCTATCTGTCTGCCTATCTATCTGTCTGCCTATCTATCTATTAATCTATCTATCTATCTGTCTATTTTTCTATCTTTATATCTATCCATCTATCTTTATATCTGCCTATCTTTTTGTCTATCTGTCTGTTTATCTGTCTATCTATCTATCTGTCTGTCTGTCTATTTGGCATACTAACTATCTATCTATTTTAATGTCTATCTATCTATCAATATGTGTATCTATATGTCTATATATCTATATGCCTATCTGTCCGTCTATTTATATGTCTATCTATCTGTTTGTGTATTTGTCAGTCTATATGTCTGTCAAAATGTCTAACATATCTATGTGTCTATCTATCTGTCTGCCCATCTATCTGTTTGCCTATCTATCTATTAATCTATCTATCTATCTGTCTATTTTTCTATCTTTATATCTATCCATCTATCTTTATATCTGCCTATCTTTTTGTCTATCTGTCTGTTTATCTGTCTGTCTATCTATCTGTCTGTCTGTCTATTTGGCATACTAACTATCTATCTATTTTAATGTCTATCTATCTATCTATCAATATGTGTATCTATATGTCTATATATCTATATGCCTATCTGTTCGTCTATTTATATGTCTATCTATCTATCTATATGTCTGTATATTTTTATTTCTATCTATCTCTCTATCTGTCTACCTATCTGCATGCCTGTCTCTCTATCAGTCTTTCTATCTATCTGTATACTCATTTATCTATATGTATTACTATTTGTCTATCTATCTATCTATCTAATTTTCTATCTATATGTTTGTCTACATGCCTATGTACCTATCTATTTGTCAATCTATCTGTCTACACACCTGTCTACTTGTCCATCTATTTGTCTATATATATCTTTATCTATATAACTATCTATCCATCTATCTGTCCATTTTTCTGTCAGCCTATCTCTCTGTCTATCTATCTGTATCTCTGTCAGTCTATCTATCTATCTATCTATCTATCTATCTGTTTTTCTATCTATCTATCTATCTATCCATCCATCTATCTATCTATCTAATATATATTTGTCTTTCATTCTGTTTATATGTCTATCTATATGTTTGTCTATCTTTATGTCTATCTACGTATCTATCTGTTTGTCTGTATGTCTATCTATTTGTCTATCAGTCTATCTATCTGTCAGTCTATCTATTTATTTATCTATCTATCCATCTTTTTATCTATATGTTTATATGTCTATTTATCTATATATCTATCTGTATATCTATCTGTCTATTTGTCTGTCTATCTGTCAGTCTATCTATCTATCTAAATGTTAGTCTATCTATTTGTCTATCTGTTTGTCTATTTGTATGTCTATATGTTTGTTTATCATTTTTTCTAACTTTCTACATGTCTATCTATCTATCTATCTATCTATATGTCTATCTATCTGTCTGTCTGTATGTCTATCTAACAATCTATCTATTTGTCTATCTATGTGATTATCTATCTATATGTTTGTCTATCAGTCTGTCTATTAGTCTATCAATCTATTTGTTTATCTGTCTATTTATCTATTTATCAATCTGACTATCTATCTATCTATTTTTCTATGTATCTACCTATCTATCTATCTATCTATCCATCTATCTATATATCTATCTTTTTGTTTATCTATCTTCTATCTATCGGTATATCTATCTGTTTATCTGTTTGTCAATCTGTTTGTCAACCTATCTCTCTATCTATTTTTCTATTTGACTGTCTAAATGTTTGCCTATTTATCTGTCGATCTATCTGTTTGTCTGTCTATCTATTTCTCTATCTATCTGCTTATCTATCTATTTATCTGTCTGCCTATCTATTTGTCTAACTATTTGTCTATCTATCTGTCTTTCTATCTGTATATCTATTTATATATCTATCTATATATTTGTTTGTCTATCTATTTGTCCATCTATCTATCTAGCTATTTGTCTATCTATTTGTCTGTCTATCAGCCATTTTATCTATCTTTCAATCTATCTATCTATCTATCTATCTATATGTTTGTCTATATGTCCATCTATCTATGTGTCTATCTGTCTATCTATCTATCTATCTATCTTTCTTTCTATTTGTCTCTCAATTTTATAGTCTATCTGTCTATCTATTTGTCTATCTATTTGTCTGTCTAACTGTCTGTCTATATGTCGGTCTTTTTGTTTGTCCATCTGTCTGTATATATATCTATCAATATGTCTGTCAATCAATCAATCAATCTATCAATCTATCTATTAGCTTTTCTATTTGTTTGTCTACCTCTCTTTATCTATATGTCTGACTATCTGTCTATCTATTATCTTTCTATATGTATGTCTATCTATCTATCTATTTGTCTATCTCTATATATATTTGTCTGATTATCTATGTGTCTACCTATCTATCTATCTATTTGTATATCTGTCTATCCATCTATTAATCTATTTATCAGTCTATTTATCTTCTATCTATCTATCTATCTATATGTCTGTCTATTTATTTTTCTATTTGTATTTCTATATTTCCTTCTTTCTTTCTATTTTTCTATCTATCTGTCTATGTGTCCGTCTATCTGTCAGTATATCTATCAGTCTATTTTGTCTATCTATCTGTCTATCTTTCTATCAATCAATCCGCATCTCTATTTGTCTGTCTATCTGTCTATTTATCTATCTATCTATCTGACAATCTATCTATCTATTTGTTTATTTGTTTGTCTATCTATCTATCTGTCTATCTATCTATCTATTTATCTATATACCCATCTATCTATCTGTCTGTCTATGTGTCTATCTATATGTTAGTCAATTTATCTATCTATTTGTCTATCTACCCGTCTTTCTATCTATCAATCTATTTGTATGTCTATTTGTATGTCTATATGTCTGTCTATTTATCTGTCTATCTTTCTATCTATCTGTCTATCTATTTATTTGTTTATCTGTTTGTCTATCTATTTGTATATCTATCTATTAATTTGTCTGTCTATCTATCTATATATCTATTTGTATACGTATCAGTCTATCTATCTATCTCTCTGTCTATCTATTTGTCTGTCTGTCTATCTGTCTATCTATTTGTCTATTTGTCTATCTATCCATCTGTCTATCTATATATCTGTATATCTGTGTGTCTTTTTGTCTGTCTATCCATGTGACTATCTATCTATCTATCTATCTATCTGTTTGTCTGTCTGTTTATCTTTATCTCTATCTTTCTATCTATCTATCTGTATATAAATATGGCTGTGTATTCGTATGACTATCTATCTATCTGTCTATCTATCTATCTATCTATCTATCTATCTGTGTCTATCTGGTTTTGTATTTGTCTGTATATTTGTCTATTTGTCTAACCTATTTGTGTGTCTATCTATCTATCTATTTGTGTATCTAACTATCAATCAATCAATTTATCTATCTATCTATCTATTTATCTATTTGTCTATCTTTCTGTCTATCCATTTATCTTTATATCTATCTATCTATCTATTTGTCTATCTGTCTGTCTGTCTATATTACTCTATATCTGTCTCTCTGTCTATCTGTCTATATATTTATCTATCTATCTATCTATCTATCTATCTATCTGTCTGTCTGTTTGTCTGTCTATCTATCTGTCTGTCTATCTATTTGTCTCTCTATCTGTCTATCTGTTTGTTTATCATTCTGTCTAAATGTCTGTCTATCTATCTTTCAATCTATGTGTCTATCTTTCTGTCTATCTCTCTACATATATGTTTGTCTATATATCTGTCTATTATTCTGTCTGTCTATCTGTCTATCTATCGGTCTATTTTTTCTATCTATTATTAGTCTATCTATCTATTTATTTATGTATCTATATGTCTATCAATTTATCTGTTTGTCTATCTATAAGTTTATCTATCTATCTAAATATTTATCCATCTATCTGCCTATCTATCTATCTACCTATTTATGTATCTGTCTATCTATCTGTCTACAGATATGTTTGTCTATCTGTCTGCCTATATGTTTGTATATATGTCTATCAATCTGTCTATCAATCTGTCTATATATCTGTCTATCTATCTATTTGTCTAACTGTCTATCGATATGATGATCTATCTATCTGTCTATTTATATGTCTATTGTCTATCTATCTATGTGTCAATAAGTCTGTCTAAATGTCTTTTTATTTGTATGTCTATCTGTCTGTCAATCTATATGTCTATCTGTTTGTCGGTCTATCTATCTATCTGTCTATCTATCTATGTGTCTCTCTGTATGCTTATTTGTCTATCTATCAGTCTTTCTATATGTCTATCTATATATCTATCTTTATGCATGATTATCTATCTATCTATTTATCTATTTATCTATTTATCTAACTATCTATCTATCTATCTGTCGGTCTGCCTTTCTTTCTTTCTTTTTGTTTATCTGTCCGTCAACATGTTTATTTATTTATTTTTCATTCTATGTGTCTATCAGTATATCTATCTGTCTATCTATCTGTCTATCTATCTGTCTATGTATCTATTTGTTTATTTATGTGTCTATCTATCTATCCATCTCTAAGTCAATCGATTAGTCTATCACTCTACTATATGTCGATCTATCTATTAGTTTATGTGTCATTCTATCTGTATCTCTATCTGTCAGTCTATATGTCTGTCTATGTGTCTGTCTATCTGTATGTCTATCTATCTATCTGTTTATCTATCTGTCTATCTATCAATGTGTCTATCTATATGTCTATATGTCTGTCTATTAGTGTGTCTATTAGTCTATTTATCTGTATGTCTATTTATCTATCTATCTGTCTATCAATATATCTATTTATCTATCTGTCTCTTTGTCTGTATATCTGTTTGTCTATCTTTCTATCTAATTGTATGTCAATCAATCAATCAATCTATTTGTCTATCTGTCTACCTATATGTCTATCTATCTATCTATCTATCTATCTATTAGTCTGTCTATTTATCTATCTATTTGTCTATCTATTGGTCTGACTTTCTTTATGTCTATTAGTCTATATATCAGTCTATCTTTCAATTTATTTTTTATGTATCTATATATATATCAATCAATCTGTCTGTCTATGTGTCTCTTTATCTATCTGTCTAAATATCTATCTATCTATTAGTTTGTGTATATGTCTTTCTATCTATTTACCTATATGTTTATCAATTTGGCTGGCTATATGTTTGTGTATTTGTCTGTCAATCTGTCTGTCAATCTGTCTGTCAATCAATCTATCTATCTATATATCAATCTGATGGTCTGTCTGTCTGTCTATCTATATGTTTATATGTCTATCTATCAATATGTCAATAAGTCTATCTATATATCTATTTGTCTGTCTGTCTATCTGTTTGTCTGTATGTCTATCTAACTTTCTATCTATTTGCCTATCTATGTGACTATGTGTCAGTCTATCTTTTTGTCTATCTATCTGTATATCTATCTATTTATCTATTTATCTATCTATCTGTCTGTCTATCTATCTATCTATCTATTTATCTATCTATCTATCTATCTATATATCTGTATGTCTGTATATCTGTATATCTGTCTGTCTTTCTGTCTATCTATCTGTCTATTTATTAATCTGTCTCTTTATCTATCTATCTACCTATGTGTCTGTGTATCTGTCTATCCATTTATCAATCTGTTTGTCTATCTGTCCATCTGTCAATCTATTTCTTTGACTATCTATCTATCTTTTATCTATCAGTCTATCTACATGTTTATCTATTTGTCTATATGTCTATCTATCTGTTTATCTATCTATCTATTTTTCTATTTTTTCTGTCTAAATTTCTATCTATATATTGTCTATCTGTTTGTCTATCTATCTATCTATTTTTCTATCTATCTGTCTATCTATCTATCTGTCTATCTCTCTATCTATCTGTTTGTCTATCCGGTTGTCTATCTGTTTGTCTATCTATTTGTTTATCTATCTGTCTTTATGTCTATATATCTATATGTATATTTGTCTTTCTATTTATCTATCTATCTATCTAAATGTAGGTCTATCTATCTATCTATTTGTCTATCTTTTTATCT
This sequence comes from Sapria himalayana, assembly GCA_029783825.1. Classification (NCBI taxonomy): domain Eukaryota; kingdom Viridiplantae; phylum Streptophyta; class Magnoliopsida; order Malpighiales; family Rafflesiaceae; genus Sapria; species Sapria himalayana. Next base: position 930,107 of record JAREIK010001166.1, read on the forward strand.
ATCTATCTATCTATTTGTCTATCTCTCAGTCATTCAGTCTCTCTATCTGTCTATCTATCTATCTATATGTCTTTCTATCTGTTCATCTATCTGTCTTTCTATCTTTCTGTCAATCTATCTCTCTATATATTTCTCTAACCATCTCTCAATTTGTCTGTCTATCTATCTGTCAATTTGTTTATCTATCTATCTATCTATCTAACGGTCTGTCTAACATTATATTTATATGTCTATCTTTTCTTTGACATTTGTCATTATATCTATCTATCAATATGTCTGACAATTTATCTATATATCCATCTATCTTTGTCTTTCAATATGTTTTCCTATCTTTATATCTATATGTCAAACTATCTATCTATCTATTATTTTTTACATGCATGACTATCTATCTATATATTTGTCTATCTGACAATCTATCTATCTGTTTATCTGTTTGTCTATCTGTCTATCTATCTATATGTATATCTGTGAATCTATATGTTTGTCTATCTGTCTATCTGTCAATCTTTATGTATGTCTATTTATTTTTCTATCTGTCTATCTATATATCTGTCTAATTTATCTGTCTATCTATCTGTTTAGCTATCTTTCTATCTATCTGTTTGTCTATCTCTTTATCTATCTATCTATCTGTTTGTCTATCTCTTTATCTATCTATCTATCTGTTTGTCTATCTCTTTATCTATCTATCTATCTATTTATATGTCTATCTATCAAACTATCTATATGTTTGACTATATATTTGTCTAGCTATTTGTGTATCTATCTATCTGTCTAAGTGTCTATCGATCTATCTATCTATCTATCAGTCAATCAATCAATCAGTCAGTCTATCTATCTATCAAATTGTATATCTATCTTTATGTATATCTTTTTGTCTATCTTTCTGTCTATCTTTCTGTCATCTATCTTTATATCTATTTATCTATGCCATTCTTTTATTTTTTCCAAGGAAAAAATTTGAGAGCACGCCATTCTTTTATCCAAGGAAAAAAGAAATACACATCCTCACACGATAAGATGAAAAACTCCCATATTTTATTTTGTTCATTTTTTTTAAACATGTTTGATAGGGCACTCCCTCATCTAAGAGGCAGCACTAGTGTCTCCTTGGAAAATGGAAATTTCTTATTTTTTCATGTTTTTTTCTTTTTAATTATTTAATATAGAATATAAGAAATTATCTCACGTTCTGGATCCATTATACTTCGCATCTGCAAAAAACAAAAAACTAAAAAATTAGTATTAACTAAACACAAAAATTATGCATGCTTAAAATAACAATTATATATGACCATTTTAAAGTTAAAACAACAAAATAGAAACCAAAACCCAACACCTCCATTACATGACGAAAGTTGCCAATCATTTATGTGCCAAGTCATGACTCATGACGTAACTTATGACACATTCTTATTGAGTCAATTATTTTTATTAAAATACATAAATAGGGTTAAAATTTACAAATGGACAACCTCAATGCCATGAAATACATAATGGGTAGTACCTTTAGTCCTTAACTGATTACAAACCAAAATAATATTGGAAATGATCAACCTCAATGCCATGAAAATAGGAAAGGTTGTTGCTAATTTCTCACATAATGTAGAATCTAAAAAAATCAAGAAGAATTAGTTATTAAAATTGTTATGAATACTTTTGTAAGTATATACCCCCTTGCAATCTTTAAAAGTAACAAAAATAATATTTGTAAAAAATTTGTTCATGGTATTAGAGGGAACTTTGATTTATTTTATGTTTCCATAGGAATCAAAAACTTTTTTTTAATCTATTTATGTTCTGCTACAGATCATATTATTTAATCTACTTGATTTTCTTTCTATATCATGACTAATTCATCCTCTAGTAGTCTAGAAACTATGATAGAGAAGGAGAAAGCTAATCTTGTTGTCTTACAATAATTCCATCTATTATATGTCCTCTTTAATTGGCCTACAACAACTTGATGGTACTAACTACATTGAGTAGTTTTTGAATAACCAGAATAAGATCTAGGGCAAGAAGCATTTGAGTTTTATTTATGGTAGTAAGATGATATCAAAAAACAACACTTCTAAAGAATATGAAAGTAGAAGTGTCAAGTGAGCCGTGTGGCGTATGCATGACATGAGGCATAGCCCAACTATGTCATACCTATCCCGGCATGACATAGTCCATAAACATGTCTAGACCTAGGTTATACAGACACAAGGCATAGCCCAACTATGCCATGTGCTGGATTAGGCATGATGAACATGCCTAGCCCATTGGCACGGTTGACCATCATGGTGATGGTGACTCGGGACTATATCTCGGGAATGATTCATAGGTCACCGTGACCATGAAAAACACTTGGGCCCATTGTAAAAAAAATTGGGTTTTTTAATTGTTGTACCCATCACGTCTATGTGGCAAGTTTTTTAAAATTTTATTTAAACTCGATCCGACATGATTCAGCAAGACCCAAGATGACCAAGCATGGTAGGCACAAGTTTTATCGGAATTATGATGGGCGTGTCGTGCCAGGTCTGGAAGATTGGTAATCATGTCGTGATGGGCACGACATGATTCTTATGGTACCCCAACTATAGAGGTGTCAAATGGGTCAAGCTGGGTCAGTTCGGCCTGGTTTTAGGCCGCCCAACTTGGCTACCGTGCTAAGCTAGGCACAGCACGATTACTATACCGTGTCATTCCTAGCCAGGCATGATTTCTTCAGGCCAGGCACGGCACATGCCATAGACACGGCTAATTTTTAACCGTGCCGGGTCATGCCAGTACAGACCGGTTTAAAAATTGTAAAATTTTTAAAAATTGTAAAAGTTTTTTTAAAAATTTATTTGTTTTTAATTTTTATGTAATTATAAATTAAATAATTTTTAAAAATATTTAAATTGTAAAATGTAAATTTTTAATAATTTTAAAATTTTTTTATGTTATGTGTTTTAATTTTGTTTAATTAGATTACTAAAATTAGATTTTAGAATTTATATATGAAAATTGAAATAATAAAATAATAAATAATTAAAACTTAAGTATGAATAAAAATTTAAATTGAATGAAAAATGAAAATAAAAAAAATAAATATTCAACTTAAGTTTCAACTTTCAAGCATCAATCACATTTCATAATTAATAACCAAAAATAAAATAAACACAAAAATTCATAAACACAAATGACAAAGTCAAATCAAAGTAAATATAATGTAAATAAAAATGAGTACAAAACATCAAAATCAAAAATCAGAATCAAACATAACTTATAAGCATAAACATAACATGTGTCGCAATCCCGCAATCATCAACCGTCAAGCATCAAGTGGCAACTTCATCAATCATCCATTTTCTTATCATTATCATCCTAAATCTCAATACAAAATCACTATCATATGGATCAACATTAGCAATCAACTCCTCTGCTTTCGCTATAGTCCTAGTCCTAGCACGATCCTGGATGCCAAAACTCAAATCTTTTCAATCCTTCATGCATGCTAAAGCCTCAATAATATATGAACGTAATCCCAATCTTTTATCCGAAATCACATTCATCACAATAGAAAATACACTCCATTGCTACGCTTGGCATCAGAGGAGTCAGTAGATCCCATGTCATCTTAGATAGCACGAAAAAAGTGGACTCGTATGATTTCCACCATGGTAATATATCAAGATTCTTAGTATCGGAATGTGATAGGATTGAGCAGTAATTGGTATCTAAGTATTGTGATAGCTCTCTTTTATTCGACAGTCCACCCCGTCATTTCCCCCTTGCTAACTGAATGGAAAAGTCATCATCTTCGAATATGGTATCTATGTTTGTACTTACAGTCTCACTACTACTACCACCATACCTAGTATCATAGTATGTGAAAAGCTTAGTCAACTTATCATGAATGAATCCTTCAGGTGGGTCTTCCAGGTTCATGCACAAGGAAATGTAAGTCAAAATATTATCTACCACTTCCACTTTAACCCTAGGGTCCATGCAGGCAGCCAGAAAATAAAGAGATGGAATTGTGGACCAGTACTTTAAGTACTTGGTTTCAATCTCTGCAACCACATGGCTAAGTGTCGGGTTAGCACGATACTTCCTAAACATACTACTAATGTTGTAAATGCACCTCAGTGCAATGCAAGTCGTGGAAGTATAAACTAGCGAATACATGTTCGTCATGTCATAAAAAATCTTCAGGAATTTTATAAAATGAAATTTCTAAATGATAATCAGTGTCGTCAATAATAAGTTCATCATTCTTACTATTGACATAGTCTGATATCACATATTTGTATCCAACACATGATTCTAACATCAGGTAAGTCTAATTCCAATAGTGCTTCAAATCCAATTGAAATTTATTCTTCTTAAGACAAACAAAGACTACTAAACTCTTGTTTTCTGTGAGGCATATGAATGTATTTTAGTGAGTTACGTATGTTTTCCAAAATGAGGTAACACACCTTCATCCCCGCTTGTACAATCAAGTTAAATCATATGACACATGCATTTGAACGTGGAAAATCTCTCATAATGGTTCATCTCTAATATTCCTAACAAACATGTTAATTACTACTCAATTATTAGTTGCATTATTGAATGTGATACTAAAAATTTTATTTTGAATTTTATATTCTTTAAAGATCATCATGCACTCAAAAATAGTCTGACTATCATGAGGATGGAGAATCATAAAGAATCCTAAAATTTTTTTATTTAGAGTCCATTTAGAAAATACATAGTAGACGGTGAGGCATACATAAGATGCATCATCGTGACTTATCCAGATATCGGATTTCACAGACACTACTCTACTATATGTCCTAAATTCATTAATTATTATTTGTTTTTCTAACTTATAATATTTTAGTATGTCATTCCTAGATGTGGACCTGGGTATCCTACGATAAGCAAGTGAAAATATGTCTTCATAATACTCACTACCCTTGGATCTTTCAAAAATTTGATCAGAAGACTCATCATGGTGATAAGTTGGTCATCCCTTCTCTACCCAACTCGATACGGTATGGGGATAAACTTTGAGACTAAATTGGATCGAGCCTCAAAAAACCTATTGCTAGTTGGGTTTTCCTAGGATCTATTGCACCATATTATTTTGGTGTATATTTTGGCATGCCTCTTAAGGTGGCCAGTCTCACGCACTCTTACAAGTTAAAATTTTCTTATAATATTTGCACTGTGTCATTTCTTCTTCCACACCCCTAATATTTTTTGTTTTATTATATTAAAGTGAGTCCAAACTACAAAAGTTCTTCTAGTTTTGTTTTTTAGATATTTGGGTCGAGACAACCAGAGAAACCAAAGTTTTAGCAACCTCGGACCTTTGTGTAGGATTTTCATTTTCTAAATTTAAATTAATTTCATTAGTATTTGTCACTTTTTTGATTTTTTTAGAAAAGGGGGTTGATTATAGAGTAGAGAGAGAGAGAAAGAGAAAGAAATTAAAATACTAATTATTTTTAAAAAATAAGTTAAGACTTAAGAGTTAACTAATTAAAAAATAGAAGTACCCGTAAAATAGTGTAAAGCACGTGCACAATAAATTCAAAGTCCAATTCAAATACCAACTAAAGTTGAGCCTGCCTTTTGAGTCCCAAAAATGGAATACATATATAAATTCTAATGATACCACAACTTTTACCAAAGTCATAGCCATGAAAGGAGAATGTCTCAAAACATGGACAACTCCATGTGATTAATCTTGAAGTTGTTGCATAGCTACCTTCATTATGTTTTCTTAGTAAAAGATAAGACAATGCCAACCATTATTTTTGCAACCTTGACTGAAGAGATGGTAAAACAGTGATGAAGATGATAAGAAAATATGTCAAGAGTATAGCTTGGTTGATTGGAGATATCAAAAAAATCAATTCCTCAATATGCATGCATAAGATACATATGGAATATGGTGAAATGCCAATAGTTGAACCCCAATAAAGGTTGAATTCAATAATAAACTATGTGGTAAAAAAAAGAGATCATAAAATAACCCAATATGAGGATCATATATGTCATATTAGATAGTATATGAGTTAGTCTAATCCACATAATATTAAAAAATAGAGGTTTGATGATAGTGAAAACCTCAAATGATGAAGAAATATCAACACGTGTAACCATTGGATAGCACATAGATGTTGATTACTTAAAATTAAATAAGGAAACAAGAAAGGATCACTACCCACTATCTTTAATGGACCAAATTCTTGATAGAATCTAGGGGTGTGCCTCTTATTATTTTCTAGATGAAAATTCAAAATATAATATGATTTTGATTTACCTAGTAGATTGAGAAGAGACTATTTTTACTTGCCCATAAAGAATCTTTGCATTCTGGAAAATGTCATTTTGTCTTTGCAATACTTTAGCTACTTTTCAGAGATGCGTGAATGTGATCTTTGTAGACATCAATGAAAAAATCATGGGGATATTTACTGAAAGCTTTTTCTATGTATGGATATTCTTTTGAAGGTTATTTGGAATATATGGAAAGTGATATTAAACTAATGTAAAATGAAGAATGTTATTCTTAACTAGTAGAATTATCATTTCATGATAAAGGAATAGATTGTACTAAAACACTCAATCTCTACTAGTGGACTAGAGATGGATAACATGAATATTTTATTAAAAAAAAACTTTTCCTTACTCTAAAATAGTCAAGAGGGTGCATAGTTTCCTTAGGCATTTTGGGTTACCAGAGATTTATTAATAACTTGTTGAAGATGGCTAGACCATTGTGCAGACTATTCAAGAATGAAGTAATTTTTAACTATAATGAAGAATGTGCTAATACTTTTGAAGAGTTAAAGAGAGTTAAAAGAAAACCCAATTTTTATAACACCACAGTGAGGTGAGCCATTTGTGATTATGTGCTATACAAGCACATATGCTCTTAGGGCTATACTAGGGTAGAAAAGAGACAAAATCTTTATGGTCATTTCATATACTAGGGTCATTGAATGAAGCCCAATTAAATTACATAATTATTAAAAGAAAGATTTTGTTCATGATATTTTCTTATGATAAATTTTTACCATATATTTTCATAGAAAATGTAGTAATTTTTACTGATCATGTAGTAGTATAGTATTTAATGGCAAAAAAAAGAAGCAAATCTAAGTCTAATAAGATGGATTATTTTCCTTGATGAATTTGATATAAAAGTAAGAGACAAGAAGGGGAGCGATAATGTAATAGACAACCATTTGTCCCACTTAGAATTTAACATGAACCATGGAGGAGAAGTTGAAATTTTAGAGAACTTCTCAAATGAGCATATCTTGATGTTGAAACCTCACTTACTCTGGTATGTTGATTTTTTTAACTATTTAGCATGTGAATCCCTTCCGCCTTATCTTACAAAACACCAAAAAATAAAGTTTCTATATGATTCACAACTATGGGATGATCCACAACTATTTAGAAGAGGTGCAGATCAAATCATAAAAAGATTTGTACTAGAAGATGTAGAAATAGACATTGTCATCAAGTATCACTCTTTACTTTATGGAAGGCATTTCGGAGGTAACAAAAATACTGAAAACATATTACAATCCAAATTTTTTTGGCCATCATTATTTAGAGATTGTCAGAATATGGTGCACTGACATGAAATATGCCAAATATTAGATAACATATTTTATTGGAATAAGATATCACCCAACAACATCCTTGAAGTGGAAATTTTTGATGTATTTGGCATAGCTTTTATAAAACTATTTTTTTCCTTGTTTGGAAAGGCGTACATACTATTGGTAGTGGATTATGTGTCATAATGAGTGGAAGCAATATCTATATAAAAAAATAATGCAAAGATAGTTATGAGTTTCTTTTACAATAATATTTTCACATGGTTCAACACACCATGATGTATTAATTATAAGTGATGAAAGAAACTATTTTTGTAACAAATTATTTAATGCTTAGTTGGCTAAGCATGGGATCATGTATAAGAAGGAATTTTCATGTCATCCACAGATAAATGAGCAAGGGAAAATATCAAAAAGAGAAATCAAGAATATATTTGAAAATACAGTTAATGTCAATATATCAAGAAAAATTAGTTTTGAAGGTTAGAAAAAAATATTATGGACATATAGAATGACCTTCAAGACACCCTAGTAGATATTTTAAGGATATGTTTCAAAAAAGCTTGTTATTTCTGAGTCAAAATTAATCATCGAGTATTGAGGGCAATAAAATAAAGTAGAGGGTGTGAAAGAAAAAAAAATTCTTCAGATAAATAAGCTAGAAAATTGAGGAATGAAGTATATGACAATACTTGGATTTACAAAGATAAAATAAAAAAATGGCATGATAAGAATTTGCAAAGGAATGAGTACAAATTAGAAGAAAAGATATTGATGATCAAATTCCATTTCAAGTTTAATATAGAAAAGTTGAAGTCTCGGTATTATGAACTATTTATAATTACTATTTTGGCATCATATGGAGTAGTCATAGTAAAATTATAAGATAGAATATAATTTAAAATAATGAAAAAATATCAAAACATTATAAGAAATAACAACCCGAGGCTGGAATGTTGAAAAAATCAAATCATGACTTTCCATGATGAAATATTGAAGAAAGTCATGACTTTTTCCAAAATCATGGGATTCGAAGAAGAATACTCCAAAAAAGCAACTCCAGAGAATAACATGATACTAAATGAGAAATCATGAAGAAAAACATAAGAGAAAGACTATATAGAGAATTTGCCTAGATAGCTGATATCACTAACCAAATTGGAGATATAATGAAAGTTTAGCTATGGATATTAAACATACTGCTATTTTAGAGGTATCAAATAGGTTGTGTCATTCCGACATGATCTAATTTTTTGTTGCTCGACCATGCCACAATATTTTGTCATGCTAGCATGGCTTCATTAATGGTGAGATTGACATTGTCTAATTGGCTTGCTTAATGGTACTTCCATGCTAGGTCATGTAGTGGTGGTTCTGGGTCATGTAGGGTCATGCCAGTTATTGGTGTCCAAAATGACCAATTAAAAATTTTTGAACTATTTAATTTATCTTTTAACTTTATAAGAAAAATTAAATATCAAAATTCTAAATAATAAAAACTACATTGTATTATAAATGTCAATGAATTAAATCAATGATTAAAAAATATTCATTCAGCTCAAGATATTGTATGCAAAAAAAAAAATATAATCTAAAAATCAAAATGACAAACTATAAAAAAATTCAATAACATAAATATTAAGAAATAACCCATGAATATAATATCATAAAAATAATACATTAGCAAAAAAAATAAAAAAAAATATGTATCACATTTTACATGCAAGTCTTCTAATGGATGTGATCAGTCCTTGTCTATGGAATAGTAGTGAGAATATAGATCATGATCATCATGTATGATTCTAAAGGTAGTGCTAGTAGTGGTCTCAATCTTTCCATAAGTTACCATCCACCAGCAACTCTTTTGTTTCATCTTGAATGTTCAATCTTTAATCTTCATAGTCTTTCAAGTATGCAAGTGATTCATTGATATATGGTCACATTCAAGATTTTCTATCTGAAATAATATTGAAAGATATAGAAAAAGTAGACTCCAATATTATACTTGACACCAGAGGGGTCAATAGATCACATGTCATATTAGATACCATAGGATACGTAGATTCATATAATTTCTACTTACTCAAAATATTCAAATTCTTATTATCATCATGTAGTATTGTAGAGTAGTGATAGTAACCAAGTACCAAGCATATTTGTTCCTATTTGATAGACTACCCTGGCATTTATCCCTAGCAAATTGAATGGAAAAGTCATCGACATCCATCTCTACAATCAGAGCATCCGTAAACCTACTAGCATACCTAGTGTCATAATATGTAAATATGTTATTCAATTTTTCATAAATCCAATCATAATGTTCTCGTTCATATGTTTAGTTCATGCATGTTGATATATATATTAAAATATTCTTTATATATTTCACCTTTATCTTAGGATCTATATTGGCAGCCAAGAAATACATAGTTGTAATGGAGAACCAATATTTTAAATATTTGGTTTCCATTTTAATATCAACAACGATTGTACTAAATGCAAGGTACCCTCTATACTTGCTAAACATGCCAAAAATGTGGCATGAGTACCTAAGCTCAATGCAAGTAGTGGGATTATACATAGATTAATACTTGTTAGTCATATCATAAAAAATTATTAGGAATTTAAGAAAAGAAATGTTTGTATCTCATTATAAATTATCAATTATAAGGTTATCACTCTTACTAATTACTTAGTCAGATATTATGGGTTGGTAGCCAATATATGACTCTAACATTAGATAAGTATAATTTCAATGGTATTTCACATTAATTTGAAATTTTTTCTTTTTTAGACCTACTAACAAACATAGAGCATTAAACTCTTGTTATCTACTAGGTATCCTATAGTATTTTAGTAAATTTATATATATTTTTAATGTAAAGGTAATAACTTTCATTCTCACTTGCGCTATTGGGGTAATTATATGATACACATACCTAATGTAAAAATGTTCACTTAATGACCCATCTCTAATGGTTCTAACTAATATATTAATAGTAATACCATTATTTGAAGTATTATTGAATATAATACATAAAATTTTATTCTGGATACTATATTCTCTAAAGATCTTCATCATAGACTCATATATAGTAAGGTCATCATGAAGATGGAGGATCTCATAAAATTCTAAATTTTTTTGATTAAGTTGAAGTTAATCAAAAAAGTTGAAGTTGATCTAACTTCAAAATCTCTGCCACTCAATTGGGTTTGCCTAGGATCTAATATACAATATTTTTTTTATTACATAGATTGACATCCCTCTTAAGATGGCTAATGCTACTAGTACTTGTATATGTCTATATTTTTTAAAAATATATATAATATGTTGATTCTTCTTAAAAATCCCTGGAAGTTTTATTTTTTATTATATTTAATTGAGCCCAAACTACTAAAGTTAACCTTATTTTAGATTTTTTAGGTAGATAGGTCAAGGACATTGGAGAAAAGATAATTTAATCCTCAGACCTTTTGGTCGGGTTATCATTATTATCTATATATATATATATATATATAAGTCGGAATTATTATTATTATTGTCATTATTTATTTTTTTATTATTCTAAATTAAAAAATATACATATCATTTTTTTTATAAATTATAACATAGACAATAAATAGAAATTAAATGTGTATCATAACTTTATGTACGCAATAATCCATCTCTTTTTTTTTTGAAATAGTGCTAGACAACTAGAGTAAATAATAGAGTAAAGAAGGATGAGAGGAAAACCAAAAATGAGAGGAATGGAAATGAGAGGAATGGAAATGAGGTGAAATAAAAATAAGTGAATATGAAAAAAATTATATTCCATATTTATAAAAACTTTTTTATTAAAAAAAATATATTTTAAAAATTTTTAAATTTTTTTATATATATTTTTGGCAAAAATTCGATGGCAGTAACCATTAGAAGCAAATCTTAATGGCAAAAAATAATAAATTTTTTTAACATTTCACAACACTGATAGTGAAAAGATAGTGTGTCGCTATATTTGTCAAGCAAGATTTTCACCCATTTTGTTTAGTATAATGGGTGAATGTAGGTAAATTTTTTTAAAAAAACCTTGATTGCATTGATTGTGCCTTGGGCTAGTATGCCCATAGTTCATGCATGGTTCTAAATAGTGTCATGTTGAGCCTGACATGACTATTTAATAGGTTGTGCCACATGTCATTCCTGTGTCATCCGGCCTACTTGACATCTCTACACGACTACTTTGATGGCTACCCAATGAATATTTTCTGGGCAATTTGAGGGGTGAACTTGTTACAGCCCCAAGTCATACACAAAATAACAAAGATTTAAGATTAAATTTTCTAAAGAAAATAATTCAACATGATACTCAAACCTAGTCGTGATAATTATTTCATGAAGTTATAATGTATTTCTTCTTATTGTATTGATACTTGAGTATTTATTTGGAAAATTGAGGAAGATTTATTGCTAAAGGATAAGCAATATTTTTAATGTGTGCATTTGTCTAGCACTCCTCATACTGAATGTTTTGGATGATTTTATATGTATTTATTATTGTGATTACATTTATTTGAACATTTATTGGAGAAATTTCACTAAATATCTATTTTGCGAGAATTGAATAAATATTAGTGAAATCATCGCTATTTTGAGTGAAAATTATAAATTTAGTGGAGCAAAGACTTGGGAGGAGAGAAGTGATGGAGAGTTGTAATATTTTTCATATTATGACTTGGGTACACCTTATATATCAACTGAGTAGTTGTAATATATTTTTTTGATAGTAATTTTATAAAACTAGTCATATCAATCTTTGTATGTCATGACTCTGCCACTAAGTTGTTACAATCTTTTCACTATGTAATATAGTCATATGACAATGATATTTTTTAGAGTTATGGCTACACTATCTCTAAAATACATAATGGTCATGACATTGCTTTCATGTCATTGTAGTCAAGTTTCTCGGTAGAACAATTAGTCACATTAATTTTTAGAATCATAACTTATTCAATATAAAGCCAAAATACCAAGTATTTTGAGTTATGATATTATTTTTTGCAATAACATTTTGTTCTAGAGAGCATTTACACTAGTTATACCATTTTCAAAACCGTGGCTTTTGTTCTCCAATTAAAAAATATCAAATTCAATACTATTTCTAATACCACAGCTCTATATAATAGAAAGTAATTATATCAGTCATAGTCAATCCCAACTTAATGATATTTTGCTAAAGAGTAAAAATATCCATTATGGTCATTTCTAGTACCATGACACTTTGTTCCAAAAAAAAATTTATTTTAGTTATGGCATTCCTAACACTACAAAATCATACTCCATATAAGAGTTACTTGAGTCGTGATATTTATTTCCATCATGACCTTGATACTCTAGAGAAGATCTTATGAGACTAAAAAGTCACAACCTCAAGCTAGCATCATGATTTCTAATTTAGAGCATCCCACATAATATTTGAAGTATATAAGCAATTCTTAGAAGATTTTGCAAAAGGAGGAAGAGAGAAAATGAATTTTGAGCCAAGGAAAATTATAATCCCTAGGCAGCATGATTCTAACCCCCTAATTAGGGACAAATCTAAGGTGAACACAAGCAATATTTGATTTGTTTTATTTTTCAACACTTATATTATCATTTAGGCTAACAATGCAAACTATTGATTCCTTGAGATACATATCAAAATGTTTTATATGAAATCTTCCCTCATATTAGGCTAATTTGAGATCTAGGTGTGGTAAATATATTTGTGTGTAATAGATATGTGATTTTAAATGGTTTAAGTTTTTGTTGTTATTTATGGTTTGTATGTTTATGGATATGGATATTATATAGAACTAAAATTGAGGGTTTTCACTATTTACTAGGTTTATGTGTGTAACCATGTTGGATGGTGATAGATATGTCATACGATATGCTCATGTGATATGGTAAGAAGAAAGTGACTATCCTTCGAATCTTAATGCAAGAGATAAACTTATGTGTGAAAACTTGAAATTAAGATAAGTTTAATCATTACAAGTATGATACTTATGAAGCTAAAAACATGAATGTAATTATGATCAACCTATTATGTATAATCTAGAAGAACTAGCATCAAGTAATATGTGAATTAAATAGAATATCTTACCTAAGAATTTCAACATAGTATGGGAGTCATGTGTTAGGCAGGATTGATAGTGATAGATAAGTTAATTGCACACACACAAGAATAGGTGTTTCATAAGGTGATGATAGTCATGCTAGTCAATTCCTCTAATATGATTTCTATATGTATGATTAATGGGATGATATATATTAATTATTATGAATATGGTACTTATGAAGCTAAAAGTACCGACATATTTATTACTACATCATCTAGCATCTTTAAAATAATAGGGGTAAGAGAATAAAAGTATATTTTCAAAGTAATCATAAAAGGATAGCTGAAGTATTACCTTAAAAAAGTATATATACAAAAGACTCATGTATTGAACATCATGTAGCTTTGGTGGTGAAATACCAAGGAGACAACTATGAGGGGATCATCCTTGGTAGTAACTATCCAAAAATGATAGCCACCTTGTATGCTAAAAGGGCACTAGTGTATTTTCACATTAATCTACTATTTATCTAATAATAAAATACAACATTGAACAAATACTAAATAAGTATTATCATGCATAAGAATGTGAACTAATCCTAGAGTTTAAGTATTTTTTTGAAAATCAAAGTCATTCTACTCAACTCGGGTAGTTGTTAGTTTATTGTTGGTTGATCAAATGACTTATATAATTCCTATGAGTTTGATATATATACTTATGTTTATTTAACTACTTATATGACTCATATACTTTTGAAACTATATTAGATAAGAGATAATCACCCAACAAGATTTTGAAATTATGTCAATTAATAATATATTTTGGCACCCTAACAAAGTCACAATAATGAAAGGTTTATTTTCTAAGACACAAGAGTGATGTATGTGAAGTGTATTGACTTTTATATCAAATAGTGCTCACACGATTTGGGATATCTATCAAGATTATTCATTCTATTAATGGGAGAGAATATTTCAAGAATAAACTGAATAAATTTTCTATTCAATTAGTATCATCCATCAAAAAACTTACTCTTAGTATCCCTAACAAAATGGGATTGATGAATGAAAAAACAAGCACCTTTTGGAGTTCAATCAATCTCTATTACTTGGTGGTCATGTTCCATCTCACCTATCAATTGAAGTCTTGAGGTCAATTGTCTACCTGATTAATTATACACAATCAAGTGTTCTTTGGTTCAAAAGACCTTTGGATGCATTATTTGATCACTATACACTTCCCTCAATTATTTATTTAGTACCTCATATTTCAGATGTGTAGTAAATATTCACTTACATATAAATCAATGCACCAAACTAGAACTACGTGCTTAGAAAGTCTATGTTTGTTGGGTATGGATCAACTTAGAAAAGGTAACGGTGTTACCATTCCCTACTAACAAGTTTTGTCTCCATGGATATAATATTTCATGAAAATAATATTTTTTATCCAATGATGATCAATGATTCATCACTTCAGGGAAAGTCTAGAGTTGAAGTACAAAATTAGGATGAGATAAAGTTCATTGAGATAATGAAGTCGTTTAATATAAAAGTTGAGATAGCCAATAAATCCTTCATTGAGTGCTTAGTTGAAAGATGTGAAGATCAGTAACATGATAGTACATTGTCTCCTATTTATACAAAACCACTAACCCAACCTTCTTAGGAGGACTCCTTGGAGGCATCACATGATCCCATTTTTGTTGACTCTAATATTAATGATATCATCGGTATAATTGAACATGTCCCTAAATATCATCTTCCACCTCAATCTAACCATGATCAACCAACCACTAGATATGAGCCTGGCCCTAAATATAAAGATAAAATATCTGATAAGTAACTACTTGTCCTTCCACAAGTTATTCAATTCAAGCATCTTATGTACTCCAATTATTTGTTGACTCTATTCCTAGTAAATTACAAGATGTTGTAGTAAATTCTAGATGGACCAACTCGATGGCTGATGAAATGATAGAATTAAAAAAACACTACTTGGAAACTTGTGTCCTTATAAAAAAAAAGATCATGAAATGTAGAAGGTTATTTATAGTCAAATACAAAGTATTTGAGATTATTGAAAGATACAAAACTCAACTAGTTAGAAAAGGTCTCGCACAATCTTATGGTGTACATTATCAAGAAATATTTGTCCTGGTTTTCAAACTTAATATTATAAGAGTACTTTTATCATTAGCAGCTAAACAAAATTATCCCTTCTTGAGTTTGATGTCAAAAACACATTTATATATTAAGACCTTTCTGAAGAAGTGAATATGGATTCTTATTCAGAATTCCGCATGCCAATTTTTTTGGGTGAAATGGAGTATATTTCTTGATATGTTTGCACATATTTATACTTGTATTCAAACAATTTTATTAACTTTATATTTTGAAAGGATTTTAATGAATATTAGTGAAATCATTTTTATTTAGGTAAAAATTGTTAGAGTTAGTAAAGCAAAGGCTTTAAGAGGAGAGAGAATCAATGGAGTGTCATCACATTTTCTATTTCACAACTTAATTTCACCTTCTACTATCTTATCAAGCTGTTATAATATCTTTTTTTGCTCATAATTCTACAAAAACAATTATGATAATATTTATAAGTCATGACTCTACCACTAAATTGACATAATTTTTTTATTATGGAATATAATCTTTATGCCTACAATATTATCATGAAGTCATGGTCACATCATCATTAAAATAATTTAATAGTCATGATATTATTTCTATGTTGTGGTAGTTAAGTACCCAATTAGTATAATTAGTCAAAAAATTGCAACACCATAAGTTATTCATTACATAACCAAAATATTGAGTATTTTGAGTTGTGACATAATTTGTCACCATAATATTTTGTTCTAAAGAGTATTTAATTTGGTCATAAAATTTTTTAATACCACAACCTTGTACTTTAGAGAGAAATCGCCAAAATTGTAGTCGTTCTCAATATCATGATTTTGGGTTAAAGAAAAATAAATATTTCAATAATAATCATTTCAAGAACTGTGATATTTTGTTCTAGAGATGAGTTATCTAAGTCATGTCATTCATTACCACCATGATACTCTTAAAAAGATTTGAAGAGACATAAAAGTCATGACCTCTAGCCAGTGTCATGACTTGCAATTAAACCCATTACACAAATACCACAATGTATTTAAGTAATACCTAGAAGAATATGAAAAAGAATGAAGGGAATTAGATTAAAGCTAAGAGCCACCAAGAAATCTTAGGTAGCATGATTCCAACCCCCAATTAGAAAAAATACAAGGAAACAATGACAATATTTGATTAGGTTTTAGGTTTTGACTCTTAGAATTATGTTTGGACTTGTATTGGGAACCATTGATTTATATGAGATGTCTCTCAACACATCTCATGTGAAATCTGACCTAATATTAGACTAAATTAATATTTGGGGTTTGGTTATGTACTTATGATGTGATGATATGTTATTAATGACTATTTGTCTTAATGTGTGTTGTGTAATGTTGATGGATATATATGTGTTAGCAAATTAAAATTTATGATCTTTATTATATTGTAAATTTATGCATGTCAGTCATAGTAGATGATAACATATATGTCATGGTACACTTACATAGTATGGTAATAATGTTGTGATAACTCTTCTAATCTTAATGTATGATATAAATCTGTGTAATAATCTAAGAGTGAGATAAGTTTAATCATGACGAGTACGATATTCTTGTAGTTAAAAATACGAATGCAATTAAGATTAATCTATGATGTATATTCTAGAAGAACTGACTTGAATAATATTGAGATTATTTAGAAATTATAACCTATGAGTTTCATCATAGTGTGGGAGTCATGGTTGGCCATGGTGGATGGTGATAGGCAAGTCATGATGGAGGAGGTGATCCATATAGTGCTGAGATTCATGTGAGTCAATTCCTCTTGTATAATTTAATAAGTGTGATTCATAGAAAGACATATGTTGATTATTATAAGTATGATACTTATTATGAAGCCAAAAGCATAAACATATTTATTACTACATTATCTCTCATGTTTAAGATATTAGAGATTAGAGAATATAAACACATATTTGAAGTAATAGTTAGAAAAAGTTGATAATTTACCTAAAAGGAATAGACATACAAATGACTTATGAATGAATTGATGTATTGCTTTGGTGATAAAATACTAAGGGGATAACTATGAGGGGGTCATCTAGGGTAGTGATTGTACAAGGATAATAGCCACCTTATCTGCCAAGAGGGCACTTGAGTATTTTCACACTAGGTTAAAATTAATTTAACAATCACACATAATATTGACCGAACACTTGAGAAGTATCATCTCATATAAGAAAGTAAGTCAACCCTAAAGTCTAAGTATCTTTTTAAAAGCTCATGTTTATCAAAGCAACTCAAGTAGTAGTTGATTCACCTTTAATTGATCAAACTACCAACTCAATCTTTATGAGATTTATATATGGCCTTAAATACATTTTACTAGTTGCTTGACCTGTATACTTATAGTGATTCAATAAATTTTTGGAACCATTTCCAAGGACTCATCAAGTTTTTGGTATCATTGCTGAAGACTCAACAAGATTTTGGTGACATTTTTAGAATCTCAACAAGTTTTTAGAAATGTTGTTGGAGGATCAACAAATTTTTGGTGATGCTACCAGGTACTCAATAAATTTTTGATATCATTGACAAGGATTGATAGTTTAACTGTAGTTTTAATAGTTAACTTAATTTGATATAACTATCCTTACAAAAGGATAATTATATTTCTATTTTAATGAATATATTTGTTTTTTAGTGTTTATTTTACATTTGTTTTTTTTATCATTTTATAGCCACCATACTTATATGAGCAAAACTATCCTTACAAAAGGATAGTTTAACTAAGTTAATATTTCTAGACATAGAAATTGAAAGAACAATAAAAGTACTGCTGAGACAGAGAGCTAAGAAATAACATATAGAGGGAACTAAACGCTATGGAAACCCCCAAGGTAGTTAAGGACAAGCTGTCCAATAGCCCAATCCTCACCATATAGAGTTGAAGTCGTGTCTAATAGCTATGATACTACAACATCAATAAAGTGATAGAATTTTATAAGATCTGAATAGTCATGTCATCACTTTCTTAGAGTTGTATGATATAATGATGATGAATGGAGTTAGCATGGATATGATATGATTACATCTCTTCCCATTCTCTTTGAGAGAGAAGCCCAAAGTCATTTCAATACTTATCTAGAAGTTTAATTGAGAGCTGGAAAGAACTAGTACATGTCTCCCTCACTAAATTCTTCCCACCACAAATTACCTCTCAATTATGGGGTGGAGATAAGTCAATTGAACAAAAGAGGAGCAAAAGACGATATATGATATTTAAAACTACTTTAAAGAGCTTTTTAAGATATGCCCACATTATGGATTTGAACTATGATTCTAAGCTTAAATATTCTATAATAAGCTTAACTTTATGACAAAGTATACCATTGATGCAACCTCAGGTAGTTCTATCATGAACAAATCATCCAAGAAAATATATTATCTATTTGAAGAGCTTGCAAAGAATAACTAACGAACTTTGAATCATTGAATATTTGAAAGAAGGTAGGTTGAGGTTTTGGAGTAATTTTAGAGCCAAAAATGAGAAATGACTAAGTGTGTGACAAATTCCTATTTAGCAATAGTAGGAAACATGAAATTTCAATCTCATGTATCAAGTAAAGAAACTAATATTTTGTTGAACAAGTGATATATATTCTGACCCAACAATAATGCCCTGACACACTACCATTTGAATGAGAAATTATGAAAGGCTAACATAGATGAGTTATGGAAATGAGCATTAGAACATGGAGTAATTTCAGAATAATTTTGGAAACAGCTCAATGAGGGTTTTCGTAGTGTGTTTATATGTAATTATACTTATATTAGAAAATGTTCACTAATTTTATTTTTTAAGGATTATTTAGTGAAATCATATTTATCTGGGTAAATTTAGTAGACTAGATGAAGTGAGGGCTTGGAGGAGAGACAAAAGCAATGGAGAGTTATAATATTTTACATGGCATGACTTAATTTTATGTTTCATCATTTTATAGAGTAGTTATAGTATCCTTTCTTCGTTGTAACTCTATATAATAATTCATAGTGATCTTTATACATCATGACTCTATCATCAAATTGACATAATCTTTCTACTATGTAAAATAATTTTTGTGACCACGACATTATCTTAGAGTCTTAGGTACATTATCTTACAAGACCCAACCCGAATACCCTCTCGGGATTCCCTGGATGGTCTTGCCTAGTGAAGTTATACTGTACAATCTCTAGATAATATCCAATAGAATCCCACTTAAAGAAAGAAAGTAAATGCATGCAATAATATAAAAAAATATACAAGGGCTCAAATCCATAACTAACCTATCTTACTGTAGGTGGTAACCACAAACACGCGTAATAAAGATTCATATGAGTTCAATATTAAGATCAGAGCATTCTAAGAGTATTTGTTAATTTAGGAGTACAAATATAAATAAACAAGCATAATAAAATAAAGACAAATAGATAAAATAGAATAATGCAACTATGACAGAAAAAGTGATATATAAGCTGGCGCGAGGTAGGTCTCTATGAACTGCAAAGACCTAGGAACAGATTTAAAACAATAAAACATGAAATAATGAATTCGAATGAGTAGCATAAATTATAAGGAAAAATAATATCTCCCAAGGCCTCACATCCAATTTTTTGTATGGCTCCTCGTTTAAGATCATTTCACATAACTCAAACTTATACCCAAATCAACAATATGAAAATCATACTTAAAAGTTTAACCAAAATTATTATTAAGAAAATTATAACCTGAATTTATTCACAACATAAAAATTGAGCATAAAATATATAAATATCATGTCATAAAAAAAAATCATGAAAATACAATAACCATAAATATTGAAATAATTATAGCTTACTCAGAAACCAATAATATATCATACCATATACCTATCATAAACCGTGGGATACCCCTCCTCATAACCCTCAACAATGAAAGGTATCGTGATAATAATAATAATAATAATAATAATAATAATAATAATAAACCAATGGGTAAACCTGACCTCACGATGGTGGAAATAATATATAGCCATTTGATGAATCCAACCTAACGACACCGTAAAAATAATATATAAGCGTTGGAAAAAACCAAACTCATGACACCATGGCAAACCTAATGCAATGTAATATAAATACTGAATCGAACCTCTGGTACTATATGATACATCAATTTATAATAACACACACAGTATCCTTACTCACATATATTTTTCCAATAATATTATATTATAAATTAAGAATTTATAAATTTAATTTTAACAACTCAATCAAATATATTGAGAATTTCCATTCATCAATTGATGCTGAAATTGAGAAATACCACAATGAAAATATTCACTATAACTAATTTTAAGCACACAAAACTTTAAAATATTTAACATGCTTAAAATCATTAAAAAAATCTCAAAATCCATTTCTTAAATCAATAAATTTTCAAAGTGAAAAAACCTTAATCCATGTACCAAAATATTAAAAACATATAAACTACTCATAGATTACAGATGCTCAGTCCTACTCTTTTATAGGATCATCTCTAGGCTCAACGGGAGTGACTATAATTTAATAAAAATATCATTTAGATTCCAATAACTCAACCAAAGACATTGGATGCCCTAAATATTTTAGAATAATTTTTAGAACTATGAAACTATCCAAATTGGACTCTGAGAGGTCCAATTATATAGGGTGCCCTATAAACTCGGTCCCCAAATTGGGGCTTTTCACCTGGAGACTAATTTTTTGAAATTAAACTTTCCGATAAATCATTAAAATATCCAATTTCACTAATCCAATTTAATTTTACCTAATTTGACTAATTGGTATCCAATTTGAGTCCAAACCCTTTTAGTAATTATCCTAACTGACCTAAAATTAGAAAACTAACCAAATGACATCCAAAATTTACAAACTTTATATCAATGGAAAGCCTAAGAGACTAGGAACATTGTAGTACCCTTATCTTGGCTCAAAGTTCTGGTGATGGCTGGAAAATGTGATCCAACCATTGGTCAAACTTATTTTAATCATATCTTTCAAGCGGTGATGAATCTATGAAAATGAGCCATAGGAATGAGTTCAGAGGGTCCAAAAATGGGGAGAGGGAGGTATGGGTTTGGGATCCATGAGTCATGAAAAATTTTTCTAGGGTTTTGGAGCTGAAAATGAGAGTTTTGGGACTAGTATTTTATTTGGCATGTAAAACTAGGTTATATAGAGCCTATAGTCATTTTCAGGTAAAAGCTAAGGACAACCTTGGACACTGATAAAATATTATTACTTATGTTGTATATAGTTTGTTTTGATAATCTGTTAGTATACCCAAATATTTTTGTTTTAATATTTTCATGTAAGTACAGAAAAGAAAATATTAAGAGGTCGGGGATATAGCAGTAGCACAATAACGGAGGTCCCGCTGACCGGTCAACGTGCTGAAGAAATTTTTGGAGCAGAGCTTGACCCGTCCGATGATCCGACCCACTCTAGTTAATTGAACGGATAAATTTTTAATATAAAATGTTTTGTATTTTATTTTTTGGGTTACAGTTTTTTTGCGATCTGGAAATGTTCATCTTCTCTCTCTCTCTCTATGTGGTTTATCAGGACTATTTCTCCACTACACATACTGTAAGACTTCTGATTTAATTTAATTTGTATCGCATAAGTATTTTTTTAGTGGATGTAGCTAGTCGTACTGAGCGACTAGTGAATCACGTTATTTCTGGTTTCTATTTTGATTTTTGATTCTGTCATGGTTGGATTATGGATTGGATATATATATATATATATATATATATATATATATATATATAATTTGTTGTTTTGTTGTTTTATTGTTTTGTTGTTCTTTCTTCTTCTAGATCTTAAAATCACAATTGTGGAAGCATAATTACCTAACAAATTAAATTTCTAGGGTAATAACTTTTTATCCGTAAGTTAGATTTTGACATTCAACCCATCTATAAATTCGTATCAACAATGCCTACAATTTATCTTAGCCCACCCAAAATTATTCATCCTTAAAAAAATCAACCTAGCCCCACCTTCTAATTATTGGTAAAACTTGGTCAAATTTATTAAAAACTTGTATTATTTGGAATGAGTCATTACAACCTACCCCTTTAAAGAAAATTTTTCATCCACGAAATTCATACCTATTTCATGGAAGAGATAAGGGCATTGGCTCCATATTTGGTCCTCCCGCTCTCAAGTCACCTCCTCGACAAGGTGGTTTCTCCAAAGGACCTTCACTAAGGATATTGTCTTGTTGTGAAGCTCCTTCTCTTCTCAACCCAGAATCTACACTAGTTGCTCCTCGTAGGATAAGTCATCCCTCAGCTAAATCTTTGGTGTCTCCAACACATGTGAGGGATCTGATATATACTTGCGTAGCATTGAAATGTGGAAAACATTATGGACTTGAGAAAGCTCCTCGGGTAAGCCTAATCTATAAGCCACTGGACCTATTCTCTCAACAATCTCAAAAGGTCCAATGTAGTGAGGACTTAGTTTATCTCGCTTCCCAAAGAATACCATGCCCTTCCAAAGAGAGAGCTTTAAGAATACTCAAATCTTTAACCTCAAACTCAAGATTCTTTCTATGCTTTTTCGCATAGCTCTTTTCTTTATCTTGAGTTGCGTTCAACTTGGCACTTATAATATTAATCTTTTCCACTGTCGTTTGTACAATCTAAGGACATGGTAATTTTCTTTCGTCAGTCTCATTCCAACATTATGGAGTACGACATTATTTCTCATACAATGTCTCATAAGGTGACATCTCAATGCTTGAGTGATAGTTGTTGTTATAAGTGAACTCTACCAAAGATAGATATTTATTCCAATGTCCTTTAAATTGCAATATGCCTGACCTCAACATATCCTCTAAGGTCTGAATAGTTATCTCATATTATCCATCGGCCTGAGGGTAAAAAGTGGTACTCAAATTTAACTTGACACTTAGTTCTTTCATCAATCTCTTCCAAAACCTCGAAGTGAATCATGAATCTCTATCAAAGATGATTGATATGTCACCCCATGCAAGCTTACTATATGATTCATGAAGAGTTCTGCTAGCTTCTGAGGAGAAAACTTCTCGCAAATAGGTAGGAAATGTGCAGACTTGATGAGTCGATCAACTGCTACCCAAATAAAATCATGTCTCTAAACTGTGGGAACGAATTTGAATACAAAATCTATTGTAATACACTCTCATTTCCATTCTAGGATGGGTAAGTATTGTAGAAGTCCAGAAGGCTTTTGTCTCTCTACCTTCACTTGATGAAAGATGAAACATTTGGATACATACTCGGAAACTTCTCTTTTCATCCCTGACCACCAATAATAATTTTTCAGTGTTTGGTACATCTTGGTACTTCTGAGGTGCATAACATAAGCAAAACTATGGGCTTCCTCCAATATTTGCCTTTTAACTCTTCAATTACTGCAACACAAAGCCTAGAACCACTCACCAAAGATTCATTGTCTCTAATAGCAAAATCCACAACTAACATATTTTACTGTAAGTCATAACCACAAGCAAACATAATTAAGACTCATTTGAGTTAAATACTAAATCATATCATTAAAAGAGTGCTTTTGAATTTAGGGCTACAAATAGAAATAAACAAGTTTAATAAAATAAAGATAGATATAAAAGATAAAATACTACAACTGTCAGAGAAAGAGTGATGTAGGGGCTAGCATGAGGTAGGTCTCCATGAACTGCCTGGACTTAGGGAACATATTTAAATAAATAAAATGTGAGATAATAAATCTCAGTGAGTGGCATAAATTATAAGAAATAATAATATTTTTATTTTCGAAAAAAAATTTTCTCCTAAGACCTCACGCCCACTCTTTTTCAAGGCTCCCCGTTTAAATTCATTTCACAAACCAAAATTATATAAACATGCTCAAAATTTGAGCATAAAATTATTATTAAGATATGAAAATCATTATTATCCAAAATCAACAATATGAAAATCAAATTTATACCCAAATCAATAATATGAAAATCAAACTTATACTCAAATCAACAATATGAAAATCATGCTCAAAAATTTAACCAAAATTATTTTTTAAGAAAATTATAACCTGAAATTTTTCACAACAAAAAAATTGAGCATATACTATATAAACATCATGTTGTAAAAATAATCATGAAATTACAATAACTGTAAATATTGAAAGGGTTATGGCTTACTCAAAAACCAACAATATACCATACCATATATTCATCATAAACTGTGGGATACCCCACCTCATGATTCTCATTATCTAAAGGTGTTATGGAAATAATAATAATAATAATAAATCATCATATAAACCCGATCTCATGACCATAGAAATAATATATAAATGTTAGTTGAAACCAACCTCATGACACCATGGAAATAATATATAACTGTTGGATAAAACTAATCTCAAGACACCATGGCAAACCCAGTGTACTATAATATAAATATTGAATCGAATCTCTGGTACTATATGGTACATCAATTTATAACAACACACATAGTATCCTTACTCACGTATACTTTTCCAATAATATTATATTATAAATTAAGAATTTATGAATTTAATTTCAATAACTCAATCAAATATATTGATGAATTTCATTTTATTAATTCATGCTAAAATTGAGAAATACCGCAATGAAAATATTCACCATAAACAATGTTAAGCACCAAAAACTTTAAAAATATTTAACATGCTTAAAATCATAAAAAAAAATCTAAAAACCCATTTCTTAAATCGATAAATTTTCAAAGTGATTTAAAACCTCGATCCATGTACCAAAATATATAAAACATATAAACCACTCATAGACTATAAATGTTCAGTCATGCTTACATGTAGGATCATCTCTAGGCTCAGCGTGAATGTCTATAATATAATAAAAATATTATTTAGACTCTAATAACTAACTTAAAGACATTAAGATGCTCTAAATATCTTAGAATAATTTTTTAGAACTATGAAACTATCTAAATTAGACTCTGAAATGTCCAATTATATAGTGTGCCCTATAGACAATGTACCCAAAATTGGGGCTTTTCATTTGGATGCTAATTTTTTGAAATTGAACCTTCTAATAAATTATAAAAATATTTATTTTCACTAATTCAACGTTAATTTTGCTTAATTTAACTAATTGGTACCTAATTTTAGTTCAAACTTTTTTGGTAAGTATCCTAAATGACCCAAAATTAGAAAACTAACCAAACGACATTCAAACTTTATAAACTTTATACCAATAGAAATCCCAAGAGATCATAAACACAATAGTATCCTTACCTTGATTCAAAAGTTCCGGTGGTGTCCGAAAAACACAATCCAGTCAATCAAATTTTCTTTCATCATATATTTCAAACAATGAGAAATCTACGAAAATGGACTAGGAAAATAAGTTCATAAGGTCCAAAAATTGTGGGATGGAGGTATGGGTCAGTCTGGAATGGTCAGAAAATAGCAAAACCCAACTAAAACTTAATTGGCCAAAAAATCAAATCGAAATGACCTACTTCGGGGTCCATGGGTCTTAAAAAATTTTTCTAGTGTTTTGGATTTGAAAATTAGTGTTTTGGAGCTATGGTTCAATTTGACATGTAAAACTAGGTTTATATAGAGCCTAGAGTCATTTTCAAGTAAATACTGCAGACAGCCTTGGACACTGATAAAATACTAGTGTTTTAACTTCACGGGGTCATAACTTTTTATCCGTAAGTTGGATTTTGATGTTCAACCCATATATGAACTCATATTGATGAGGCCTGCAAAATAGTATTTTATTCAATCCAAAATTATTCATCCTTGAAAAAATCAACTTGGCCTCACCTACTAATTATTGGTCAAACTTGATCAAATGTATTAAAAACTTATATTAGTTGGTATGGGTCATTACATTATCTCTAAAGTAATTTATTATCCATGATATTATTTCCATGTTATAATATTCAAACACCTTAATTATGCAATTAATATCATCAAATTATAGCACCAAGTCTATTTACATATATGTCCAAAATACTAAGTATTTTGAGTCATGATATTATTTTCTGCCATGAGATTTCTTTCCAAAAAGTATTTACTCTTGTCATGACCTTTTTCAGTATTACAGCCTTATTCTCTAGGGAGAAATCGCCAAAGCTATGGCCATTCTCAATACTAGAACTTTGAGTTATGGAGAATAGATATATAAGTCATTGTCATTCCTAATACCATGGCATTTTTTACTTAAGAGAAATTATATCTTATTTATGATTATTCTAAGTGTCATGATATTTTATTCCAAAGAGGAGTTACTTGAGTTGTGTCATTTATTGGTGACATGATTTTGGTACTATAGAGAAGATTCTAATAGACATGAATATCATTACCTCAAGTTAGTACTATAACTCCTAACTAAAAACATCACATAGATATCTTGATATATTAAGTAATACTAAGAAAAAAATGAAAAGGAGAAGAGTTAGATTTTGAGTTAAGAGTCATAAAGAAACCATAGGTGGCATGATTCCAACCCTCACTTAGGAGAAAATTCAAAGTGAACAAAGTAACATTTGATTAGGATTTAAGTTTTGACACTTAGAATTATATTTAGGCTTACATTAGGAACCCTTGATTCCTATGAGATGAACACATCTTGCATGAAATCCTACCCTTTGTTAAACAAAATTAATATCTATAATTGAGTTATGTACTTGCAATATAATGATATATGATTATATAATGATTAATATATATGTTAATATGTACTGTTGGATATTAATGGATATGGATATGTTATGAACCAAAATTTAATATTTTTAGTATATCATAGGTTTATGCATGTTAGTCATGGTAGATGGTGATAAATATATCATGGGATATGCTCATGTGGTATTGTAAGAAGGTGGTTATAACATTTCTAATAATAATGTAAAAACCTAAGATTGAAATATGTTTAATCATGATGAGTATGGTGCTCACGAAGCTAAAAAGACATACATTTTAATTTTTTCATTTGTGCATATTCTAGAAAAATTTTCCTCAAATAATATGAAGGTTATGTAAAATGTATAACTTAATAGTTCCATCATAGTGTGTGAATCATATGTTGTTCATGGTGGATGATGACAGGTAACTCATGAGGCACATGCAAGAAGAGGTGATCCATGTGGTGGTGATAGTTTTATAGATGTATCAAATGGGTCCTGTTGTGCTAGCATAGGCTATTTTTGCACGTCATGGCCATGCCACTGTGTCATGCCAGACATAGCACGGTGGGATGGTCCATCAGCCCAGCAAGGCATAATGCCATGGCCGAGTGCATGGCCATGTTGGACCTTGTCGTGCAAGGCTAGGCACAACTAAATTAGGTCAAGCAATGAGCCATGCCCGAACTTTTCAACCCATTTGACATCTCTATAGTCCTGCAAGTCAATTCATCTTGTATGACTTCTATAAGTGTGATTCATTAAAATATATATTTTAATTATCATGAGTATAATATTTACGAAGCTTAAAGAATAAACATATTTATTATGATATTATCTTATATCTTTAAAATATTACAGATGAGGAAATAAGAATGCATATTTGAATGAATTATTTATGATAGTTGATAATTTTCCTAAAAGGAGTAGATATATGAATGACCCACGAATTGAATAAAATATCGATTTTGTGGTGAAATACTAAGAGAATAACTATGAGATGATTGTCTTTGATAGTAATAGTCCAAGGATGATAATCACCTTGTATTCATGAGTGCACTTGGGTATTTTCATACAATCTATAGTTTATTCAATAATCAAACAATATAAATCAAATACTAGAGAAATAATATCACACACAAGGAAGCAAGTCTACTCTAGAGTCTAAGTTTTCTTGACAAAAGCACAAGTTTATAAACTCAACTCAAGTAAAAGTTGATTCACTATTGATTACTTTAACTACCAAGTCAATCTATGTGGGATCAATATCTAGACTAATATTCATTTATTAGTTGTATAACTCATATAGTTATAAAGATTCAAAAAGTTTTTGGAATTGTTTTTAGGGACTCAATAAATTTTTGGTGATGTTGTCATGGACTCAACAAGTTTTTGGAGTCATTGTCAAGGATTTAATATGTTTTTAGAGATGCTACCAAGGACTCAACAATCCTACTCTAAGCAAACCTACATGCTCAAATACATCAATGGTGTGTAATTTGGAAAAGATTATGTATGAGTTGAAGCAATCCTCAAGGGCTTGGTTTGGTAGGCTCACCAAGTATATGAGAAATTTGGGCTACAAATAAAGTAACTCAAATCACACTTACTTTTTAAAATGCAAAAGAGATAAAATCATTCCATTGATTATCTATATTGATGATATGGTAATGATAGGTGATGATCATTAGAAAATTTCTAGTTTACAATAATATTTAGCTATTTAGTTTGAAATGAAGCAGCTTGAAGATCTTAAATATTTTCTTTGAACTAAAGTAGCCACATATCAAAGCATAATATTTTCTTATCCCAATAAAAATATATCCTTCATATATTATCTAAAATAGGAATACTCAGATGCAAGCAAGTTAATACTCCCTGAGCATAATCACTAACAATTTGACTGAGTACATATCCTAATGATAAAGGAAGATGCAGGGTGTTTATTGGAAAGCTAATTTATTTATCTCATACCAAACCAAATATTACAAATGTTGTAAGTGTGGTGAGTCTATTCATGCATAACCCACATAAATCTCACATGGATACTTTATAACACATATTGAGATATTTAAATGTTGCTCCTAGTAAAGATTTATTATTCTCAAATTATGGTCACCTAAAATGGAAGGTTATATTGATGCAATTGGCTAGGATCAATTGATATCATAAGATCTATCTCAGCATACTTCACCTTTGTAAGTGAAAACCTGGTCACGGGAGGAGTAAAAAACAACAAGTTGTTAGAAATGTGTTTATACTAAAAGCCATTTTGATATTTATTTATTTTTTGATTAGTTGGTTAAATTCATTTTGTTTTTTTTAATAAGTAACTTTACAATGAGTTGAGTTTACTTTTAAAATTGATATGCATGTGAACTTTTTTATGTATAATAGATAATTTGGCACGTAGAGTTCAACTTATGCATAAAAGATCAAAACATCGGTTCTTGAAGAACATTATTTTAGCTAGTCTTTCTTGAACATGGAGAAAGATAAAATTCTAACTTCTTGTACTGTTATATGTGTCTGTATTAGATAGGACCACCATAGTGTGATTATCTTATACTAACATGTAAAATAAAAATAATTCATTGTTATTATTAATAATATTAGTTTTAATCTTGAAATAATTAATATACATATACTTGTAAATAGTTATTTTGATTCATAAAGAAATATCTATAAATATATTGATAAATTCAGTGAGTTGGATAATTTTATCAATTATATGATGAATATTAATTATTGATAGAATTTATATCATATTAAATAAATTGATGATGCTTCCATAAGGATACTTAGAATTTTTGATATTGTCAAACCCTGCAGATGGATTTTGATCTGACATACCAAAAATATTAAGTAGAATGTCTCAAAGAAATATTAAGAAACTATTTGAATTAAATTATTTGTAATTTAATTTAATCAATGGGTATTTATAATCTTAACATTTGAAGTTAATAAGTGTTAGATAACAATATGCTCGAATTATTTCAAATAAGTGAGTGAATATAATTATAATTCTATAGTAAAATGAATGATAATTAATATAAAGGGTATGATATAATTTATATTGGAAGCCCAAAATCTTATTTGAGCCAATATCTCTTCCATAACCTTATCTAGTACAATAAGAAATATGTTAAATTATAAATAAATATTTAATTAATTTTTTTGAGTATATATGTATATAAAATTAGAGTGATTAATTTGATTAAAATAATATGAATTGAGTTTATTAAAATTAGAATAATTGATTTGAATTAAAATCAAATTAATTATTTGATGATATATATATTAAGTAATAATTTAAAGATAAAGTAATTTCACATCACTTATTAAAGTGAAGTAACATAGTTCTTTTTCATGTTTTCAATTTTAATGGCAAAAGAAGAATTTTCCCATAGAAGAAAATTTTGGTTGCATATGGAGCTCGTGATTAAGGTATGTTTCTCAACATGGTCGCATTAATATTCATCTGAAAAATAAATCAACCATATTGATCCACACATATTATCTAGAGAAGGGATTTAAATCACAAACAATGGTATCAAGCCATAGTTATGATACTACAAGTGGATTAATCAAGTTTATAATTTAAATATTGGATTGGATTATTGACTTGAATGACAAAGAGCTATTCTAATCTCTGTAAAGTAATTGGCAGCCTAGTTATTGTGATTGAATGATGATACATTTGAAAATGTTTTTATGTTACTTTTGAGGTTATTATTTTGCATATATTTTGTGTTATGTTTACAATAACACAAGGTTGTACTATTTATAATTTTATTTAAATTATGGAAAATAAGATGTGTGAACTCCAAATATGAAGGCAAAGGCCTCTATGCTTGTAAAAATTGCTATGGTATAATTTTTGGTAAATAAAGGTGACCATGATGGAGATCATTATGATAAAAGGTGATCGCAATGGAACTCGCAATGATGAGAGGAAACCATGGTGGAGCTCATAGTGCCAAAAGGGCAACTATGGTGGAACTCACAATAAAAATTGGCTACCATGGTAGAGTTCACGATGGAAAATAGTGACCGTGGTAGAGCTCATGGTGGCGAATGATGACCATGGTGGAGCTCATGGTATCAAACAACAACTATAGTGAAAATTGGGATAATTTCTTTCGAAGACAAAATCTCTACAATAGTTTGAGAGTTTCCCCCTAAGTGGGGTGCTGCCCCAAACCCTAACTTCTATAAAGGAAGTTTCCCCCTAGCTCTTGTGATGTGACCAGACAAGTTGATCCACATTAGGGTGCTACCCCAAACCCTGACTTCTATAAGAAAAGTTGGGGAAGTGGAATCGCCACAATAGCTAGGTCATTGTATATGTATGATGGCATGTATCATGAATAAATATGATGGCATATATCATAAATGAATGTGATGGCATGTATCGTGAATGAATGTGATGGATTGTATCATGAATGGATATGATGGCATGCAATGTGAAAAATGAATGTGTGTGACAATTTGTGTGATGGTTGTATGTAAAAAATTGCATCATGCTCATATGAATACATATTCAAACAAAAAGACCACATTTTTGATAATAAAATGAAAATTAAATCAAACTAATTCCCATTTTAAGGTATATCTTTTTGGAGGGAATTAGTAATTTCAATTTCTTATTTATTATGTTAAACCCCTCAATCTTACCAAATACCTAAGTGGGCGAAGAAGTTCATCAAGAATAAATCTCATGGTCTTCATCATTGGTTTGTAAGTGATGCAATTCAATTAGCATATTAGTCTAGGTACTTCACCCATACGAAACTAATTAACTTGTGGGAACATTGAGTGCAAACCACCATGAGGTAATTGTAATTAAACAAATTGTTAAAATGATTCACATGACTATTTGAAGGATTCATTTAGGAATAATTAGTTTGGAAATAAGTGATGGCATATATTTATCTGAAAATAATAATATCCTCTCTATCTAAGTCACTACTATTATTTACAAGCAAAGCTAAGTCTTCAGCTTAATCTTCTTTGGTATGAACTGTTACCTAGAAAATAACATTAAATTAAATTAGTATATCTAGACAAATGATGAATAGTATATGTTCTGCCATTGTGGTATGTTGTTCATAATATATCAAACTGATGATGAATTTGATTTAAGAATTAGTAAAGGGAACCAATACTTGAAATGGAATTCAAAGTTAAACAGCTCATTGTAAATTTTCAGGTTTTTAAAATTGATATTCAATCCACACTCTACTAATCTCAAAAAAAATAAACTTGATGGAATGAATTACAGAGATTTGAAAAGAAATCTAAATTTTATTCTAAATGGTAAAACTATAAGTTTGTATTTGGATCTTTGCCTAGAAAAATCTCATGAAGGGGTAACCGAATAAGAAACCAAGCCTTATGAGAAGTAGGTAAAAGTTGATGAGATATCTAAGTGTTATATTTTGGCGTATATGTCAAATATACTTTAATATCAGTATCAATTCATATATACTACTTATGATATGATATCTAATATTAAAGAAATATTTAAGAATTATACATGTTCTACTAGGAAAAAATCTATGAAAGATCTAATGAATACTCCAATGATTAAGAATATCTCGAAAAGAAATCAAGTTTTAAAAATGATTAGTCTTCTTAATGAAATAGAGATCCTCAAAGCAAATAAAGATGGGGATTCCTAGATTGATATCATACTACAATCACTACCAGATTCGTATAAGAATTTTGACTAAACTACAATATGAATGAACTTGAGTAAACATTGTCACAATTGATGTCACCTAAGGGTCTTATCAAGAAGGCATCATAAGTCCTTATTACTAAAAAGACTTCTTCTGAGCTTAAACGATAAGAAGAAAAAGAAGTTTCTGAAATATGACATATTTCCCAAGTAGCTCCTAGATCACAAGTGAGGGTAAGAAAAACAAAGAATAAATATTTGTACTATAAGCAATCAAGATATTGGAAAAAGTATTGTCTGGTTTTTTTTAGCAAGATAAGCAATCAAGATAAATTCCATTCACTAATAGGTGAGACATGTTTAACAAAGTATATACAAATAACTAGTGTCTAGATACAAAAACTACTAGTTATATTTGTAATTCTTTGTAGTAATTCTAGAAAACCCTACAACTAAGTGATGATGATATTAATCTTTACATGGGAAATTCTAAGAAGGCGGTAATTTTTGTAGTGGGAGATTAAATCTCATTTTGAGAGAGATAGAATTTTAATTTTAAAAGATTGTC
Source organism: Sapria himalayana (assembly GCA_029783825.1). Taxonomy (NCBI): domain Eukaryota; kingdom Viridiplantae; phylum Streptophyta; class Magnoliopsida; order Malpighiales; family Rafflesiaceae; genus Sapria; species Sapria himalayana. Next base: position 963,879 of record JAREIK010001166.1, read on the forward strand.
TTTATCTACTTTCCATTAGGAGGAATTTGATTTCAATTTCTAGTTAGGTTATGGATAGATATGTATTTCCATTCAATGATTCTATAACAATCTATTTGAATAAAAGGTTATCTATTCTGGTTCATTGAAAAATAATCTTTATATTATTATTCATGTCTCTCATAAATTATAATGATACAAATTGATCAACTCTAATGTCTTTCTATGTAAGATAAAGTAACCTTCACAAGTGAATCATACATATCTTTGGTACTTATGCCTAGGTCATATAAATCTATAATGGATCTTGAAACTAGTTAAGCATAGAGCCATATGTTCACTAAGAGTGAACACTTCTAACCTAGGAATCCTTATTGGAAGGAAAGATGACCAAATGAGCCTTTGTGACTAAGGGTTATAGAGCCAAAGAATAGCTAGAACTAGTTCATTCTGATTTTTGTCAATCCATGACTATCCAAGAAATAGGTAGTTTTGAGTATTTCATTATATTTAGTGATAATTACTCCAAGTTTGGATATTTTTATTTGATATTATATAAGTCAGGAGCCTTTGAGAAATTCAAAGAGTATAATGATAAATATGGAAAATAATCTCAATAAATATTTCAAGATACTATGTTTGAAACATGGTAATCAGTACCTCTTGTGAGAGTTTCTAGACTACTTATTAAAGCATGAAATTACTTCCCAATTATCTGCACTTAGTATTCTGCAAAAAAAAAATAACATGATAGAAATAATGAATATAACTCTTATGGATATAGTGAAATTAATGATGAGTTATTCAAGAATGTCTAATTATTTCTAGGGATATGCATTAGAAATAGTAGCTTATATTATTAACTATAGACAAGGCATAAGCCTAGTCTAAAACATATTTATCTTTGAGATTGCCCAACATATTTACTAAAAAGAAAAATAGATCAGTTATAACTAAGAATAGAAGGTTATTTCTTTGTAGGATATTTTAAAGGAACCAAAGATGGCTTGTTCCATAGTCCAAATGATCATAAGGTCATTGCTAACACCAATGTCCAATTATGAGAAGAAGACTATGTAAAAAACCATGAGCCAAAAAATAAAATTGTTCTAGAAAAATTGCGAGGAGATAAACTAGACCAAACTCTTTCAATATTGATAATATAAAAAGAAACACCATAAGGTAATGTTCCAAAAATCTCATTACCTCACTATAGTGGTAGAATATTGAGGAAAGTGTTGATGTTGAGCCTTATGAACCTATCACTAACATGCTGGTTACACAACCAAAGGGTCATGATCATAATGGTCTGTAAGAAACAATATTTGCACAACATACCACTAAAGGTATAGGGCTAGGAGGGTGTCTCATCATAATAAGAAGATTATTCATCAATCTTCCTGGTATGTACTTTTGGGAGAGTCTTATGATAAAATCTCTGATGATGTAGATATTAATCTATATAACTATGATAAAACACTTAAAGATAAAGATGTAGATCTTTAGCAAAATACTATGGAATCAAACATCCACTCCATGTGCTCTAATAAAGTTTGGAATCTTATGAACCCACCTTAAGGAATAAAACTTATCAAGTGCAAGTGGATCTATAAGAAAAAGAGCATAGTAGATTGTAAGATTTAAATTTATAAGGCTGGGCTTGTTGCAAAATGATTCACTCAAAAAGAGGGAATCGACTATGAGGAGACCTTTTCTTTAGTAGCTATGCTAAAGTTTATCTGGTATCTCTTTTCCATCACAACTCAATACAACTATGAAGTTTATAAAATTAATATAAAGACTATATTTTTTTAATGGCTATCTTGAGAAGTGCATCTACATGATGCAACCAGATGGTTTCATTGTAAAAGGACAAGAGAACTTTTTATGTAAACTTAAGAGATTAATTTATAGACTTAAGCAAGCATCTAGAACTTAGAATATTTATTTTGATTAAACCATTACATCATATAGATTTGATCAATACCTGGATAAGTCTTATGTATAAAAAAATTATAGTGAAAGCATGGTGGTATTATTGATATAATACCTAGATGACATCTTGCTCATTTGAAATGATGTGTGAGTATTATCTTTAGTCAAGGTTTAATTATTGAGTTAGTTCAATATGAAAGACTTGGGAAAGGCAAGTCACATTCTTGGAATTAAGCTTTTATGAAATCACAAGTAAAGAGTGTTGGGCATATCTCAGACTACTTATATTGATCAAATCTTAACTCATTTTAGTATATAAGATTCTAATAAAAGTTTTCTTCCTTTCTGACATGTAATCACCATATCAAAGAATCAGTATCCCAAGATACCTGATGAGATAGAGAAAATGAAAGTAGTTTCTTATCTATTTGTAGTAGGAAGCATAATGTAGTCCCCAAATATCAATCTAACTCATGGCTAAAATATTTGATAGTGGTAAAATATGTAATTAAATATCTAAAAAGTAGTAGAGATTATATGTTGGTATACCAAGTAGATAGTCTTATACCAATAGGGTATATAAATTCAGATTTTCAATTAGATGATGATTTATGAAAGTTCACCTCAGGTTATGTGTTTATCTTAAGGAGTAGAGCTATTAGTTAAAGTAATATCAAGTAATTTTGTATTGATGATTCCACCATGAAGACTGAATAGGTGGCAGCCTCAAAGACATCAAAGGAGGCAGTATGGCTTATAAACTTCCTGATTGATATAAAAGTTATTTCTTTTATGTAATTTCCTATTACACATTATTGTGATAATAGTGGAGCAATTATGAATTCAAAGGAACCTATAACTCATAAAATGACAAAAACCATTGAGCACAAATTTCATATGATAAAAGATATTCTGAGAAAATGAGAAATAGTAGTGACGAAAGTAGCACATAGAATAACCTAGCAAATCTTTTTATGAAAAGGTTACCAACAAAAACCTTTGAAAGGCATGTGGAAAAATGAGAGAATGAATTGTGGCATCATGGCTTTTAAGTCTAAGTGGAAGATTTTTAGAACTGTGTTTGTACTAAAAGCCATTTTGATATTTATTTTGATTGGTTTGTTGGGTTTATTTTATTGCTTATTAATAAGTAATTTTATAATGAGTTGAGTTTATCAATTCTTATAGAATATAAGCTTACTATTCACAAATTAGATTGAGATGGACACTCTATTGGTAATATTGTCACAAGATTTTAGGTCTATCTTGACTTTGAAATATGATAAAATTCTAACATCTTTTGCTAGTACACGTGTGTGTATTGAATAGGAAAACCATGGTGTAATTATTTTATATTGGCATGGAAAATAAGAATGCAACTTCATTATTATAAATACAATTAATTTTAATCTTGAAATAGTAAATAAATATGTATGCTTGTTAATAGTAATTTTGATTCATAAAAAGTTTGATCTATAAATAACTTAATAAACTCAATAAATTATATAACTTTATCAATTATATGGTTAGTTTTCATTATTGATAGAATCTATGTCTTATTAAAATAGACGGATGATACATCCTTAATGATAATTATAAGTTTTAATATTGTCAAACCTTATATGTAAATTTTAATCCAATATACCTAATAAGTTTAGTAAATATCTCAAAAAAAAAAAAATAGCGATTGATTGAATTAGATTTTTAGTAATTTAATTCATTGTGTATTTGCAATTCTAACATGAAGAGTCAATAAGTTTTAAATAACAACATGCTCAAATTATTTCGAGTAAGTGTGTGGGTGTGATTATAATTTTATAATATAAAGAATTATAATAAATGTAAATTGTACTACATAATTTATATTGGGAACCAAAAAACTTATCTAATATAGTTATTTTCATAGGTTTATCCAATGCCATAAGAAATATTTTAAATTAAAATTAAAGATTTCATTGATTTGTTTAAAACTTATTTATATATAATATCAGAGTGATTAATTTGATTGTGATCATATTAAATAATTTTATTAAAATCTTATTAATTGATTTAAATTAAAATCAGAATACTATTTGATTATATATATATATGCATGTATAGATATATAATAATGATAATCTTTAAGTAATAATTTAAAGATAAAGAAACATCACATCACTTTTTTAAAGTGGCATCACACCTTTCTTTTTTGTGTTTTCAATTCTAATGACATTAGAACTAGTCCACATAGTTCTTTTTCATTATTCATTCTTAGAGTAGACCAAATGGGAGAAGATTTTAGTTACATATAGAGCTCATGATTAAGGTATGTTTATCAACATGCATACAATAATATTCATCATGAAAATAAATCAGTGATATTGATGCCCACGTATTTTCTAGAGAATGGATTTAAATTCCTAACACATATGGTATTAAAATCAAGGTATTGAAGCTACGTTTAGAATTATAACACTTGAGATACTTGAGTTACTTTTGTTAATAAAATTATTAAAATACTTAGGCATCAAACCAAAAGTAAAAATGGAACTATATTATAATAACAAATCACTATGATAACAAATCAATTATAGATATTACTCATAACTCTGTTTAACATGACTTGATAAACATGTAATGATCGACATACATTTTATTAGAAACTTGATAGTGAAATTATTATTTTTTTGTTCGTGAAATTCGAAGATCAAATAGCAAAGGTCCTCATAAAGTAGTAGCTAACAAGATATTTTTTTAATTCTCTTGTCATAACATATATGTGAGGAAGTAAGTTAGAAATATTCAATCTCGTGAAAATTAGAAATGGTGTTGCTAATTCATCCTCTAATGTTGGATCTAATGAAAATGAGGATAATCAGTTATTTATATTGTTAGGAATATTTTTGTATATATATACCCCTTGTAATCTTAATAAGTAACAAAAAATATACAACTAAAATAAAATATCGATTTAGCTAGGGAATTTTAGGTAGGGATCAATCCCTAGCTAAATTGGAAGGGATTAGCTAGGGAATAGCAAGAGATTTATGATTTTTCTTTGAAAAAAAAGCAATGGATTAACGACAAATTAGCGAGAAAATTTTTTTCGTAAATTCCGCTCAAGAAAAGAGGGAGATTTAGCGATGGATTAGCAATGGATTAGCGACGAATTAATGATAGAAAATTTTTGTAAATTCCGCTCAAGAAAGCGGAGATTTTAGCGATGGATTAGTGTTGAAAAATTTTTATAAATTCCACTCAAGAAAAACAGGGAATTTAGCAATGGATTTAGTGATGGAATATTACTCGCTAATAAATGCCTGAAATTAATGACGGATTTAGCGACGGATTTTCTCTTGCTAAAAAAATCATTGATTTAGCGATGGATTTTCCCTAGCTAATAAAATCATTGATTTAGTGACTGATTTTTCCTAGCTAATATAATCATTGACTTAGCGACAGATTTTCCTTTGCTAATAAAAACATTGGTTTAGCGATGGATTTAACGACATATTTTTTCCTTGCTAATAAAATCATTGATTTAGCGACGGGTTTAACGACGGATTTTCCCTTACTAATAAAATCTTTGATTTAGCTACGGATTTAGCGATGGATTTTCCCTAGCTAGTAAAATTATTGATTTAGCGACAGATTTTCTATTGCTAATAAAATCCTTAATTTAGCTATAGATTTAGCGACGGATTTTTCCTAGCTAATATAACCCGTAATTTAGCTATGGATTTAGCGACGAAAATTGTATATTTAGCTAGGGAATTATCCCTAGCTAAAGGTGGGTTTTCTTGTAGTGAATGTGCCTTTGTCAGATCCTATATTATGACATACTATTGTTGGGAGCTTAACATATCTTACTATTACTCATCTTGATATTATTTATATTGTTCATGTAGTTGATTTTTTGCTTTCTCTATAAGAAATAATTATTGATTTCTCTATCTTCAATTAAAGTAGAGTATTATGCTACGACATTTACTACCATAGAAATTATGTGTGGTTATGTTAGTTATTTGTATATATGAGAGTATTGCTTTCTCACTCCATTATTATATATTGTGATTACAAGAGTGTTATTTAAAGTATTCATAAATTAGTCATTAATGAATGAATCACCCACATTAAAATTGATTATCACATTACACATTATCATCTCAAGTATGACACCATCAATTTGTTTTTTTTCTTCCTTATAGCTTGTAGATTTCTTTATTAAGTTGTGTTCAAATTTTCATTCTCATTTTCTAGTTGACAAACTATCAATGCTTATAATTGGTGCATCATGAGTTTGAGGGGATGCTAAATAACTATATATATATATATATATATATATATAGTTATTTGTTAAATATGGACCTAGTATTTGAATAATTAGTCTTCTGGTTGGTTAATCTAATTAATATCTTGTATTTAGGAAGTTGAATTACTCTACTTGTATAGTATACATGAATAGATGATTATGTGTAATTAATAAAATCAAATAATTAAACCATAAATTATTATGTTCAATTTTTAGTTTTTCACACAAATCACTAGTGTTGCTAGGTCGACCCAGTTTTGCATTTTTCCCTCCTTAACTTTCCGTTGAGTCCCCATTGGCGGAGTGCCAACACCAGTCGAAGTGTATTAATGGATAGGCGACAGACTAGTGATGATGGCGGCCACTTTTGGAGTGGTCCAGCAACACGGACAAAGGAGAGCCAACTGGAGGCTGGTGCAATCGACACTGGTCTCCCATAAATCCACTGTATCAGAATCAAATTATGACAGCGTTGATAGAAGTGATGATAGTTACAGCAAGGCTGATGCCAAAGATGAGGAATACCTTGGAAGCCTATTCAGTAAGAGAAGATCCCGCAAGAGATAGTCTACTCCTCAATCTAAAGCCTCTAAAAAGGTTCATTAGCTATCATATGATTTTCGCATGGATTTTGCATGTATTTCAACAAAAAGGATCCTGCTGCTCTATAATATTTAAGCATTCGCATTTGGAATAATGTAGCTGTTAATGGAAAATTGCAGCAACTTTGTTTTTTTGACCCGAAACACCAAAACATAATTTGTTATATGGGATCTATGATTGTGACACCTAGTTGTTTTATCAACTTCTACTTAATTATAAAAGGCCATTAAGTAATTCACTTTCTTTAATAGTTTGCAATTACCAATAGTATTCTTTGATTTGTTCTTTTATCCAACAGCTAAAGCGATCACCAGCAGCAAATATAACTCATAAAAAGAATGTGACAAGCAATGGAATAATAGATGATCAGTTGTTGTATAACTTGGGCGCATCACCAAGAATTCCCAATCTGAGGCTAGAAGAGAAACTCATGGCTGAGGTCTAAATGCTTGTTTTATATTGTCCTAAAATACACACCCATTAAAATGTCATCCATGTGCTTTAAGTGTATATTCTAGCAAATATTGTGTGCTAAAGGGATACATTTTTTAATTTTTAAATAAATCATCTTTGCAATTTATAGAGTAATGATAAATGTGCCAAGGATTCAAAATGTTCTATCACATCAGATTTATATGAGCACATGTCTTCTAGAATGCATAATTATTTTAAAAGTTTGAAAAAAATCTTCATGTTTCAAATTTTAATTATAAAAGTTTGATGTATGGAGTTGTAGGGAAGATCATAAAATAAATCAATTTGATAAATAAAAAGGGAGACTGGTACAACATATCAAATACATTACTATCAGATAAGTGTAATTTAAAAGGTATCTTATATTTATTTGAATTTTTTTATTTTTTAGATTCATAGATAAATATATATTATCTTAATGAGAAATTATATTGTCATAGATAATATATGTAGTTGATATATGTACTTTGAGTTGATCCTTTGACTTATATTGTAATGGATATTTTGATTGACTAAAATATTAGATTTATGTTTGATCTGATTTATTTAGCTAACTCTCACATATTAGAAAATCATATATAAGATTAATTATCTGATTATTATAATATTAGATATAATTATTATAATAAGCATAATTAATAATTATATAGATTTTTTATTATAGATTCAGATAGATGCAGCTTATCAAATACTTAAGGATGAGATGAAATTTTTAGGCTCTAGATATCTTTTAGAGATCAATGTTTTTACAATTATTCGAGCATTCATATTTAAGTTGGGATTTTATATATTTGAAAACTAATAAATAAATAATTATTTTGAGATTTGATATAGTTGCATAATTAAATCTGATGATAATGATCATACGTGAGATATTTTAGATTAATTATTTATTTGAAGAGATTAAATATTATTTTGTTTCTCTTTTTATTTTTTTATTATAATAATTAGATAATGATATATAATATTAATTTTGATATTTCAAGAGCAAATAAAGTGTATAAAATGAATTATTTTTTTTTCAAAAAAAAAGATTTTAGATTATATTATGTGTACAATTTATGTTTATATAAAAAATTAACTAGTCAATATTTTCATGCAGGTATTGAATAAATCTCAATAATTTTTTTAAAATTTGATATCATGAGTATTTGTTCATCAATTTGTAGTGGATATTGTATTTTGTTATTTATTTTGATAAATAATTTTATTAAGAATTTCTTAGGTGATTAATCTCAGGTGTATAATGATAGATAATATTATAAAGAAATTTTCATGATAATGATATATAATATTTATTTTGATATTTCACTAGCAAATAAAATATAATGAAAATGAATTATTTTTTTTCCAAAAAAAAAAGATCTATAATGATATTATGTGTATATTCTATGTTTATATAATAAATTAACAAATGAATATCTTCATGAAAGACTTGAATAAATTTCAATTTATTTTTTTAAAAAAATCGATATCATAAATATTTGTTCATCAATTTGAGGATGTTGCATTTTATTTGTGTTTATGTTTTTTTATACTTTATATATGAGCTAACAACATGTGAGTAGACCCAATCCAAGTTGATATTTTATATATTCATTGTACATATTTTATTATTTTTTGAGTTATTTTTTTGCTAATTCATATAATTTTGAATATAACATCTTATCCTCAAAGAGGTTGACTCGTAAGTATTGATCATGAGACCGTTTAAATACTAATATTGGTTTTCATAATAACTTTGAAGTTAAATTTGTTTATGAGAAAATAATATATTAAGATGATTGATCACTTGAAAATTTTGTGTATTACATAGTCTCTTCAAACACAGTCTCTACAAAGTTATTAGGTAAATTTGTTGAAATAATTATCTCTTTTTATATTATCTTGACAGTCTTACCTCAAAAGATTGAAGAGATCATGCATGATAAATCTTGAATTCGAGACTTACTATTCTTAGAGTTTGGACAAATTTTTGTCATAGCATAAAGATATGATAGCTTATTAGATAGAAAAGTATATCTAATTTAACATTTGAATAAGCCATGAAGTTGAAGGCCAAATGGAAGAACAGTCTTCCATTATTTCAATTCCACAAGAATTTGAAAATTGGATTTTAAAATATATCAATTATAATTGGTAGTTACTTATAAATTACTATAAACTCTTAAGAAATCTCTCATTTATAGAGATTTTCTGATAAATGTGTAAAATAAGTGTTTTAAATCTTTATGTCTAAGTATATTTCATGCTAATTCATATGATTTTTAAATCTGAAATAAGATTATTATTCCTACTTTCTTTTAATATCATAAAATCATATCCCCCTTCAACTATTAATCCCCTCATTCATCATCTTTCAAATGATATCAATTCTCACCTGCTTTATACACTACAAACTCTTCACAAGGAAGCATCTTCGGATAATTTGAATGCTAGAGTGGATCAATTATACAGGTGAAACTATTTTTTTTGGTTTTTTATTGCGTCCCTTCCTAGTGGTTTGCTGCAAAATGAGCCCCTTACTATGCAAGAACTTGTTGCTAAATTCAAATCGAGACTAAAAATGTAGGAGGACAATAATGATTTTGGCAATATTTTGCGCAAAATTTCATGAATTCAAAAGACCAACGGGTCAAATTATGTTGTTCTTTGGATCAAGTAATGTGCACCAACAAGTATGAACAATGAACCCTTTTTTAAAAGAATTTACTTGATTCTGAATTGCTACATTTTTATCATTTAAAAAAAACCTAATCAATTACTTATGTAATACTTGTGCATCGTCAAGTTAATAAGAATCTTAATTCTTTTTAAGTTGATAATCAGTTCGTGTATTGTTTGTTGTGTCTATTCAATTGTTAGCATCATCTCATTTTGCTAGGTTTGAGTGAATTCTTCCAGTTACATGGCACATTGATCAGATATTCAGAGTCACTCAAAGGCCAATGTGCAGTTTAAGAAATCATCTATTAAATGCAACATAGATTTTAGTCAAATTTTGTTTAGTGGCATTTTTCTATTCCATGATTGTTACTTTATTTGTAAATCAGCACTGTCTCGACAAGAAAGACATTAACTCTCATGAGTTGGCAATTACAAATCCACTCTCTAAGATTCATTACAAGTACCGGTCATAAGCGATGGAAGGTTATATTTTCAAATCCCTTGTGCATTTGCGAATCCACTCTTTATTATTTTAAAATGTTTGAATTGCTTTTCACTTGCATTAAACATGTGGCAGATTGATATTTTAACATAGTTATACATGTCCATCCGTGCATATAAGCTTGGTTAAAAATCATAGAAAGTAGAGAAAAAATGCACAAGGAATTGATGTGGGCTGGCGTGATTTTATAATTGATTGTATTGTATGACTGTATTTTTGCTTGATTATATTAGAAATGTGTTTTAATGAAGTGATGTGATATAATTATAACATAACAGGCTCGATGAGATTTCTTTACTCGGTGTGATAGTGCTTTTCATCTCTCTGCCCAATCATGTTGTTCATTCTTACAGGAGGTCCAACCTGCTGGTTGTAGGATACTATTTTAAAATGTAACATTGATGATTATTTGACATGTGATTATTTGATTGTAATTTGTGTAAGAGTACTTATCCTAGTTAATTTTGATCATAACATACTTGAATTATCTTTTTGTTATTGAAATAATTAATATTTAATGTTGTGTATGTTGTTGATCTCTCCATTTATCTTTTTTCAGCTTTTTTGATAATTTAGCTAGTGAAGATTCAAAAGTGAATTGGAGGAACTCATTTTGCTTGAATTTGATTGCTTATACTTCATTCACCAATACTGTTGCAATATGCAGGCTTGTTTTTTTATTACCTCATTACTCATATTACTTGTATGTGTCCCTTCCAGATTGTGTTGTTGAATTTGTGTACGTGACAGGTGGTGGAGAGAGAATGTGAATCAACCAATATGGTGAGATGATGGGTGAGTTAATTCTTACGAAATTGAAGGAGGAGAAATAATAGGCAAAACACTTCAAAATCTAACCAAGGTTTAGTTCTCCTGTGTAAGCAACATCGCTCTCCCAAATAGAGCAATTGTGATGTAATATTCGTCTCTCACTAAAAACAGTTATTATTATGTTTTTTTTTCATTCCATGTTTTGTTCAACCATCAACGTAGTGCTTGGGAACACCTACTGCGAACAGGGAGCCAAGATGGTAGCCATGGATAGTTTTAGAAAAAATGCCAGGGAATTACTCGGACGCCTTGTTCTCATTTATACAAGTCTCTCTCTCTCTCTCTCTCTCTCTCTCGCTCTCTCAGTTCATTTCTTCCGAACCAGTATCGACCAACTAGTATTTTGGCCACATGACTCATCAAGCTTCAATCACGACATTAACTAATTGAGATTATCTCCAGAGCTTCTGTACTAAATCATTAAATGCTACTTTACAAACAAATGGTTTTTTACAGTGTTTCCTTGATTAAAATTATATCAAAATGATATCAAAAAATAATTCTGACTTTCTGAGCACTGCATTGCCGGACCGAAGTGGGAATCGAGAATCAAGCGGGTGAGTTCATGCAAGCTTCTTGTGCACTTCACCTTCGTCAATGTATTATATTCTCTACAAAATTGAATGTAAACAGCAAATGCATTACATTTACATTTGTTTTATAGCAGGCACAAAAACTCACATGATGGAAGTTGGCTTGCCAGAGCAGCAACAGGAAAACCTCCAACAAGTTGCTGCCACGAAGAAGCTCAACCAGGCAATACTGCAGCAACTCAACTTGGAGGGAGTGAAGTCTAGAACCACCAGCCTTTACAAAGCAATCGGCCGCATTCTAGAAGAATTCTATGCTTACTCCCGAACAAAAACAATTTTTTCTCAACCTAATAGTCCCTCTTTAATGCATATTCAGATGCACAACCACCATCTCCAAGAAAGAAAATACTGGACGATTGGAGTGGGTGTTGTATGTTTAAAGATGCAATTGAATTACATACTGCAATGATGAATAACCAAAATTTTGAAGAAAAGGCAACTCCCACTCGAACTGGAAGAGGAGCCGCAACAGACCAAGCAAGGGATTCACTCCAACAGAAGAAAACCCAGATATCGAATCTGAATTGAGTTGCTTATGCACCCCATCCCTTGGAAAGAAAAAGGTAGCACTAAAGAAAGGAAAGAGTGAGATGGTTGTGTTTTAGATTTGACTATTACTAATTGTAGTAAATATTCTAGGACTAAAGACAATAGATATAACTCTAAGATGAGTCCCTTTTAGTTGTTTGCTCTATTTGTGCACAAAGCTGGCTCAACGTAGATGTCTGGTTCCATATGGAAATGGCTTCTACACAAACAGGATTATCTAGATCTAAAACTGTCCTAAGGCCATAGCGGATAACTAGAGGTTATGTTCTTCCCCACATTAAATAACTTGAGAAGTGTGTGTATATGTTCATTGATTCAATCTTAAGCTTCAGTGTTACCTTTTTTTTATTGTAGAAAAAAACTATTGAGACCAATTGATGAGCACCTTGCTGATGTGAAATAAGATCGGTTGTTTGATTGTGAAAATGCATCATCTGCTAGTTTCAACTTGAAAACTAAATCAAAGCTACGACTCTTCTTTGATCAAGTTGGTGCTCCTTGATTGCAATAAGCTTTCTTGACAATGAACTAAAATGTGCATGTCAGTCCTTCCTTTTACTTATGACTTACGGAGGAAAATGTTATTATTATGTCATTTTATAGTACATGTAACTTTCTTTAATCAAAATTAGGTCAATCATCCGTTTGTAGTACGACAACTAGAAAATGGTTTCATAGCCTTCTGAATATTTTTCCCATTACAGGAAAAATATTTCGGCAGTGGCAGCAGTGGCATGTAGTGGTAGCACTGGTAGCGGGGGCAGTAGGGGCAGTGGCGGCAGCCACTGCAGTGACCAGCGGCAGAAGCTATGGCACCAATGGCGATGGCATCGGCAGTAGTGGTGGCAGCAAAAGAGCACCAACGGCTACGGTAGCGGCATTGGCATTGGCATTGACTGCGGTAGCGGCAACAACGGCTACGGCGGTGGCGGTAGCAGCACCAACATTGGCAGTAGCACCAGTAGCAGTAGCAGTGGCAGGGGCGGCAACGACAGTGAGATCGGCAGAAACGACAACATATGCAATATATATGTACGTATATAGTCCGTATATACATACATATAATTGTGCAGTATTTTATGTACATATATACTGAAATTATATGTACTTGGTATATATGTACGGATAATACTACAATTTATATGTACAAATACTATGGTAATATATGTATGAGTGAAATGCTATTATATATGTACATATTTACGGCATTAATATATATTTATCAAAACATAGATTTTTTTTTTGTTTTTTTTATTTTATTTAGTGGTTTAAATTTTTTACAGATGTGGTACTGCATTCTTTTCCATATGAATCTTGCATGGTTAAAGGGATTTTTCAACATACATGAAGCATCGTGACTCGGACAACATTTTCACATTGAAAAGTTGGTGAGCAGATGAGCAGAGGGAGAGAAAGCAACATTAATGCATTGATAGATTATACTTTATGCACAGTCGGCAGATACATTGATTAGCAAAGACGTAATATAATTTTTGTTATTTTTTTGTTTTAGTTATTTAAAATATTATATTAGAATAAGTTATTAAATGAATTTTTTTTGTTGAATTTAAAATTTTCATTTATAATTTCTATTTTTATTAAATTGAATATAAAAATATTAAATTATGTAATTAAATTTTAGTTTAAGATATATGACAATCAACTTTAATTTGTGTTTGTTCATATCTAAAATAACTATTTTTATATATCTGTGAAAATGTTTTTGTGTCTCCGAATTTTTTGGGTAGAGTTTTAGCCTATTATAGTATGTAAAAACCTATTATAAGCAGCAGTAGTAGCGACAATGGTGGCAGCGATGGCAGCGGCGGCAGTGGAAGCGGCAACGGAAGCGATAGTGGTGGTAGTGGTAGCGGCAGCGGTAGTGAGGTATATATCGGCAGCAACAGCAGTAGGAGCGGCAGCGGCGAGAGTGGTGGCATCAGAGGCAACGGTAGTGGCCGCAGTAGCAGCAGTGGTGGCAGTAGCAGCGGATGCAAAGAAAATAGCGGTAGCACTGGAAGCAGTGACAACATTAGTAGAGGCGGAAGCGACAGCTACGGCGGTGGCGGTAGCAGCGGCAGCAGCTGCAAAATGCAGCAGCAACACCGGCAGCGACGGTAGTGGTGGCAACAGCGGCAGCAGCGGTGGCAGTGGAGGCAGCGGTAGCAGCCACTATAGCGGCCAGCGGTGGCATCGACGACAGCAGCGGCAGCAAAGGCAATAGTTGTAGTGGTGACAGCAGCAGTGGTATTGATAGTGACAACGGCAATAGTAGCTGCGGCAGGACCACGGGAACGGCAGATGGAGCTGCAGCAATAGCACCAAATGAGGTATATACTATGAATAAAGTCAGTATATACATACATATAATACTACAGTATTTTATGTACATATAAACTGAATATATTTGTACTCAGTTTATATGTACACATAATACTGCTATTTTTATGTACATATACTGCAGTAATATATGTATGAGTGAAATGTTAGTAAATATTAACATATATACTACAGTATTATATATGTAACAAAACATATCTTTTTTTAAATTTTATTGAGTTGATTAAGTTTCTTACAGATATGATAACATATTGTTCCTCATACAAAACTTTTATAATTGATGGGATTTTTCACTAGACATTATGTGTCGTGACTCTGACAGCTTTGTCGCAGTAGAAAAATAATGATCGAGGAGCTATGGGAGAGAAAGTAACATCAATGAATGAATATATTATACTATATGCACTGTCAGTAGATACATTGATGAATAAGATAAAATAAAATTATGTTATTTTTTTGTTTCAATTATTTAAAATATTGAATTAGAATAAGATATTAAATGATTTTATTTTTTCTTTATTATAAATTATTTATAGTTTCAATTTTTATTCAATTTGATATAAAAATATTAAAGTATTTAATTAAAAAATTTTTAAATAAATTAAATTCTGAAATTATTTTTGAAATTAAAATAGCCAGGAAAAAATTCTTTGCTAATTTAGTTAGGGTATTTTTCCTAGCTATATTAGCTAAGGAAATATTAAAATTAGAGACGAATTTTCCGTCGCTAAAGTTATTTAGCAAGGGACTATATTCGTCTCTAAAATTTATAGACCAGCACTTTAGCTAGGGAATCATCCATCGTTATTTTCATTTAGCAACGGAAATTCTCATTTACCTTACTAATTTAGCTAGGGAATTTATCGTTTTTAGTAAAGGATTTTTCTGCCGCTAACTTTTTAGCTTGGGACACTTTCCGTCGCTAAATTTTAGCAAGAAGCATTTAGATAGGGAACCAACTGTTGGTAATCTGTCACTATATTCCGTTTAGTGACGGAAAATACTCATTTAGCTAGTGAATTAACCCTAGCTATATGGGATTTTTGTTGTAGTGTATATTTGTCAAAAATTTGTTCAAATAACCCATGAGACACGAACCATGTGCTTAGGCATTGGAGCACGTGTGTCATAGGTAGTGTTATGCGGACCTAACCAAAAGTGTCCCAAAAAAATACAAGACATGCAACACCTGCACTGGAGCCTATATATATTGCATGGAACTTTGTATCTAAGGCACCATTAATTGTCACCTCAGTACAATTTATGTGGCACTCGTAAAATGCTCAAACAATAATACTTTGATACATCTAAGAAATCAAATCTCAAATATGGTTTGAGAAATTACATTTGATTTGTAATTTTTATAATTCTGGTGGTGTGATTTCTACATTTTTCCAACTAGGGAAATCATATTTAGGAAATCCCTTGACTCAAGGGTTCAGTGTGATTGTAGCCTTGAATATTGTTTTGACATAAAGTATCTTCCTAAAATAATTTTTCTTTTCTCTCTATATATTGTACTCTATTTTATGTAATGAATAAGAGTGAAAAGGGATATATTTTTGACATGGTATCAAAGCGAGATCTTGGGCTCCCCATTTACTAATCAGACATAGGTCAATTTTTTGCTTGGTGTCCATGGTTGACTCCGTAGAAAATATTATTGATAATTTAACATCAAAAATGACAGAGATCTTGTCAAAGGTCCAGGCGTCTCTTTCTTCTATCAATGATTTCCTGATGATTCCAATCAGCATCAAGTTGGATGGCTCCACTATGGATTATGGTCCCAAGTTGTTGAGATGTTTATCTAAGAAAAAGACAAATTGGGATACATCAATGGAGACTACCCTCAATCACTAGAAACCAACCCCTCCCCCACAGATGGCACACTGAGAATGCTATGGTGAAAGGCTGGCTGATCAACTCCATGGACCATTCCTTAGTTGTGAACTTTATTCGCTACCCAACGGCTAAGCAGGTATGGGATTCTGTTGCCACAACATACTTTGATTGAACTGATACCTCACAGGTATATGAGCTCAGGTGTCGTGTATCTCGAATGAAACAAGCAGGTGGATCTATAGAAAAATATTATAATGATCTACAGGGTTTGTGGCAGGAGATCGATTTTCATCGACTGAATCCAATGAAATGTGTAATTGACATACAAAGCTACAATTCCATGTTACAAGAGGAGTGGATATATATTTTTCTCGATGGACTAAATGATCGATTGGATATTGTTCGGAGCGATGTTTTCGTATGAAACCTTTCTCTTCAATTGAGCAGGCATATGCTCATGTTCGAAGGGAAGATCTCCAATAATCTATGATAATATCTAGAGCAGAAGTAGTGACTAGTGGTGATGTTATGGCCACCAAAGTCGTGAGATCTGGCCAGTCACAAACTTTACTAAAGTCTGGGTCTTCATCACGATCCAAAGGTCATTTTGATGGGAATAAGTGCACTCATTGTGGCAGTATAAAACATACTCGGGAGACTTGTTTCAAAGTGCATGGCTACCCAGACTGGTGGTATGAATTACAAGCCCGAGGGGGACAATATGCTTTTGTAATTGAAGACGTCAGAGGTCAAATAGCAGTTGCCACGGCTGAATCTCAACTATCCCTTATTCCTATTGGTAGAACCTATTAAACTCAACCCAAGATCAAGGTAATTGTGATCATGTTTTTTGCAGCTCCACTACTCAGGATGATGGTGCTTGGATTATCGACTCCGGAGCAACATACCATATGACATTTGACCCAAATGACTTCTCCAACACGACACCTCCACGGAGGACTTGCATTGCCAATGCCAATGGGGCACCCTGCCTAGTTGCAGGGGCTAGAACCATGCCATTGTCTCTCTCTCTCTTTCTTTAGCTCACACACTTCTTGTTCCATATCTCTCCAACAAGTTGATGTCTGTGAGTCAAGTCACTAAAGAGCTTAATTGTGTTGTACTGATCTACTCTATTTTTTGTCTTCTTCAGGATATTCTCAGCAAAGAGATTATTGAGCGTGGAACTAGGGGGGGGGGGGGGGGGGATTGTACTAAAATGATTTCAGCCCAGGCAAAGCACATCACATGCACCATAAGACCAGAAGCCATGAATAGCAGATTTGGCTATGGCATAGGCGCTTGGGCCACCCATCATTTGACTATCTCTAACATCTATTCCCATCTTTATTTTTCCATTTGTAGAATGTGGACTTTAAATGTGATACATGTATCAAGACTAAAAGCCAACGAGTCTTTTATCCGATTAGCTTGAATAAGACTAATACTCCATTTGCATTGATACACTCCGATGTGTGGGGACCGTCCCCGATAACTACCCCCTCTGGTCACCGTTGGTTTGTAATTTTTGTCGACGATTGTACTCGAATGACATGGCTCTATCAGTTAAAAATCAAATATGAAGTTTTCATCATTTTTCAAGCATTTTATGTCATGGTTCAGTCTCAATTCTCTTCCAATATAAGAGTTCTTAATGGTGGGGAATTACCCAACCGAAGATTTCAAGTATATTTCCAACAACATGGCCTCCTCCATGAGACCTCATGCTCTCAAACACCACAACAAAATGGTGTCAGGGAGAGAAAAAATCAGCATATTCTGGAAACATCCTATGCTCTTTTCCTTGGCGCACATGTGCCGAGTTGCCATTGGGGGGATGTTGTGGCTACTGCCATGTACCTAATCAACCATATGCCAACTAAAATTTTTCACTTTAAAACCCTTTTACAAATCCTCTCTACCCATATATCCCTTCCTTCACTACTAATGCTTCCTCCTAGAATTTTTGGGTATGTTTTTTGTGTCCATCTCCACAAGAATCAACTTACCAAACTGGACCCATGTGTTGTTCGATGCTTGTTTTTGAGCTATGGATTACAAAAAAAAGAGCTTCAGGTGCTATGACCCCAATACCCACTATACCTATATCACCATGAATGTTACATTTCTTGAGTCCGAGAATTTTTACCCTTCACTTGTACCCAATTCTCCTCTTTAGGGGGAGACTCAAGTATAAGTGTCTGATTTTTTGATGGCCGATAGAACTGGAAATGGAGAGGTTGAGAATCATGAGGCACCACCAAGGAGTGAACCTATCGAATTGAGAAATGAAGCCACAAATGAAGAACCAAAAAATACAAAATATCCTCAGTCCCCTCACTCCTCCATATCTGAAGGCCCTTCCCCTCCTAAGAATGTCTCTAATGTAAGTACTCCTACTACACTTGTACATGCTGATATCTTGGATTCTTCTACTGGTTATGTGTTGCCTTTTAGACATAATCACGGGAACCCACCGAACAGATACAACCCATATGAAGAAGAAAGAAAATCTAAGTACCCAATTGCAAATTATGTATCTGCTCAATGTTTGTCTAAGCCGCTCAAGACTTTCACTCAAGCAATATTCTTTTGCCATATTTCCAATATTGTTGAGGAAGCGTTATATCATCCAAAGTGGGTGCAAGCAATACAAGAAGAACTAGAAGCCTTGAAGAAAAATAATACATAGAGATTAGTTCCACTACCAAAAGGTAAAACATAGTGGGATGCAAATGGGTGTTCTCTATAATATACAAGGTTGATGGATCAATTGATCGATACAAGGAAAGGCTTGTGGCGAAGAGGTTTACCCAAACACATGGCGTAGACTACTCTGAATCCTTCTCAGCAGTAGCTAAGTTGAATACTATTAGGGTCTTACTATCTTTTGCAGCAAATTTGGACTGACCACTACATCAACTTGACGTAAAAAATATTTTCCTTCATGAAAACCTTGATGAGAAGGTATACATGGGGGTTCCGCTAGGATATACATGATTGATTGAGACCAAAATTGTATGTAAATTGGAGAAGGCATTGTATAGACTAAAACAATCACTATGAGCAAGGTTTGGATGATTTAGTTCAGTTATGAGAAAGTATAGCTATCGCCAAAGTAATTCGGACCATACTCTTTTCTTTGAAACATCGACAAAGCAAGGTGATAGCATTAATAGTCTATATGGATGATATGATAATTACGAAGGAAGATGCTGAGGAGATCTCGAGGTTACAAGAGCAATTGTCTGTTGAATTTGAAATGCAGCATTTGGAAGGGCTCAAGTATTTTCTAGGAATAGAGGTGGAAAGATCAAAAGCATGCATACTCTTCTCTCAATGGAAATATGTACTAGACTTATTGACTGAAGTGGAATTACTAGAGTGTAAACCTGTGGATATGCCAATTGTGCAGAACCATAGTCTTGAGAAATATTCAGACCAGGTTCCAGCCAATAAGGTGGGGTATCAAAGGCTTGTGGGGAAGCTCATTTACTTATCTCACACTCATCCAGACATTACTTATGCCATAAGTGTGGTAAGCCAATTTCTGCATAATCCGAGTGAAGACCACATGGGTGTTGTAATCCAAATTCTCCTCTATCTAAAGTCATCACTAGGGAAAGGACTATTGTTCTCCAAGAATGCACATCTGAATATTGAAGAATGAACAAATGCAGATTGGGCAGAGAATATCTTGGATAGAAAGTCTAACTTTGGCTACTTTACATTCATGGGAGGAAACTTAGTTACATGGAGAAATAAAAAGCAAAATGTAGTGGCATCGTCCAATGCTAAAGCTGAGTTTCGAGGCATGGCGAAAAAATTATGTAGCTTCTTTGACTTAGAAATTTGCTAACAAAGGTCAGTTTTCCCCCTCGTTCGGCAATGAAATTATGCTATGATAACAAAGCTGCAATTGACATATCTCACAACCCAATTCAACATGGCCGCACCAAACATGTGGAGGTAGACCAACATTTAATCAAATAGAACCTAGAAGCGAAGATTATTTAATTCATTTTTGTTAAATCTAAAGATTAGTTAGCTAATATACTTACCAAGGCAATTTCCAGTAGAAACTTCAATGACTCACTGGACAAGTTAGATGTTATAGATGTCTACCCACCAACTTGAGAGGGAGTGTTAGCGTGATTTTTGCAATTTACCAACTAGAAAAATCATATTTAGGAAATCCCTTGACTCAATGGTTCAACATTATTGTAGCCTTGAATATTATATGACATAAAGTAACTTTTTAAAATAATTTTTATTTTATCTCGATTTATTGTACTCTATTTTATGTAATGAATAAGAGTGAAAAAAGGGTATATTTTGACAAATTCATTTTCACCAATAAGATCAAAGAGAATAGAGTCAATCATGAATCTTTCACATGGTCTCACGTGTATCCATCTAATTTTAATGAAACTCTCTCCATAGGTTTAAAAGATGACCAACTGGCCAGAAAGCATCAATATTTGAGTTTTGTATGGAAATAATGCATTATAAATAAAAAATCCAAAAAATAATGCTAGTTTCAAAAATATCCACAAACTAGTGCGTCTAGAAACAACATGGCAATGGCCGTCGTTATGGACAGTGGTCATTGCCACACTGTTGAATTTTAAAAATCAAAGATCGGCATTGTAAACGTTGACGTTGTGAATGGCGGGCTATTAAAAACACGGTGGAGATCTCATTATCATTATCTCAACTTGCCCCTCACCCCTCTACCCTCGCCCATCTCTCCTCACTCGTCTACCCTCACCTCTCGCCCCTCTCTTCCCACCCATCTCTAGGAGCTCCTTCGTGGAGCTCCAGCAAGCATGTCGTCGAGCACCATTGTGAAGCTCCAATGAGTGACCTCCATCGAGCTTGATGTGGAGCTCCATCGAGCTTGAAGTGGAGCTCGTTGGAGGTCAACGATGGAGCTCAAAGGAGTTCCTCGAGCTCGACGAGCTCTTTCGTGGAGCTCCAATGAGCTCAAAGTGGAACTCTTTGGAGCTCCTCGAGCTCCACGTCAAGCTCGATGAGCTCTTTCTTGGATTTCCATCGAGCTCGACGAGCTCTGTCGAGCTCCACTTCAAGCTCGTTGGAGCTCCACAATGGAGCTCTAGTGAGCTCCATCGTGGAGCTCGATGGAACTTGACGAGGGAGCTTGTCGAGCTCTAGTGAGCTCCACTTCAAACTCGATGATCTCCTTCGTGGAGTTCCGTCTAGCTCCACAATGGAGTTACACGTCGAACTCACTAGAGCTCGGCAAAACTCCACGAAAGAGCTCCTGAAGACAGGGGGGTGAGAGGGGTGAGAGAAAAGGGGCGAGCTAAGATAATTATAATGGAATCTCTATAGTATTTTCAATAGCCAGCATTCACAACGCCAACCTTTAAATTTTTAAAATTCAACAGTGTGGTAATGGCTTCCGTCCACAACGACGGTCTTTGTCATGTTGTTTCCAAACGCAATAATTTGTACATATTTTTGAAACCATCATTATTTTTTAAATTTTTTATTTATAATGTATTATTTTCCTACAAAAATCATTACTATAAAAAGCAACTGAGAAAAAAACCTTTGTCAAGCTATCACTTTCTTAAAACTTTAGTGGGCTTAAAAAGCAAATTAGCTCTTCGATTTATAAGTGGCATTTTCATTACGAAAAATGTACAGATATAGAAAGAAGAAATAATGCTAGCTAGCATGATCCTGTGAACTGCAATACTGGTGCCCAGAAGATAATCTCTTCATCTCCTTGGTTTCCTCATTCCATAGCATTCTGATATCTTGTGCGACTTTCATGGCATCAACACAAATACCGGATAAGACTCTTTTTGTGAACCCAACTGCATAAAGTCCATCCTTTCCCTTCCACCCGTTTGGAAATGGAGATCAAGGATATCCATTCTTGGAAAAGAACTCTCCCTCCAGAAAACATAACACAAACAAATGGTGAATCTATCCTATGCGCCCGCTAATTGTTTGGAATTAAATTGAATGTGTGCGAGTGCGTTATGTAATAATGAATGATTGAGACATTTCTACCTGAAGCCAATAACGAACATTGCTGCAGTAGCCAGTGGCAAGAACCACTTGTTGTTTAATATCAACAATTCCGTGTTAAAAACAAGGATTTCTTAAGAATCAAAGAAGCACAGAAGAGAATGTAGTTGAGATGAAAAGAAGAAGAAGAAGAAGAAGAAGAAGAAGAGAGCCTAGCAGCAGAGAAAACCAAAGCATCAATTATCAAAAAAATGTTCAGCACACTAGGTCAAACGAAAATTAGAGTTTATATATGACTCAAATAATTGAAGTAAAACAATATATAAAAAAAAACTTTATAGCTGCATGTTTAATAAATATTCATTAAGTGCATAAAAGTCAATTCACTCTAAGCCCGCTCAACTAATCGAATAGCCTGTCAACAGTCCCCCCCCCATTTGATGCAGTTGAGATTAGTCCAAGCTTTTCTCTCAAGTAAACTAGCTTTTCTCTAGACAGTGACTTTGTAAATAAATCGGTCACTTGTTATTTAGTCCTGCAAAAAACTAATTTAACTTCATTAGACTCAATTGCATCCTTAATAAAGTGATATTTCAAGCCTATATGTTTAGTTCGACTATGCATAACCACATCACTCGCAATAGATATAGTCGATTGATTATCACACTGAATTTTAGTTGGATGTTTTTGTGGTTTATCTAAATCACCCAAAAGTTTTCTGAGTCATATGGCTTGGGAAGTTGCAACTGAAGCTGAAACATATTCAGCTTCAATAGTAGACAGAGCGACTGTTGATTGTTTCTTGGACTGCCAAGAAATAGCTGCAGTTCCTAAGTTAAATACATATCCATAGGTACTTTTGCAATCCTCTAGACTTCCTCCCCAGTCACTATCACAGTAACCAGTAATTTCTGTATGGTTAATTTATTATATTTTAGACCTAAATTAATTGTGCCTTTAAGATACCTCAATATCCTTTTGGTAGCACTTAAATGTATGTGATTTGGAGCATGCATAAATCATGACAATAAGTGAACAGAATACATAATATCAGGTCTAGTTGCTGATGCATACAGCAAACTTCCAATTAAGCTTCTGTATGTTTTTCCATTTACTAGTTTTCCTTGAGCAGAAAGTAACTTTTGATTTACTTCTAAGGGGGTAGAGATAGGTTTACAGTCACTCATTCCAAAACTTTTCAGCAATAGTTTAATGTATGTAACATGAGAAATGGACACACCACTTGTGTCTTGAGTTATTTCAAGTCCTAAAAATTGTCTTAGGTTTCCTAGGTCTGACATTTCATACCTAGTTTTCATTTCTTTCCTAAAATTATTAATTAACTCAATTTTATTGCTTGTAAAAATAATATTATCTACATATATAGAGACAATTAAAATTCCAGAATGCTTATCTCTTTTAATATAGAGTATAGGCTCACTCTTACTTCTGCTGAATCCTTGATTCAGAAAGTAGGAATTAATTTGTTGATACCAAGCACGAGGAGCTTGTTTCAACCCATACAAAGCCTTATTTAATCTATAAACACAGTGTTCACTCCCCTTTTTTTCAAGCCCAGAAGGTTGCTTTACATAGATTTCTTCCTTTAGTTTTCCATTTAGGAATGCTGACTTTATGTCTAATTGGAATAAATTCCAACCCTTTTGTCCAACTAAGGCTATTAAAAGACTTGTGGTTTCTAACCTTGCTACTGGAGCAAAGGTTTCATTGTAATCTGTTCTGGGTTTTTGTGAGTAGCCTTTAGCTACTAATCGTGTCTTATATACAGGTTGATTTGAATTCAATTTAGTCTTAATCCTATAGATCCACTTAAAACCTATACTGTGTTTATTTGGGGGTAAGTCTACTAGAGTCCAAGTGTCATTTTTTTCAATGACAGCCATTTTTTTCTGCATTACTTTGATCCAGAATTGATGTTTTATAGCCTCTTCATAGTTGAGTGACTCAACTGATGCGTAATTACATCACTAGTAAATATCCGACAAGTCTTTATATTTAACAGGAGTTATTTTATTTGGTTTAGTAAAGACAGTCATAGATTTAGAATTGGGTAAAGATTTACAATTATATTCACAAATAGATTTAGAATTGCATTCAGAACCGCATTCAAAAGAAAATTCAGAAGAAAATTCAGAAGAAAAATCAGAGAGTGAGCTGAAATCATACCTTGGAGCGCTTATTAATTTATTGCTAGCTACAGCAGCTTCTGTATAGCCATTTTTAGTTCCAGAATTTGTTTCATTTAAACTTTCACCTCATTTGCTGTTTTCATCAATCAGTATATCTCTACTCACCAGAAATGACTTAGTTTTTAGTGAATACAGTCTGTAACCATTGGATTACATACTGTATCCAACTAAGATGCACTTTAGACCCTTTGAGTCTAATTTGGTCCTTTGTGCACTTGGTATATCGAAGTAACACACACTCCCGAATACCCTTAGATGTTTGACATTTGGTTTTCACCCAGTCCAGGCTTGCACTGGAGTAAGGTTGTCCAGTGCTTTGGTGGGGCACCTATTGAGCAAACACACTGATGTGTTCACTGCTTCTGCCCAAAAGGTTTTTGATAAACCTTTCTCATTCAAAAGTGATCTGGCCATTTCCATTACTGTTCTGTTTTTCTTCTCCACAACTCCATTTTGTTGTGGTGAGTAAGCAGTGGTCATCTGCCTAGGTATACCTTTAAGTTCACAAAAATTTGTGAATTTTTGAGAGAGGAATTCACCTCCTCTATATGTTCTAAGTATTTTTACACTTAGTCCAGATTATCTTTCGACAAGGGACAGGAGCTTCTTGAAGCATTCAAGTGTCTCAGACTTGTGCTTCAAGAAGAACACTCATATGTGTCTTGTGCAATCATCAATAAATAGTAGAAAATAACTACTGTTACGTAATGATTTCACTGACATTGGACCACATATATCAGCATGCAATAGTTCTAAAGGTTCCAAGGCTTTCCAGGTAGAGTACTTCGGAAAACTCTTCCTGTTTGTTTTCCTAGGGAGCACTCCTCACTAACAGAAGTAGGTATAACAAGGTTTGAAGGCACTCCTTTTACAAAATTATTTTGAAAAATATTTTTTAGGTTTAAATAATTTAAGTGCCCAAACCTTCTATGCCAAAGAGAAACTACAGATTGGACATTCATTGATAATACCCTGTCTGTTCTCTCAGCAAATGTCAGTGGAAAACTTCTTCCACTTGACATATTTACTGTCCATGAGGGTTGATCACTCCCATGATAAAATATTTCACATATATTATTCTCAAATGACAGTTTGTAATCTTTTTCAATTAATTGGTTAACACTTAATAAATTCTAGTCCAAGGCAGGAACCAGAAGCACATCTTTTATAAATTTCGTTCCAGTGCAGGTGGGTACCGCCACTCTGCCCTTGGCTTGCGCCTGAACTAATTCACCATTGCCTAATTTAACTTGTGAATTTACTACTTGAAGTAAATCCACTAATATTTCTTTATTTCCAGACATGTGGTTTGAGCAACCACTGTCCAAAAACCAAATATTTGTTTAAGGTATATTTTATGTTTCATTTACATAAAACAAATGCTATACAAAGGTTACTCGCTCTGTAAAGCTAGCATTCTGTTTGGAGATGCTTTTATAGTTCTTTGAATTGTGCCCAAACCTTTTACAGTTTAGGCATTGATTCTGTTTTCGAAACCAACACTCGGTCGCAGTGTGGTTTGATCTCTTGCAATTATTTCAAAAGATATGTTGGTCCTTAAGTGAGTCATTAGAGAGAGTAGAAGAAGAGCCAGGTTTTATTTTATTTATATTTTTATTTTTAAACCCATACCTTTGACTGCATCTTTTAATCCTCATCTCTCTAGATTGAACTTCATCCTTGTTAGAATTATCCTCCCACCTTGACTGCATTATAGTTTCTCTAGAAACTTATGCCCTCTTCAATAATTGACTTTCATATGATTTTAATGAACTCAGAACTTGCTGGATTATCAGCTTTGATAAATCTTTGGTTTCCTCTATCACTGCCACATTGGCATCAAATTTATCAGGCATACAGATTAGTAATTTTTCAACTAATCGAGTCTCAGAGATGTCTTCTCCATGAATCTTAAGTTGATTAACTATATCAAGGAACTGAGTTGAAAACTCAGTAAGAGAATCTGAGTTTTTCATACTTAGATTTTCAAAATCTTTTCTCAAGGAGTGCAGAAGAGCTCCTCGAGCCTTCTTATCTCCTTGATATTCCTCGATTAAAAGGTCTCATGCCTCCTTGGCTTGAGTACAGCCAAGTAATCAGGGAAATATAGCATTACTTACACTATGTTGGATGAAAAGTAATACTTTCGCATTTAATTTTCTTAATTCCTTCTCTTGTAATAATTTTTTACCTTCCAGAATAGAGAAATTTGGGACTTCTACATATCCAGAATTCACAATTTCTCATATCTTGGGAGATAAATAATGTTCGAATTTTAACAAGCCAGTAATCAAAATTATCACCATCAAACAAGGGAATAGGAATTGATCCCGAGTTTGATGAGATTTCACCTTTTATAAACATATTTATTTTAAAGAACAACTTGAAAAAATTTTGAACAGAATATTAAGGTTTTGTAAAAAATAAGTTTTAAAACCAACAAAACCTTCAGACCTAAGTAGATCTGATCAGATCTATGCTAGATCTTAAGAAATTTGTAAAAATAATTAGGTTTTTCATCGATCGCCTAATCTGGAGAAATTAAATTTGAATAATGTTCAAAGATAATCTCAATCTCAGTTAGAAAACGAGGCTCTGATACCAGAATGTTGTTTAATATCAATAATTCCTTGTTAAAAACAAGAATTTCCTAAGAATCAAAGAAGCACATAAGAGAATGAATAGTAGAGAAGAAGAAGAGTGAGACGCGTAGCAAAGAAAATCAAAGCATCAATTATCAAAAAAATATTCAGCACACTAGGTCAACAGAAAATTAGAGTTTATATATGACTCTAATAATTGAAGTAAAAAAATATATAAAAAAAAACTTTAAAGTTGCATGTTTAATAAATATTCATTAAGAGCATAAGAGTCAATTCACTCTAATCCCGCTCAACTAATCGAATAGCCCGTCAACACCACTAAGTCAACAGAAAAAATTTGTCCATTTATAAACTCAACTTGGCCGAGGGATAATTTCTTGATTCCGGGAACCACTTTTATATCCCCTGACCTGATCCATCCCAATTGACCACTATCGAGAATTGGAGTCTTTCCCAGAGTCTGCTTTAGCGCTATAGTACCAATATCTGGCCTCTTCAGCCCATATCTCTCAGTGTTTCCGAGCATTAACCGCGCGAGAATTAAGAAAAACTTATCAATTATCCAAATGGGTATCCTTTTCATCAACAACTCTGCCAATTCAAATGTTGATCTACCAAAAACATCTCTGGGTAACACATGAACCTGCGAAAGAAACAATAGGTTCTAGTACGGCACTTACCTAGAGCGAAGAAAAAGAGTTGTCAAAAAAAAGATGTAGTTTGAGAACGATAAATGACGATAACTTATCAACAATTAATGGGGAGGCAAGGTGCTCGCTAAGATCAAAAGCAACTTCTATGCCAGAATTACCACAGCCCACAACCAAAGCTTTCTTTCCCCTAAATCTCTCCCCCGATTTATAATCACATGAATGTATTACCTCACCGCCAAACTCAGCCAATCCTTCAAAATCCGGCATAATCTGCTCTGCCTTCTCCCCAGTGGCTGCCACCACCCATCTGCAAATGTACTCAAACTCCATAAAATGATCACTCCGGGTAGAAACCGTTTTTACCTTCCACGATCTGCTCGGTTCATCGTACTTGGCTAACTGCACACTTTCTTTAAATCTTGGGTTGATCTGGAAATGACTTGCGTAGGTCTCAAGATACTGAATGAATTCTTGTTTTGAAGGATACTCCAGAAAATCACGAGGAAATGGAAGCTTTGGAAGCTGACAAAAATGTTTGGGTAGGTGAAATTTTAGCCTATCATTGGTACACTTTTTCCATAGAGATGCAATACATTCTTCTCTTTCGAGAACAACAAAGGGGATATCTTTCTCTCTCAGACAAGCTGCAGTGGCTATCCCAGATGGCCCTCACCAACTATATGTTGTTTTAGAACAACAATTCCATGTTTAAAACAAGGAATTATTAAGAAATAGAAACACAGAACAGAGAAGAAGAAGAGCAGAAGAGAAGAGAAGAAGAAGAGCAGAAGAGAAGAAGAGAGAATCGTGCAGCATTAAACCAATATCAATATCTTAGTAAAAAATGTTCAGCCAACTGCTAGGTCAAGAAAAATAAAAGCTTTTATATCCCTTCCGATAATTGAAATAAAAAAAATAATAAAGAAATATTTTACAGCAATAAATCAATAATTGCTCATTAAGGGCATAGTAGTAATTTTACTCTAAGCACGCTCAACTTAACGAACAGCCCGTCACACTATAACCAGTCCATGAACCCAAATGCATCTACGGGAGGAACAATCTCGATGATCATCAATGGAAGACGAATAGTTCATGATGTAAATTCAATATTTTCCACCAATCTAAAGATCATTTGGTGGAGCTAATAATAGAGAGAGAGAGAGAGAGAGAGAGAGAGAGAGAGTGTGTGTGTGTGTGTGTGTGTGTGTGTGTGTGATAACTAGAGAGATTTAAGCTGTGAAGGGCAAAAATAGAGTTAGAGTGAGTTGCAGCATGGACTTGTTAAATAGCTAAGGGCGACATGTTGGACATGAGGCATTTTCCATTATGATTGATCAGTTTGTCTGAGCTTATTTATAGTCACAAACCTTGGCGTGTTCACAAGAAGGCACAACGAACACGAGCTCCTTTAGGGTGTGGTGTGGATATGATGTTGCCGTTTGTTTTTGAAATATGGTTACCTGCCTCCCAGAAAGCAATAATTTAATCAAAGCGTGATTTTTACTTTATTCATACACTATTTTGTAAATCATTTTATATGCGTACTGTTGCTGGTCAATTCCAAAAAGATAAATACCGAAAGATAATGATGATTATTGATTATCATTTGTTGATCATCATCCAACCATACAAATCAAAGAAATTTGTTTAGCTTAAATTATAAAGATATCAAACTTTCTAGAAAGGATTAGTCAAATTGTGCGAAAGATGACACAAATTTTCAAAAAAAAAATGTGTTTTATCAATTATGCTATACATCACGATCATCTCTATGTATTAATATTGTATAAAGACTCGAGTAGACCCTCCAAGGGCATAAAAATCAATATATCACTAGTTGAGTGTTTATTCTTATCTAGTGCACATTTCATATAAGATTATTTATTACTCAACATAGATTTCAGATTAGTGGATGTAACTGCAAACTGACTCTAATATTTATAGTTATCAAAAAAATTACAAAAAAAAATAGAAACTAATAAAGAATTTATTTTTCAATAAACAAATGATTTATTACTTATTTGGGTATTAATAAATATTATTACAAGGAGGCTTTTTTTGAAAATTAAAAAATTGTTATAGATATTTTTTTATGAATTTGAATATAAAAAATAATTCATATAATAGCTTTTTTATTTTAAATAATTTAAAAAATCATTTATAGGATCTTAATAAATAGAAACTAATAAAGAATTTATTTATCAATAAGTAAATGGTTTATTACTTATTTGGATATTAATAAATATTATTACAAAGAGGCTTTTTTTAACAAATAAAAAAAAAGTTCTAGATATTTTTTAATGAATTTCAATATAAAAAATAATTCATAAAATAACTTTTTTTTGAATAATTTTAAAATCATTTATAGGGCAAAAGCTTTTAAGAATCAGAAAAAATACCACCGGTCCACATAATCAATAGGGGATACCTTTTAAGACCCAACTTGTTTCAACACCTAATAATCTTAATTGTGAATTATGTGTTTAGATTGAATCAAGCAATCATATTTTTTCTAAGCTTAAGTTTTCTAGTATTATATGAGAGGAGATGAAGCATTGGCTGAAAATATTTAAGTGAATATCTACCTTGAAAAATGCATTCAAACACTTAAATAGAGCGTATGCTATAAATTCATCAAGAAACCTAATGAGGAAGGTCACCCTCACATCTATGGTAATTACTAAATTTTTCGGTGTAATCTTCAAAATTGGGATAATTTTAACAAATTTATTTATTTATTTATCTCATCTCTTCTCCCATACAATGCATATTTTATTATCACTCAGCCTCTTATATATGTCCCTTGGTATCCAGGTAAGATTGTCATCCTAGTAATATGAAAAGTATGCTTTGATTAAGGTACCGTGAGACATGCATCCAATATCTCTAGG
This sequence comes from Sapria himalayana, assembly GCA_029783825.1. Taxonomy (NCBI): domain Eukaryota; kingdom Viridiplantae; phylum Streptophyta; class Magnoliopsida; order Malpighiales; family Rafflesiaceae; genus Sapria; species Sapria himalayana. Next base: position 994,851 of record JAREIK010001166.1, read on the forward strand.
GATCAAACTCATATCCTCTGAGGTTGGATGCTATTCTTTTTACCAAGGTTTTCAAACCCGGCCCGGGGTATTGACCCGGGGAGGGGAGAGGGTCAGAGGTTCAACCGGGTCGAACCGGGGTTCAACCGGACGGATAGACCTGGTCTATATACAAAAAAAAAATATATTTTTTCTTATATATAAAACTTAATTTTCATCGAACAATAAAATTAAAGAGATAGATCTAATACATATTAAAGAGATACGTCCAATACATATTAAAGAGATACGTCCAATACATATTAAAGAGATACGTCCAATACATAATCAAGTTCATACTTCATATAATAATAAAATTAAATAGTTAGCAAGTTACATTAAATTAGACATCGCCATCTCCATCTCAAAGCACTAAAGGCGGATCACTTGAACATCCACTGCGAATATCACTAGCACCGAATATATCCACTCCTAAATCGTTGTCATAAATTTTTTTAAAAAATAACTCATTTAACTTAAAATAAATAAATACATATAACAAAATAAACTAACACACAAATTTTGAAAAATTACCTTGGGCACCAACAATATTGAAAGTCTCAGTAAGCATAGGAACTAGATTATTCACTTCTTCATAACCAAAATCAGGAATTTCTTCTTCAATAATCCAAAAGTCAGTAGTATCAATGCAATCAATATCCACAAGATCATAACTCTTGTTTTGGTAGTGAGTCCTTCAAAATAAAAAATAAAAAGATAAAAACATTTTTAAATTTATAAAACAAGAATTAAACAAGTGTCATTTAAGCATAGAGTTTGTAATTTACCTATACTTGAGTCGCAGGTTATAATTGACATAAACAAGATCATTTAGTCTTTTGTGCTCCAGTTTATTCCTTCTCTTTGTGTGAATGCGATCAAATTAACTCCAATTTCTTTCACATCCAGATGATGAAGCTGTTTGGCTAAGAAGCCGTATAGCCAGCTTTTGTAAAATACGAGCATCAGTGCCAAATAATCTCCACCATTCATCTACATGTAAAATAATTCCATAAACAGTTACAATTGTCATATAAAATCAAATCTAAATTAATTAGTAATATAAGCATAAAAATTACCAGGTTGAAGTGTTTTTGCGACAGTTAATGCTGATCGTCGGTCGAAACTCCCTTGGCACTCTCGATATATCCTAACTTCTTTCATTGCTTGGACGCTATCACTACAAATACTTTCTGTGTCAAGCAAATCAAGTAGGCTAGTAGTAGTTTCCATTGTGTCAACAAAATTATCCGAATATAGAAATGCTGGATTGAGAAAATAAGCAGCTGCCTGGAGATTGCGTCGTAAATGCTTATCCCATCGATCATCAATAATTTTAATGTATGGCTGATAAAGATCCTTTTTATTCATGAAGGTCTCTTTTATAGCCAACCTTGCCCGAAGCATACCTTGTAAAATATAAACATAATAAAAAAATATAAGAAATTCAATAATGAACATTAGTAATAAGTTAATAACCAAATTAACTCAAACTAAAAAATTAATCAAGTATTTAACTATTTATAATAAAATAAATAATACCTTCATAAACGTAACCCAAAGAAGGTTTTTCATCGGAGTCTACAATACGTAAGAACTTCACAATTGGAGTAACAACCTTCACTATTATCAAGCACTCATCCCAAAACTTGCGATCTAAAACAATTGTAGAAGCAAGTCTCCCTTGTGTAGTTTCAGATAATTTATGCTCCATAAAAAACTTGCTACTCACTAGTGATGTTAGATTATATCTGTGTTCACATAGACTCTGCAGGGTGATAAAAGTTGTGGCAAAACGAGTTATACCTGAATGCACAATCTCCTTCCACCCATCAGACTTCCTCAACCATGATAATATGACACCATGATTGTACACAAACTTGGTTACATGAGAAGCTCTAGTAGCAAGTGAACTCACATGTGACATGCTACAGATATCCTTCAAAATTAAATTCAAACAATGAGCAGCACAAAGAGACCAATAAATATTACTATACTTCTCATGTAGCTTACTTCCAGCTAATTTATAAGCAGTTGCATTGTCAGTAACCATGTGCATCACATTAGATGGCCCAACCCATTCAACCACTTTAGAGAACATATGAAATAAAGTGTTTGCATCTTTCACAGCATCAGAAGCATCAACAGATTTTACAAATACCAAACCAGCTGGACAATACACAAGAAAATAAATCAAAGTCCGTTGTCTTTGATCAGTCCAACCATCTGCCATAATTGTGCATCCATTATCCCTCCAATTACTCCGATAACTATTTATAAGAAAATCCAATTCTTTTTTGCATTCTTCTAACAAATTGACCCTCATATCATGATATGATGGTCCTCCAAAATCAGCACCAATACCAGCAATTGCTTTTACAGCATGTTTAAAGTACTGAGAATTAATGGCATTAAAAGGAATGCATGCATCATAAAACCATTTAGCAATAGTTATATTAGCTCTATGCTTTGCACTCTTACTAGAAAATGCAGACTTGATGGATGGTTGAGAAGTGGTACTTTCTATCATCTCCTCTTTCTCTTTCCCATTCTTCTTCTCTTTTTCTTTTTCTTTATCTTGTTCTCTTGCCCTCTTTTGACTCCGTTGCTCATATGTCTCTTCTTCATCTTCAGACGCCTTTTGCTCTTGTATTTGCACTTCCTCCTCTTCAACATCATCAAATGCATCATTAAGTGTCTCCTTAAGGGCCTTCTTTTTCAATTCTCCTTGTTTAAGATAATCACGAATTTCAATCCGCACCTCATTTGGAACACTTCTATAGGATGATATTTGCCCGGGAATGCAAGCCAGATGATATTTCATTCTATTGATCCCTCCACATTTAAAGGATTTTGCACAATACATGCAAGTGTAGGTAGTCTTTCTATTTGGACCTCGAGTCTCAGAGAAGTGACCCCACGCTGGATCACTCTTGCCACGAATGTTTGGTGTAGAAGCTACAGACGGTATCTCGGAAGATTGAGAATTCATATTGGCCATTCCTATAACAACACACAAAGCCATAATATCCAAATTAGGGACCAAATAAAAACTATAATGTCCTTTATGTCCAAATTAAATTAGGATAGCAAAGCCTAATGCTAACAAAATTACATAAACAAAACAAAGCAAAAAGAAAATGGAACTCAAAAGAAATAAATAGGTTCAACAAAGCAAAGTAATTTTTTTTAAAAAAAAAATTATATCTTGGAAGAACAAAGCAAATGGAACTATAATGTCCTAGTATGTAACAATTATTAAAAAAAAACAGCACGCTTATTGGAAGAACAAAGCAACAAACCCATACAAATGTCATGAGTTCAACCATGATGATTAGTGATTAATTATATCTTGATTATGAAAGAAATTATCTAGAAAAAGTAGAGTGACTCTTTTAAGGAACTGTCAAAATCGATATCAAGCATTTTCAATGCAGTTTACATATCAAAATGGCTTCAGAAAAAGCAATAACCAGATTTAACATCAGACCCTGCTTCTGCAATGATCTACTGATATTTAACTTGAGGGTTGAGCAGCATTACGTGATGAAAATGAACACTACACATACATGGATCTTTTATTAAAATTGTTTAGTTAGCATATAACTTTACATTGACAGATTATAATTTATTCGAATAACAAGAATGGGGGGTGGGTTCTAATGTTTATCGTCAATATCTGGTTTGTTACCAAAACAATTACCAGGTCGCTCAGTCAAGGTATGGTGATAATGACTTAAGGAACAACAAGGCTTAATTAATAAGATGTTAGTGCTCTTTCTAGTGTCTCATGCTTGTAAGTCTTTCTTGTCTCCATCGTCCTGTGAGACCTGCTGCTGCTTATCTGCTACCATGGAATCATGCTGCTCTAAGTACTCTTTGCTATTCATCTCGGTTAATCTGCATCACTTAGTATTAGTAGCATCACACTTTTGAGTTACAGAAACAAATGTTATCACAGTCAATTTAATTTCGAAACTTATTCAAATTTTAGAATATTCAAAAAATGCTAATTTTCTGATTGGTTTTGGATATCTAAGGAAAATTTTGTTTGCATTCTCCCTTTTCTTTCTCCAGGACCAGGAGCGTGCTTTTTTTTCTTTTTACTTCAGTCAACCTTAGACCCTAAACTGATGGACCTTAGACCCTCAACCGATGTATCACCATTTGGAACCTTTTAACAGGAACAAGAATAACTGCATAAATTTCTGACCTTTAAGATACAACTCGACTGAGATGGATTGAATTGGGAAGAACTGAATCTGATATATACTACGGTAGAATAGATGGAGGAGAGGCGCAGCGGTGGAACAGACGGAGGAGAGGCGCAGAGGAGAGGAGCGGCGGTGGAACAGAGGATAGCTGTGGCGGTCGCACGGAGGAGAGATTAGCTGCGTCGGTGGCATGATCGGTGGCGATGGTGGACGGTGGCGTGATTGGTGTTAGGGTTAGGGCTAACTGATGCTGCTTGCTGCTCGACAAGGGAGGAAAACCGAAAACCAAAAGGCAAAAACAAAAACTTTTCCAAATTTCATGTTTTTGATTTTTATTTTTTAATTAAAAAAATCAATTAAAAACAAAAGTGAGAACCGGCTAACCCGGAACCAGGTCATCCGGGTTGCCGGTTCGACCGGCGGGCGGCCGGGTCTTTCCCAGGTTTTGTAATTTATCACGTTTTCCGGTTGGACCGAACCGGTCCCGGTCCTGGTCCCCGGTTTTTCCGGTTGGACCGGCCGGGCCGGTCCGGTTTTAACAACCTTGCTTTTTACCAATCAGAATACTATACTGTTGGTAAACTTATCGAAGATATATTTCATCTCAAGAATTATTTTGGCTAAGGACTAGTATGGGGAAGATTTTTTCAATACATTCAAAGATCATCAAAGATACCTTTATTGTACAAACTCCAAGTATGCCTGGATAGACATTTATTTTGTTCAACTAAAATGTATTAGAGAATTTTCACCTGCTTGTACAAAATCCATCAAGAATACCTTTATTATCAATTGTCCCTCAACCATAAATAATTGTGATGGGGTTATTTTTATTTTGGCGCAGCAGAATTTAAAATTTAGGAAACCCAAATTATTTTTTCTATTTTAAATTTTAACCTTCTAAAAAAAATTTTAAATTTTATTTCAAAAATTAATCTCAATGACTCGATAGACATTTTTTATAGATTTTAATTTCTAAGAAATTATAATTTTTTAATTTCAAAAAAAAAAGCATGTATCATGAGAATGATTACCTCTGCCACCTTGTGCTTGTTCCTTCCTCCTTATATATGAAATAATTTTTCAATTACTTGAAGATGAGGAGCTTGATTTGAACAATTACATTATATATGTTCACAAATAGTTTTTACAATGCTTTTTTTAACATCTTCTCTCCGTACATTATCATCTACTTGTTCAATAATTGAAAATGGTAGTAATTGGAGTACATCACTCTAAATCTAATCAAATATATCATTCAACACATCTAGAAACATATAAACTCTATCATTTTTAAAAAGGAATGTTTTGGAGATTGATGACAAATTGTTGGGTCTGCCTAGTTTTAGGCAGATCAAAATATTATTTTTATTATTATGAGATTTTATTTTTTTGGTTTGTTTGGTTAATGTTTGTTTAGTTTTGTTTTAGTTTTTAAATGAGATTGGATCCTCTCATTTAAAGTGTATGTTCACAAATATTAATTGTAATTTTACTGCTTATAAAAAACCAATGAAACGACGAATACGATACACACAAAACTCGTGCTATGATGAAAATAAAAAGTGGAGAGCTCATGCATCACACGGAATAATCATGCATGATGACTATTTATAAAATAGGATTCATCCAATGGTTTTTCTGAAACAAATGAAAATGAGAATTATCCCTTGTGGTGACCTAGTGTGTGCATGAAAAGAAAGAATAATTCTCATTTTGTGCATGAAATAGTGAAGTATGTCTATGAAGATGGAATTCAACTCATTTTGTGTATTCTATGAGTGTGCATGAGAGAAAAAAATTGGGAACCAAGCCCATTTTTCTGTTTAACTATTTCTCCTTTTCAATCTCTATGTGTCTATATATTTAGAGTTTACTCTCTTATTCTTCTATTTACAAGGGTTATTAGATTTGTGTTGAGTTTATGTCAAGCCCATGCAAGTTTCATGTGAAATTCATGGATAATTTGTGTGGTGTTCGAGAAAATATTATTCATGCGATTGTGTGTTGTGCTCGTGTTGTATTTGTTTTGAAATCATGTTATGCTCATATTGTACTCATGCTGAGATTGTGTTATGCTCATGTTGTACTCATGTTGAGATTATACTGTGCTCGTGTTGTACTTGTGTTGTGATAGTGGCTCTTGAAATTCTTCAAGAACTATGGATTTAGAATTAAAACACAGTTCTAAAGTTATTATAATTTTTTTGATTTATGTTATTTCGATGTTAAGACATTTTTTTATTGTATTTTAATTATGTAAATATTTGTCAATTTTGGTGATAAAATATGTAGTGTGATTGTGTGAAAATTATGATAAATTATTTTTTTATACATTCAGGTAGATTCGTATAAAATTAAATATACATACTTTGGATAATTTAAAATATACATATTTATACATATTTGATAGAAAATTTTTAAAGCCTGAAATATGTTTTCAATTGTATATTTTGGATATATTTTATAAATGAAATTTAAAAGATTTTAAAAGATTCAAAAATGCCAAAATAACCTAATTGTTGGATCAAAAATTTACTTTGAGACTACTCTTGGTTTTTTGGGTTATATCTTGGTTGGCCCCAATAAGTGGTATTGAAGGGAGGTTGATTTTTGTATCTTGGATATTTTTATTTTTTAAAAGCTTAATTATTTTTTTGAGATGAAAGAAAAAGAATAATTTGCTTGGTATGATGAGATTGGAACCTACCAACTATTCAACTTGAAAAATAAAAAAGATTAAATCTTTTAATGATGATGAATTTTCTTGAATCGACTTTCAATGATTGAAAGTCAAAAGGTATTGATGAGACCAAGTAAAAGAAATTACATTTCAATCTCTTTACCACAATGATATAATAGGAAAGTGACAATAGTAGATTCAACTACAACCTTATATATCATGCTGAACCAATGACTAGTTTATAATATTTTCGTCTAGGGTCTATAGATTAGTTAGGATGGGTGATGGAAGAACATTAAATGTTGGACATCAATGATATTTGTCTAGGAACAAATGCAGGATAGTGATTATTTCTTAAGGATGTCCGATATATCCTGGAGGCTCAGATGAACCTTTTGTCCATAAAACTATTGGATAGTATGGGTCATGTGAGAAAGTTAGGGAAAAGCTAATGGAACTTTTCTAAAGCATCACTAATTATAGTGAAGGCTAGAAGAGTAAAATCCTTCAATATTGCCCAAGCTAAGGCAAGCTCAGATTGGGTAAATGTTTGGTGAGAAATTATAAGCATTGACTCCAAGTTGCATAGGCATGAGTATATTTGAGTGAATAATGCATTTTCCACAAGAAAGTAGTCAGTACTCATTATTCGAATGTCACCTAATGAAGGTAGGATATTTGGCATGACTAGAGAACATTATACTACTATGATTTTTCCTTTGAGGGGATCTAGGATGATCGATCTAGATTTGTGTTTAATCTGTGATAAGTAGGTATCTCGAAAGAATTGAATCCCTAATGATATAACTTTTACTTTAGCCACTTCCTAGGATAAGATTGATCAAGGAGAAGCTTATGAGTTAGAAGTAAAAGATATTGTTTTTACTTCGACCACTCTTGGGAGATAAGAATCAAGTGAAAGCTTATGCATTTGAAGTAAAAAATAATAATTTCACTTCAGCTACTCCCAAGGATCACACTGATCAAGGCGAAGCTTATAAGCTAGAAGTAAAAGCTAACACTTTTACTATAGCCACTCTTAAAGATCTATTTTATCAAAGGGATACTAATGTCTTGAATGGAGAGGTGGACTTTGGGGTGCAAAAATTTTTGAAAAACTTGTTCTCATAAGAGGAATGAGAAATAGTTGATAGTCTGTGGAATTTTCTATGACTTGTATTCACTAAACCTAAATCATAAACAAGTCTCGGACTACCCAAATAGGGCATTGGGCGAGATTGTTGGGTCTACCTAGTTTTGGGCATATCAAAATATTATTTTTATTATTATGTGATTTTATTTTTTGGTTTGTTTGGTTTATGTTTATTTGGTTTTTTTCTGTATTTTTAAATGAGATTGAATGCTCTCATATAAAGTGTGTGTTCACAAATTAAAATGGTCATTTTATCACTTATGAAACTAATGAAATGACTGATACAAGACACATGAAACTCAAGTTGTAATGGAAAAAAAAAAGAGAAATGCTCACTCACCATGTAGAATAGTCACGTTGGTGACTTTTTGAAAATAGGAGTCATCCCATGATTTTTCAAAAACAAATAAAAATAGGAATTATCCCATATGGTGACCTAGTTGTGCATGGAAACATGGAATAATTCCTATTTTGTGAGTGAGATAGTGAACTTGGTGCATGAAAATGGGATTCAACCCATTTTGTGTATTTTATGAGTGTGCGTGAGAAAGAAAAATCAGAAACCAACCTCATTTTTCTATTTAACTATTTTTCCTTCTAAATTTCTAAGTGTCCATAAGATTTAGAGGTGTAGTTACTCTCTTATTCTTATATTTATGAGAGTTGTTGGATTCATGTAGAGTTTGTATCAAGTTCTTGTAAGGTTCATGTGGTATTCATGCATAATTCATGTAGTGTTCGAGAAAATATTAGTCTTGTGATTTTGTATTGTGCTTGTGCTATGTTTGTGTTGAGATTGTAATTTTCTCATACTGAGATCGTGTATTGTACTTGTGTTATGTTTGTTTTGAGATTGTGATTTGCTCATACTAAGATTGTGTTGTGCTCATGTTGTGTTGAAATTCTTCAAGAACTTTGGATCCAGAATTGAAACATAATTCTAAAGGTATTTTTAATTATAATTACATTTTGTTTGATTTGTGTTATTTGGAAATTTAGGGTATTTTTAATTGTGATTTAATTATATAAAAATTCTATCAATTTTGGGAACATAATATTTACTATGATTGTGGGAAATTTGTGGTGATTTATTTTTATAAATATTCAACTAGAATCATATGAGCCTAATATATATTTATATATATATATTAAACAAATTGAAATATACATATTTACATAGGTTTGATAAAAAAATTTGAAAGCCCAAAATATATTTTCCGATATGTATATTGGGTAAATTTTCTAAATGAAATTTTAAAAATATTTAAAAGACTCAAAAATGCCAAAATAATCTAATTGTTAGACCAAGAATTGTTTCAAGTATATTTTTAGTTTTTCTAATTGTATCTTGGTTGGACCCAACACAAATGAAAATTTTTTATTAAATATAGGATATAGAGTTCATTAACCATTCCTTAATAATAGCACTCTTTAATCTCTCTTTTTTTTTTTTGAAGGTTAGATTGATTGCTTCATATTGTGAAAGGACACCATTTATGGAACATCTTTATTCAATTTTGAAATATAAGATTGATAAAAAAATTTATTGAAATTGATTTTTAAAATGGAAATAATATAAGAAAATAAAATGTATTAACAAAATAGAAATGTCAAATGAGAAATACAGGAGTAAAGTTTGTGAAATTAATTTATGAAAATATATTAATAAAGATGTGTTTGTGTTTGTGTGCGCGCGCACGTGCATGCACATGTGTGTGCAAATGTGTGGGAAAGAACTAAAATTAAATATGATTAAAAAGTAATATATATGAACAAAAATAAGAAATCACAAAGAAACAAGACATACAAAACTTACAAAAAAGATTTTAAAAGTTTTTAAAATAAAAACACTCGAGTTTAGCTAAACATAAAAATTACAATAACAATTTTAAAATTTATTTTTAAGTAATTAATGTCTTTTTCTAAAATATATATTCCAAAGAAAACATTTTTCAATTTAACCAAAAAAAAATTATTGACCAAGTTTTATAAACATAAAACCCAAGTCCTAGACCCAAGTTTTAAACTACATGATCTAGCTAGATTTTAGAAAAAAAAAAGTGTTCATGAGTTCACTTGGTGAATCATAGAGGAAGGGAAGAGGTGATAGTTCCACCCTTAATTATCAATCATAGTTGAATCTTCACGTCCATGGAGCAGACAAGACTAAAGTGTCTCTCTCTTCTCTTTTAATTCTCTAAGGGTTGTAATTTTTTTATTAAAAAAATATAATTTCCTTTTTCTCTTTCTTCCTTCAGTTTAAGTCTTTGATAATGTAAAATAATAGTGGATTCATATGGTATCAATTTTTTTTTCTGAAACACACGTGTATATAGATTATTCCATGAAATTTTCATGGACTCTTAGTGTTTTGGATTCATATGGTATCAATTTTGTTTTCTAAAACACACGTGTATATAGATTATTCCATGAAATTTTCATGGACTCTTAGTGTTTTGATGTTATATGCTCATGTGTGCAGATATTATGATGTTTATTAATGTGGATGTGGGAAGCTTTGTGTGAGGAGTATTGTAACTGAGAATTTTGTGTGGGGCGTGTATGCTTATTATTGGAATTATTTTATATTCAACTATTTTTGATTGTTTTTCTTTTGATTAGTTTGAATCATTTTCTTATTTTAATGAATGAATTTGGCATCTAAATTTTTGGAAATGTATGTATTTTATTCTACATAGTAGATGATTTGGTGTGTAGAGTATGATTAACGCACCTAAGAATAAAGCATCGATTCTTATAGAATATAAGTTTATTATTCATAATCTAGATAGAACTGAATAATCTATCGGTAAGATTATGCCACATGATTTTAGTAGGTATATCTTTACTATGGAGAATGGTGGAATTCTAACTTTTAGTGTTTGTATGCTTGTGTGTATTGAATGAGGCCACTATGGTGTGATTATGTTTTACTGACATGTAAAATAAAATATATCATTGTTATTATAAATATTGATACTCTTAATCTTGAAGTAATTAATGCGCACATGTATTTGTTAATATTTATTCTTGATTTGTAAAGAGAGATCCATAAATAGATTTATGAATTCTATACATTGGATAACTTTATCAATTGTATATGGTGCATGCTGATTGATGATAGAATCTATGTACTATTAGAAGGATTAATGCAACCCTTTTGAGGAAGCTTATAAGTTTTGATATTTTCAAACCCTACGGATGGATTTTGATCTAGCATTTCAAATAATTAGAGATTGATTGAATTAGATTATCAGTAATTCAATTTAATCAATGGGTATCTATAATCTTAACATGAGAATTTTTATAAATTTTATATAATAATTGGCACAAATTATTTTGAAAAAAAATGAGGGAGTGCCGCTATAATTATGTAGTACTATGAATTATAATTAATATAAATGATGGTGTGAAATAATTTATATTGGAAGCCCAAGGTCTTATTCAGGCTAATGTCTCGCCCATAGCCTTGTCCAATGCTATGGGAATGTATAATAGAATTTATTTATTTAGAATATATTTGCATGTATATAATTAGAGTAATAAATTTAATTGATGTTGAATTAATTAATTTTATTATATATATATATATATATATATATATATAATAAATTTTTAATCACATTTAAAAAGAAATATAAATAAATAAATAAAAGATTAAAAGTAGATGTCACATCAAATTTTAAAACTTGATATGCATATTATTTTAAATTCTTTTATTTAATTTTTTTTATTTTTTTTAATATGAAAGAACTTGACAAAGATGATGTAGTGACTATATTAGCATCCTTGTCTTCATCAAGATACTAGAATAAGATTTACAAAAGATGATTCCACCATGGACAAGCACTTGTTTAAGGTATGTTGTTCTTATTAAAATGATGTTGATCCTAAACTAAACAAATAAGCTCATCCTATGCACATTATCGTGATGAAGGATTCTTTAAATCCTAAGTCCCCAATAGTGGTATCAGAGTATAGGTGATGATATAGCACATGAATGGATTATGTTTTATAATTTTATGTTTAAACAAAGAAATTCTAGCCTTTGTTAACTGAATAAAATAGCCCAGCAAAATGTGTTTGGTTTATGAAATGAAATGGTAATGTATTTGGAAATATTTTGAGTTGTAATTTATGTGCTTGTTTATGTGTGTTTTTTCCACACATGGGTGTAGTTTAATTTTATGATTTTTGCATTTCATTAATGGTATTATATAAACCCCCCTTCAATATGTTGAGCCTTCTATAATGATGATAGAACTCGGGACCAACGATAGTGCCTATGGTGGTAACCATGGCCAATGATAGTGCCTCTGGTGGAAGTCATGACCAATGATGATGCCTCTGATGGTGGTTGTTGTTGGCGATGGTACATTCGGTGGTGATCACGCCAATGATGGTGCCTCTAGGGTGATCTTGGCCAAAAATAGTACATGGGGAGAAATAAGCAGTAGAGATCAATGTATGTAGTAGAACTCATAATGGCAAAGGCAGATAACGACTATGCACATGGCTAAAAAATCTCAAGCCTAGCAAATTCATCCTGATTAGATTTGACCCATACAAATTTTGTGTAATGTTATTTTTTTGACACTGCCTCGAGCCATTACAAACTTAATTGGGCAAATTCAACCTAGTTTAGGGCATTATCCCAGGCCTTAAACTTCTTCATGGAAAGTATAAAGTTATAGTGCCCTAAAACTAATATAGTAGGGTTATTCAATATTTAGATACACATGATGCATAGTCATCACATATTTATGAGATGTCTTATGAATGTATATATTGTGGCATATTGTTGTGGATTTGATGGAAATGGCATGAGTTGATTGGTGAATATTGTAGCATATATACAAGTATAACAATGTGTGTGATTGTTGTGTGTCGAAGATAGTTAGTTCGCAAAACCTTAATACATACATGTTTCACAAAACCATAGTATTTACAAATATAAATTTCTTTTTATTTTAAAAAAGATAAAATAAATACTCTCAATATTAAAATATCTAAGTGAGTGAAAGAATTTATCAAAAATGAATCGCATGGTCTCCATCACTAGTTTGAAGATTATGCAAGTTGGTTAGTATGTTTAGAGGTGTCAAATGGGTTGAGCGGCACGGGCAAGGCCTATAGCACAACACTATCTAAAACTAAGCCTCAAATTGGGCCATGCCACCCCATGGCATGGTTCATGCCAAGCTGGGCCAACATGAGTCATCCCTCATATCAGGCTAGGCATGCCTATGTCCCTAGCCCGGTGACATGGTCCACTGGCCACATAAGATGGATGTTACTTACATGGCTGATTGTAATTGATTACCACATAAACTAACCATCCTTTATGTTTTCATGCAACGAGTTCTGCATGCATGGACACATGGTTCAGCATGGTACGGAAAAATCGTGTACTCGATCGTGACACCATGTAGTACTGGGCCGATCAGATGAATCCCATGTACCAAGCATGGCACAATAATTATCAATTATACCATGCTTTGTATAGCAAAGCATGATGGCATGATGACATAGTCGTGCCTAGCAAAAATGGGTCATGCCGGCATGACACATCTCATTTGACACCTCTAAGCATGTTGTTCTTGGTGTCTTCCCCCTATCAGACAAAGTAACTTGCAAGTATACTTAGCACAAATCATCATAAGGTTATTCTATGGATTGTTTAAATAAACCACTTCTCCATATGAAAGATTCATTTAAGGATTAATCGATTTAAAATTAGTTGATGGTTTACGCTTGATATAAATAATAGCATCCTCTCCATCTAAGTCACAACTATTATTTGTCAGACTAAAGATAAGTTATTAGTTTAATATTATTTGGCATAGTATGTTGCCTAGATAGAAATATTAATAAAAATTGACATGTATGAACAAATGATGAATAATAAATATCCTCAAATAGAAGTATACTATTCATGGAGTATTAAACTAATGATGAATTCATTCTACTTTTTATGGAGCGAACTAATTATTATGATAGAATTTAACCTAATAATCTCATTGTAAATTTTTTAAGTGTTTTAAAGAAAATCTCATTCAACCCCATTCACCATTATTTTCCAAGAAAACAAATTTGATAGGACCAATTACATAGATTGCAAAATAAATCTTAACATTTTCTTGACTATTATGTAGTATTCGACTAACATAGTATACATCTATTATAGTATTTAGCTATTATAGTATTCAGCTATTATGTAGTTAGTGAGTACTTTTTTTATTTTAAAGTATTATGTAGGTATATGATTCATATATTTTAAAAATTAATTACTACATAGTTTTCATTGATTCTCATTTCCTATACATACTAAGCCCTTAGAAGTTGTGATAACCATTAACAAGTGAGTTTATTATCGATTCTAATAGAATAGTTTTGTTCATTTCTTTCTCTTTGTAAGAATGTAGGCTGGAGTAAAATGTGGCGAGCTATTGCATCAAAAATAGGAACATAGAGATTGATAATTAGGGAAGAGTGAGTAAGAATGAGAAATAGAAAGAGTGAACAATGAGAAAGTAAGCATGAAAGCTAAAAAACCCTTGAAATGGGTTTTCTAAAATGTACAATATCTTATGTGCAATATCTTATGTGCAATATCTTATGTGCAAGCATCCTTGAAATGTAATTTATGGTTTTTACAAAATGTGCACATAAGAAAAAAGGTTTTTCAAGAAACACTATTATGTATGAATGTGTATGGGTATTATTTAAGAAAGAAATCCCATAAGGTTTTACTATTATCTAGTAAAAATATTTAGGATAATTATTTTATGGCATCCTATATGAAAACTTAAAAACTCATTCAAAGAATAAATGCTTATCAAAAAGGAAAATTGGAGTGGAAATAATAATTTTTATTACCTCTAAGATCAATTATGATTGGAAAAATATTTGGGAAAACTATAGGGAATTACATGATTGAAAGCTAATACATGTTGTCTTTCACATTAACTAGAATTTTTCAAAAACAAATATCTAAATAATTAGAAAATTTGGATTATTTCAAAAAAAAAAAAGGCATGACGTGATTTAAAAGATATATATTTAATTTTTGTAGTATTTAAAAAAATGTGTTACACATTTTTTGAGAATTCTAAAATTGATATATATATATAGTGAGACCTCAAGTACCATACCTTTTAGGGATTCATAATATTCGTACATAAATTCATGTGTCATGAATTATCTTCTCTATTATAATTGTATTGACTCACTATTTGTTAACATGATTACTAATATAATTCCTATATGATCAATATATAAACAAAAGTCCTCTTTACTATTTGAATGACTCATATACTTGTATATCTTTGTTGATAATATATCAATTTGAATGAGCTTTTGGTATTGTCTAACTAATAAAATTAGGCAGCATAACAAAGTTATAAGTGTTTTTAGTATCATTATCAAAAATTATTTAGTTTGGTTAGTCAATGTGAGTTGACATGATTATATTTGAGAGATGATAGTTCTTTTTTAGTAGTTTTGATAGTGGTATTTTGATAATTTTCCTAAATCTAATAGCTTGTCTTGTTATCTTATTTAGATTATGAAAATATTGTGCTTTGTACTTTCATTATTCATTTGTTTCTATATTTTAGTCTATCAATCAATAGAGCCGTATTCTTGGACTAATCTAATTTTTCATGACCTAAAAAATGATAAATCAAAAGATCATTTACAGCTAATCATTTGAGGAAAATCTTGATATATTTCTTAAGGAATTAAAGAAACAAGAAAAAATCCAAATATATGAATATCTCATTTGAGAAAGACTTAGAAGAGAATGAGTGAGAAGAAACGAGAAAAATATATGAATATCTCATTTGGAGATAATGAAGAAAGATATGTAGATAAAATCCAAATAAATGAGGAATAAATAGCACCAAGGGAAATCTTGATTTTCTGTTGGTTACTACAAAAATAGAGACTTGGGATCTAAGAGAGGTGAGTTTGATGAATTGGAGAAGGTCATTGTTGAGAAAATGAAAGTTGTAGCTAATCTAATATCAAAGTGCTCACAAGAAATACAATAATTGACAATAAAATGACTCTCAAGAAGTCGTGGCTTTGAAAAAACAATTACCAGTAAAAAAGGAAAATCTAGATAGAGTTATTTTGAAGGTGTTACCTAATTATCTTCATTATGATTTTCTATGAGAGAAAAGATGATTATAGTTATAATCTTATGACACTGATGAATATTATGTGAGCCATAGTAATGAATCTAAAAAACAAATATGAGGATATAATCACATGGTCACTATATGATATAAATGGAATCAACCCATCAACATGTAAGCATAATATCCTTTTGAAAGAAGATGTGAAGTTGATGATTGAACATCAACAAATGGTTGAATCTAATCATGAATGAAATCGTAAAAAATAAATTGTGAAATGCTCAACATGGGTATTATTTTTGTTATATCTGATTGTTCATCAATGAGCACAATACATTGTACCAAAGAAAGGAGGGTTGGTGGTGGTGAAGATGGCAAATGATGAAGAAATTTTCACACACACAAAAATTGAATAGCTACTATGTGTTAATTATAAGAAATTTAACAAAGGATTAAGGTAAAATCTCAACCTACTCTCCTTCATGAATCAAATATTAGAAAGGAATAAGGTAGAATCTTCTCATATTTTTTCTATTATTTTTTAGATATATATTCAGGTTATAATCTGATTTTGATTGATCTAGAAAATTTAAAAAAAACGTTCACCTGCTCATATGGAACATTTTCATTTAAGAAATCGTCATTTCGGTTTTTGTAATGTACTAGCCACATTTTAAAGATACATGGATACCATTTTTGTTGATCTTAATAAGAAGATCATGAAAATATTCATGGATGATTTTTTAGTTTATGGTGATTTTATTGAATAATGCTTGCATAACTTAGAAGTTATATTGAAAAGATGCAAGGAGAGGGATTTATTTTAAGCTATGAAAAATAACACTTTATGGTTAATGAGGAGAAAGTTTTGGGACATCCAGTCTCTACTAGAGGATTGAAGATTGATGATGTAAAAATGTCCATCATTAAAATCCTGCCACACCCTATGAGAGTCAAAGAGGTGAAGAGTTTCCTTAGTCATGTTGGGTTTTATTGGTGATTCATCTATAACTTTTCAAAAAACTACAAACCCATTATGTAAATTATTAGAGAAAGAAGTGGCATTCACCTTTGATCAAAAGATCATCGATATTTTTGAAGAACTACAGAGAAAATTGGTATTGGGATAGAAGTTGAGTAACATTTTTAAAGAAATTTCATACCATTCATACTTAGAAATAAATCCCAAGTGATTTATGCAATGATGAAAAAGAAAATATTAGCTATGACTTTATCTTATGACAAATTTTGGTCATACATCCTTTAGAGAAAATGTGATTATTTATATGGATCACACAACAATGTTAATGTCAAAAATAAAGTTAGACCAAGACTAGTAAGGTGGATACTTCTTCAAGATATTTGATCTCAAAATCAGAGATAAGATGAGGAGTGACAATGTGATAGCTGAAAATTTATCATGTTTGGAACTCGGAAATAAATAAATTAGAGAAGCTAAAATTTCATCAAACTTCTCGGATGAAAAAATTTTGACAGTAAAGGCAATTTTCATGTTATATTGATTTTGCTAACTATTTAGCATGTTGTGTTTTACCCATATTTTTCATGTCACATCAAAAAAAAATTTCTTTATGAAATAAAAATTTATCTTTGGGATGATTCACTTTATTCAAATGATGCATTGAAATTATTATAAGGAGATGTGTTAGCGAAAGTCAATATTCAATGATTAAGCTCTAATGCCACTCTTCATCATATTGAGGACATTTTGGGGAAAATAAAACCATTCAAAAGGTACTGCAATCTACTTTTTTGTCTTCATTGTTTCGAGACTGCTAAAAAGTATGACAATATGGTTTGATAGATACTAGCGATTGTGGAACATATATAGGTGACATGAAATATCATTGAACTTTATCCTAAAAGTGGAAATCTTTGATTTATAGGAAATTGACCCAGTAGGCTCTTTTCTGATATCTTATGGAAAAAATAAATTTTATCTGCTATAAATTATGTATCAAGATGAATGGAAGTTGTAGTAGCATAGAAAAATGACACGAAAATAATTATGGAGCTCTTATACAAAAATATTTTCACCCAAATAAAAGGACCTTGATGTATTATAAGTGAAAGAGGAACTCATTTCTATAAACTAATGTTTGGTGTATATTTGGTAAAGTATACAACTAAGCATAAAAAGAGTTGTGTATAATCCACAAATGAATGGACAAACAAAAATCTCAAACATAGAGATAAAAAATATTGGAGAAAATGGTTAATCCTTTTAACAAAGATTGGTTTCAATGCTTGGAGGATGCACTTGTTCCAATAGAACTTGCTTTTAAGACACCATTGATCAGAATGTCTAATTTGACTCATCTTTGGAAAGACTTGTAACTTGTTAGTTGAACTTGAACATAAAGCATAATAGACTATCAAAAAGTTGAATTATGATTTGAAAATTTGCAAAGAAAAGAAGAGTTCTGCAACAGAGTGAATTGGAAGAGTTGAAAAGAAGCATATAATAACTCTTGATTCATGAATTCATAAAAACAAATCAAAACAATGACATGGTAATGATCTATAAAGGAGAGAGTTCAAAGTTAGGAAAAAATTATTAGTTTTTTATTCTCGGCTCAAGTTATTCTTAGTAAAGTTGAAGTCTCAATGGAATGACTCTTTTGAAATAATATTCATGACTCAATATATGGTAGTCCTAGTGAAGTCAAAAGAGTAAAATTTGAGGATCTGAA
Source organism: Sapria himalayana (assembly GCA_029783825.1). Classification (NCBI taxonomy): domain Eukaryota; kingdom Viridiplantae; phylum Streptophyta; class Magnoliopsida; order Malpighiales; family Rafflesiaceae; genus Sapria; species Sapria himalayana. The sequence continues at coordinate 1,013,774 of JAREIK010001166.1, forward strand.
TAAAATGGCTGAGACAAATTTTTTGGAGGGTCAAAATAATGACAAAGTCTTGGCCATACAAAATATTGTGATTTTGATGTCATAGAATGAAATTATCTATCAGAAGCTCAATGATAAAGCCACAACAAAGCATAGTGTTGTGAATCTAGTGTTAATAGAAATAAAAAACAAATTAAAAGCTCAATGACAAAACCATTTCCATGCATAGGACCATGACTTTGGTGTTACGTAATAAAATATGCCAAGAGAAACTTTAAGACAAAGTCATGATTACTCTCAGTACCATGACTTTGGGAATACAAAATGAGAATGGTCATGCTAAATAAAAGAAATTGTGGAATTCCTCAAAGCTATGGTATTCAAGGAGGGAAGACACAAAGAAGGAAGTACCACTGATATAAAAAAAAGAAGAAACAAGAAAGAAGAAAGTAAAAACATATCCTAAAAGGCTAGCATGGATGATAGAGATTATTGATGGATGTGAGAAAGTAATTATGGTCTAGATATGTATATTAAACATAGTACAACTTGGAAGGTAACCCAATGATTTTTTTTTTGCATGTCAGATGTAATAAATATTATATACTCATCATATGAATTATTGTATACACCAAACTTACCCATAGAAATAGTCATGTAACTCAACCCCCACCATGACTATCAATATGTACAGAACAAAAAAAAAATTATTTCACTTTCTTGAGATACTACGATATTCAAACTTAGTTGTAGAGAAAATATTTTATTTGAGATCATGTTGAAGATTTGTTTTATTTAGTGCGAATTTATTGCTCGAGAATAAGTTATAATTTTAGTGTGTGAATTAATTCAGTATGTAAACTATTAAATATTTTTATATATTTGGGATGATACCATATAATGTCTAAGCTTAGAAATAGATCATAATTAGATCGATTTCATGATTTTGGAGTCTTGGTAGTTTTTTGTGAATAATCATGAAATTATTTTATTTTTGGACATAATTGAAAACTTAGTGATGTGTTGTTTATTTAGTATTTTTGGCATTTATTTTTGGTCGAAACTCTATATTTTTAATCATGATAATCTTTGTATGCAATGATTGTACTACCTCATTAATATAATCTTTTAACTATGTAATATATATTTTTTGGCTATGATATTATCATGGAGTAGTAGTCATTTATCTTGTAATAATTATATAACTATGATATTAATTTATATCATAGTAACCAAGTACCCCACTAATATTGAAAGTCATGATCATTTTCCCAACTCCACAGCTTTATCTTCTCTAAAGATTTTTTTTATAAGTTAGAGTTAAAGCATTTTCTCAATGATGTAACTTTTGGGCTAAAGAAGATAACATAGCTTAAACTACTAATGATAAAATTGTGGAAATTAACCAACATCATGACTTTTGGAAAAATAATATATACAGGGCATTACTCAAGCATAATCAAGTCCAAGGCTATGACTCATGCCCTCAAAAGAAAGTAAAGTCATGCCCTAGATTTACAAGCTAATTATCAAAGCTATGGTTATTCAATGTGCTTCAGCCATTTTATAAAAAAAAGTTCAAAGTCAAAGTCATGGTCATTCTTATATCGTGACCATTTGATACAAAAAAAAAAAGACCAAAGTCAAAGGTGTGGTGATTCCTAGTGTTGTGGCCATTTGATATAAAAGAAAGATCAAAGTCATGACCCATTAACAAAGCCAAGACTTTATATTATAGAGAAAATATATATGTTGGGAACACTTTTTTGGTGCCATAACATTATGTCATATAAAGATAATGAGATATTCCAAAGTCATTTCCCCTTCCTAAAGCTACGACCATGAGATCAAAAGGCTAATGTCAAGTTCATGGCTTCTTTTCAAAGCTATGACTTTCTATTTAGGCAAGTGCTAAATTTTCAAAGTACAAAAAAAATTACAAAGACAGGATCTGAGGAGAGACCTGGATCATGATTTTCTTTTTCTTAACTCTTCGAGACTAAAAGCAAGTGTAACAACCTTAGTGAGGATTTTTGCACTCCCTAGTGGAGAGCAAGTAAGTGATGCAAGAAAAAATCTAAACCCTATGATTGAGGATCTTAACTTTCAAACCTCTTGTTAATAAGTAATAATTTTAGTATGTGAATTCATTCGGTATATAAACTACTAAATATTTTTGAATATTTGGGATGATACCTTATAATATCTAAGCTTAGAAATATATCATAATTAGATCAATTTCATGATTTAGGAGTTTTGATAGATTTTGGTGAATAATCATAAAATTATTATGTTTTTGGACATAATTTACAACTTAGTGATGTGTTGGTTATTAATCATGGAGTTTTGTTCTGTTCTTGGTCGAAACTCTATATTATTAATCATGATAATCTTTGTATGTAATGATTGTACCACCTCGTTAATACAACCTTTTAACTATGTAATATATTCTTTTTGGCTATGATATTATCTTGGAGTAGCAGTCATATTTATCTTGTAATAATTAAATGACTATGATATTAATTTTATATCATAGTAATCAAATACCCCACTTTGCTAAAATTCATGATCATTTTCTCAACTCCACACCTTTATCTTCTCCAATGATTTTTTTTATAAGTTAGAGTTTATGCATTTTCCCAATGATGTGACTTTTGGGATAAAGAAAATAACGTAGCCAAAACTACTAATGATAAAGTTGTGGAAATTAACCAACATCATGACTTTTGGACAAATAATATTATACAGGGCATTACTCAAGCATAATCAAGTCCAAGGCTGTGACTCATGCCCTCAAGAGAAAGTAAAGTCATGATTAGATGTACAAGCTAATTTTCAAAGCTATGGTTATTCAATGTGCTACAGCCATTTGATAAAAAAAAGTTCAAAGTAAAAGTCATGGTCATTCTTAGTGTCGTGACCATTTGATACAAAAAAAAGACCAAAGTCAAAGTTGTGGTCATTCCTAGTGATGTGGGCATTTGATATAAAAGAAAGATCATGGCCATAACCCATTAACAAAGCCAAGAATTTATATTATAGACAAAATATATATGTTGTGAACACTTTTTGATGCCATAACTTTATGTCATAGAAAGATTATGAGGAATTTCAAAGTCATTGTCACTTACTAGAGCTGTGACCTTGAGCTCAAGAGGCCAATGCAAAATTCATGGCATATTTTCAAAACTATGACTTTCTATTTGGGCAAGTGCTAAATTTGCAAAGTACAAAAAAAATTACAAAGACAAAGGATTTGAGGAGAGACCTGAATCGTGATTTTCTTTTTCTTAACTCTTCAAGACTAAAAGCAAAGTGTAACAACCCTAGAAAGGATTTGTGCACTCCTTAGTGGAGAGCAATTAAGTGATTCAAGAAAAAATAAACCCTAGGGTTGAGAATCATGACTATCAAACCTGCCACCCCCCCCCCCCCCCCCCCCCCCCCCATGGTGGATTCAAAAAATAAATCAAAGTAGTGTTGGATTAGGGTTCCTAGCTTTCATGAAGATTGTCATTGGGAACCTAAGGGGTTCATGAAACCTTTTCTCTTGTACCTTGTATTAATCACTCCTCAATTTTCGAGCTAACTATAGGTCTAAGATTTATATAATTATAATTTATGTGATGTAAGAATGGTTTTATGATTAATTGATGTGATATCTCTAATAAACTATGAGATATCACAAATCTAATTTATGTGATGTATTAGTCACTCCTCAAATCTAATAAACTAAGATTGATGTAATTATAATTTGTGGAAAAAAAATTTATAAAAATTATGATTAAATAGAACTTCAATTAGGGTTTTAAATAGTGATAGATTTTTGCATATTGTCATGGTAAATTGTAGCTAATAAACTATGAGGCTCACTCATACATATGTTGGGAAAAAAAGTGATATCTCTTTTAACTGTGATGCATTAGATAAGTTTATATATTAAAATCTAAAATTGAGATATGTTAATTGTTACGAGTATAGTGCTCATGAAGCCAAAACATGAATGGTTTTATAAGCTACTTTATTGTATATGTCTTAGAATAAATGATCCTCATTTGATATGAATATTTTATAGAATATTATTCTAAGGATTTCACTTTTGGTATGAATTTTGCGTCATTAATATGAAGGATGGTGGTGGGTGATTCATAGGACATGCATGAGAGGTTGTGACTCACAAGGTGGTGGTAGTCTTTTGGGTTGTTTTCACTCATATGGTTCTTTCGAGTGAGATTTGAGAGAAGCTTTTCTTAATTGTGTGGGTGTGATATTTTTGAAGTAAAAAGCGCAAACACCCCCAGAGTATATTATTCTTAGTTTTTATGATACCTGAGAATGAAAAATAAAAATCCACATACAAAGCAACCATATAGATAGCAGACTGGTTGCTTAAAAGGTCTTGACTTGTGAATAACTTTTGAATAAAGATGATTTACTATCTTTGTGATAAAGTATTGAAGATGGAAGTATTAAGGGGTCACAGATTAGTCTTCCTAGGCATGGCATGAGGCATGGCCCAGCTGATACATGTTAAATAAACATTAAATGTTCATTTTTAATGGGAAGTTTTGTTAAACATTAAATGTCTGTTTTTAATGGGGAATATGAAATATCAAGAGTCAATAGTTACTCTTATAAGTAATAATGATTTTTAATTTTCGGTTTTATTAAGGCAAACTACCGCCTATAAATAAATCAGTGTATTGATTGTAATAAATAAGAATTAAAAAAAGAATCTCTTTTCAGAAATGTTTTCTCCTCGGTTATAGTTTGTCGCCAATTTTTTTTTACAACTTGGTATCATAGGGATGGAGAGTATAATCAATAATGGCCCACTGCCCCGATTAATGAAGATGAATTACGAGAATTGGAGCATCCAAAAGAGAGCTCTTCTCGGTTCTATGGATTATTGGGAAGTAGTTCAAGAAGGTTTCGAAGAACCAGAATCTACCGAAGGTTATATGATGGCTCAAAATAAGGCATTAAAAGAGACACGATCAAAAGATAAGACAGATTTGTATATCATGTTCCGAGCTGTTGATGAGTCAGGCTTTGAGAAGATTGCGAGTGCAAAAACTTCAAAAGAAGCGTGGGCATCTTGGAGACTACGTACAAAGGAGCCGACAGAGTTAAATAAGTTTGTCTTCAAATTCTTCACAACAAGTTTGAAGGCATGAAAATGAAGGAGTTAGAAGGTGTGTCCGATTACATCACACGTGTTCAAACCGTGGTGAATCAACTCAACCGAGATGGAGAAAAATTGTCTAATGTGCGGGTCATGGAAAAGATTCTGAGGTCATTAACCGACAGTTTCGAGAATGTGGTATGTGCCATAGAAGAGTCAAACAATATAGCAACGTTCATAGTCGACGAGCTTGCAGGTTCCCTAATGGCACATGAATATCGTAAGAAGAAGGAAGAAGAGGAGACACTTGAGCAGGCACTTCAAACAAAAGCATCATTCAATGACAAAAAGGTATTTTATTCTCAAAACTTTTGAGGTAAATGGCATGGAAATGGTGGTCGAGGAAATAGTCATGGTGAGAAAAGCTGCAGTCAAGAAGGGTATCATGAGGAGAATGGGCAATCAGACCAACAAAATTGGCGTGGAAGAGGATGCGGTAGTGAAAGAGGCGGTCGGTCAAATTATTCCAACTTTGATTGCTACAAGTGTGGCAAATATGGTCACTATGCGAAGGATTGTAATTCTGATAAATGTTACAATTGTGGAAAGGTGTGGCTTTTTGTAAAAGAATGTCGATCAAAAAAAAGATGGAAGAAACAACCAACCTAGTCATGGATGACGAGGTGGAAGAAGGCTTTCTCTTAATGGCATATAACAAAGTCAACACCGACAATGACACGGTTTGGTACCTTGAAATAGCTGAAAGCAACCATATGTGTGGGCATGAGCATTGTTTCAAAGAGATGCGAATTGTTGAAGCTGTATCTGTGTCATTTGGAGATGGCTCGAAGGTTGAGGTAAAAGTCCAATGTATTATTTATTATGTACAAAGGATGGTTTCATTGGGTCAATCCAAGATGTGTATTACGTACCAGACGTCAAGAGCAACATTTTAAGTTTGGGGCAATTCATTGAGAAAGGATATTCGGTTTTATGAAAGATCAGATATTACTATTGAAAGACAAGCAAGGGTGTTTAGTCGCACAAGTTGAAATGGGAAGAAATTGGATATATAAGCTGAATTTAAGAAATGTACGAGAAAAATGTTTGCAAGTCAACGTGGAAGACAAGGAGACACTGTGGCATCTCCATTCTGGTCACCTACATCATAAATGCCTAAACAAGTTGGCAAAGAAAAACATAGTGCGCGGAATACCGGACATGGAATACGAGGGAAAATTTTGGGAAGAATGTGTGCTCGGAAAGCATGCAAGAATGTCATTTCAAAAGAAAGCAGAATATCAAGCTAAGCAACCTTTCGAGTTGATTCATTCAGACATATGTGAACCAATCACCCCTAAATCTTTTAGAGGCAAAAGGTATTTCATTTCTTTTATTGATGATTTCTCACGAAAATCTTGGGTTTATTTTCTGAAAGAAAAATATGAGGCATTTGAGATGTTCAAAAAATTCAAGTGCTGGTGGAAAAGGCAACCGGTAGATATATTAAATCTGTACGATCCGATTGAGGCGGTGAATAGACTTCAATGATTTTCATGGAGTATTGTGAGGAGAAGGCATAAGACAATTTTTATCTACACCGTACTCTCCACAGAAAAATGGTATGGCCGAGAGAAAGAACCAGACCATTCTTGACATGGTTCGGTTAATGCTCAAAAGTAAGAAAATGCCTAAGGAATTTTGGGCGAAAGCCATGCAATGCACCATCTATGTTTAAAATAAGTGTCCACATGCAAAGTTGTATGATCAAACACCACAAGAGACATGTAGTCGACAAAAACCGACAGTCTTTCGTCTCAATGTATTCGGTAGTTTGGCCTAGGCACACGTGCCGGATCAGCGAATAACAAAGCTCGAAGACAAAAGCAAATGATATATTTTTATTGGGTATGATGATAAAACAAATGTATTATTAATTTTTTTTTTGCCCATTTGGGGGGGGGGGGGGATCAGGTCAGGTCGGGGGACCACGGGTCAGGTCTGATTGGACCCGACCCGTAGTCTTTTTTGCGGGAAGGGGAACAAGATGCTTAGGGCTTGCCGTTGGCCCGAGTGTCCCGAGTCATAGTGAACTCACCGTGACCCGTGACTCATGAGGGTGCGAGACTATGGGTGCATGACCCCAGGCTGGGTGTGAAAGGTGACCCTGGTCGTGCCTATGGGCCATGCCACGGGCCACCGAACCGTGCCGAGTCAGGCACGGCATGAGGCCCGGTTGGCCTCGGCACAGGTTATGCCTTACCCGGGCACATCACGAGCCCAGGCACGGAATATTCCCGTGTCAGGCCGGCCCAGGCACGGCTGAACCATGCCATGCCTCGTGCAGGCCCGGCCCGGCCAGGCTCGGGTGACACCTCTAGACAATACTATATTTTCTATCATAGCCTCAACCCAAACTCAAATGGCTAAAAAATAAAAAATAAAAATTTTAGTTAAAATGAACTCACTTTAAGATAATAAAAAAAATTCTACTAATATCGATGAAGAATCAACATAATATATATATTATCAAAAAATATATATATGTAAGGGTATATGTGACATCGGCCATAAAAAGAGGCTTGTCTATAAATACACCAAAAAATATGGTACATTAGTTCCCAAACAAACACAATTGAGCTTGAATTATGGGGTCTTTGAAGTTGGATCTAGTTCAACTTCTTTAACCTTGTTTTTATATCGCAATTCTTTAGGAAAAGAATATATAGTCAAATTGATTATGATCATGAATCTTTTAATTAGATTTTGGAAGATCCTAGAGCAGTCAGTATCATGTTGACTTATTTATAGTCTGCTTATCATAAGATTCTCAAGTCCACATGTAAGAGCAATATAATAAAATACTATGAGTTAGAAAAATAATTAATATATTTAGGAAATATAGTGGAGTTATGTCTATGATGTCTAATATCTAGACTAGTCACAATAATATATCATTTGATGTCTTATCACCCACTATGTAAATTCTACATGGAAACTTAATAAAAAAAATTTAGGATTTCCTAAGATTTTCTATCCTTATAATGGTTTGACATATGTGAGTGCATGTCGATGATCTTTAGAGATTATAAATTTCACAATATAATATTTAGTATCATATTTGATAATATATCTAATAATAGAATTACTATTAGTATATTTGTTAGGATCATTAAAGATTGGCGATTAGGTAAGATTTTTCATGTTATGCATATGGTCATATTATAAATCTGATAGTATAAGCAAGAATGAATGTTGCTTCTCCTATATTAGAAAAAATAAAAAATTTACTAAAATATCTTATGGTACCTAACCGACAATAAAAGTTTGGTAGTCTCTATTTTTTTACCGGTCTAAAGAATGAGAAAAATCAAATGTATGTGAGACATCATTGAGATTACACTTACTTGATGTTAGAATCATGTATTAATATAAACACATGATATCTAACTCTGTCATCAATAACAAGAGTTATAAACTTATTATTGACGACTCTGACTACGATACAAAAATTTATTTTATTAAATTCCTAAATATTTGTTATGACACAATGAATATGTATTCGTCTGTATACACTTTCATCACATGCATTACATACAAGTACATATGCAATATTATTAGTATGTTTAATAAGTTTAGAGGTCATCCTACATTTAGTATCATGACCATTGAGATGGAAATCAAATATTTAAAGTTCTTGTCTACTATTCTATCTCTTTATTGCATTGTTGCCTTCATATATTCTAGAGTTAAGATGAAAGGGGTAGTGAATATTTTGAGATATATATCCACATTCATGAATCATGGACACCAACCTAAAGGTGTCATTTATAAAAAATTGATAGATTTATTTATATATTATGACACTAGGTATGGTAGTTTTTGCAACTAGAATCTGAGTATGGACATAAATATTATGACAACTTCTCCATTTAGTTATTAAGGGGGAATATTGAGGTGGTCCATTAGATATGAGTGAGCTATTTCATTACTTAGATATTAATTACTATTCAATCATATCACATAATAATAATAATAATAATAACCTTGAAATTTTACTATGAAAGAAATTATATGAATCCACCAATCTCATAACATTTAAGATGACATAAGATCTGCTGACTTCTCCAATATCTAAAACGTATCAAAGTCTATTTTTTTATTGTAGCAATGAGATCAAGACTATGACTAGATATCATTGAGGCATTTGCATGCATGAAGGACTGAAAAGATTCGAGGATAGACATTCAGGATAGAGCAGGAGCAAGAGAGTTGCTAGCTAATGATGACTCATAGGACTTGGAGAATATTGAGGCCACTATTAGCGATACCATCATATGCTTACATGATGATAATGATGATTTGCATATAAGCACCAATTGACATTAAGATTATTTGTTATTTGTTGATGTTTTGTTTATTTTATGATTGTCATTTTCAAATGATATAATTCATATTTGAAATTATGAATATGATTTATGATTGTTTTTTTTTTTTGCTATTGTTATTAATTATTATTTATCATTTTCATTTCATTTCTATCTCTTGGACCTTGCTTTAAAATAAAATTTTTATTTCATTTTTTACTATACTTAAAGTTATTGTTTATGTTTATATATTTTTACTTTTATATTTATGCTTCAATAATATCATGTTTGATGTGTGTTGTACATATAATGTAATTAGTTTTTATTTTATATTTTTATTTTTATATTTCTATGGTGATTGGTCATCAGTGAATGGTGGAGGTGCTAGTGGTAGTGGCCGGTGGATGGTGCATGTGGTCGTGGTGCCCAGAAAACCAACATGATCCAGCATTACCCGAGATGACTCAGGATGGTAGGCATGAGTACCCAGAATCATGCTAGTAGTGTTGAGCCTGGCAAAGTAGACTATGCGTCATGACGTGCCAAGCACGGCATGACTTCCATGTTGGTTCATGCCCAGCATGGCATGGTTGCCCAACTAGGCCACCCAAAAAGAGTTCATGCTATCATGACATGACCTATTTGACAACTATAACTAAATGGATAACTATGAATGAATCATTATTGGGATAGGTTCAATGATTATATCCACCTTGTATACCATTAGGATAAATAGGCATTCTAACAACAATCTAATATTTGCTCCATATCCCAACATAAATCAAATTATTTGAACATGCATCATATGAAACAAAGAAATAAACCCCAAAACCAAAAAAGTTATACCATATTCTTAAACTATCGTCTACTAAAACTATGTTGTTTCACTCTTCATTGACCGAACTACTAATATAATTTATATGAGATTAATTTTTGAACTATTCTTGAACAATCTTATCTATTATAAATATGGTGACAAGTCCTCTTTACTAATTGTATGACCCATATCTTTGTAGATATTTTTTGATAATATACTCTCGCCAATAAGTTTATAGGATATTATCTAATTAATAAAATTAGACAGCATAATAAAATCAAAACAAATATGCTTGATGGTTTTCATGAGGGAAATATCTAGAACACTTAGAAACAATTACTTGCACCACAGACATTCATTTGCTAGAAAAAAATGTTACTAATAATGTGTTGTATAGTTCTCACCATTCATTTCCAGATATTTTGCTAGAAAAAATGTTGCTAATAATGTGTTGTATAAGTTCTCACCACAAACATTCATTTGTAGATATTTTCTAGTGAATGGACAAGGACATCAATGGTGATATGTATATAGTTCTCACCATAGTGACTAGATATTTAACTCTATTAGCATCAATAGTGTTGGTTAAAAAATCAAAATTTTTTGCAGAAAATGTGATGTATTTTACCACACCTCAATTCCTTATCCATTCACTATAATCATAATAGTTAAAAACAAATAAATTACAATTGATACCACGGGCATTAAGATTGTTTGTGAATTCCATTATAGATTCAATTAGTAGAATGATAGAAATTTGAGATTTTTTATTTGTAAAGATTACTCATCATGATTCATACTCTACTTATTTTTATCTGTAATTTGACCATAATTTTAGATGCCCACATGACATATGTAAAGATTATGAACTTGGTTTGAGCATTTAGATTGTAGATAGTTATAAAAATCACATTTTCATTCCTTTAAGAGATATTCTAGTTCCTAAAATTCGAATGTCTGGGCAAGGGATCACCCAACAAATAGATGAACTCCAAAGTGGGAGGCAAAAATCATGCTTTCAGTAAAGTGGTGGTTCGCATCTGCATTTTTAGTATCTTTCCATGCATTTAGTTTAGCTTGCTCAAATTTTTCGATATTGGTCTTCTTCTCTTCTAACTTGGTGTCTTTCAAGTTGTAATCTCCAACCTGATCAACACTCCTGCTTGTCAGACATCTTCTCTTCATACATGAGCATCTACTTGCTCAATAGCAGAAAATTGTTGTTGATGAAGTACTTGAGCATCTTTTTATATACTGCTTAACACATTTCATTTGATTATGGCGGAAAAAAATATTCAAGTTATAGTACCTTATACTAAAGATTTCATTTTTGTTGAAGTTTTAGTAAATTATACTAAAGATTTCACTTTTGTTGAAGTTTTAGTAACTTATACCACTTGTTTTGCATTGGAAAACTAAGTGAAGATGTTTATTGAAGATGAGTCTATAGACCTTGTCAATCATTTCTTTATAATAATAGTCGGTATTCTCTATTTCTAATGGTTAGAGTAATTGATTTAGATTATGAAAGTTCATCATTTATGAAATACACCTAATAAATATTAAAAAAAATAACAAGAAAATTTTATAAATTCAAAAAATTAGTTTTTTTTTAATATTATAAGAGTTGATATTGTGAGCTATTACACAATACTAACACATCAAATTTTTTAAAAACTTCTTATTTGAAAGTATTTAGATAAGAATAATATTAGGATGATTAATCACTTGGGAAATCCTCATGTAGCATACATACTATTTGATTGTGTGTGTGTGTGTGTGTGTGTGTGTGTGTGTGTGTGTGTGTGTGTGTGTGTGTGTGTGTGTGTGCTAGTAAAGGAAGTGGATATAATTAAATGAGAAAGTAAAATGTATGAACAAAAGTAAGAAATCACAATGAAATAAAGAAGGCAAAACACAAGTAATCAAAGGTAGAAAATAGAAAAAAAAAAGGTCATAAAATATTAAATTGGATGAGAGAAGAAATCCATAAAAAAACCAAAAATATATATTTTAAAAAATTAAGAAAAACTTTCACTATTGATTTTAATAGTTTCTGAAATAAAAACACTTGATTCTTGGATAGAAAATTTTATTTTAAAACTTTAGTGAAGATATTTTTTGTTAAGCTAAGATTATAATTTTATATATTTAAAGTGTTTCCTGAAATATATCCTTAACAAAACTAAATTTTTATTCTTAAAATTTAAGCCTAAAATAGTCCTTGAGAAAGTTTTATAAAAATTAAATGTAAACCCCAAGTTCTTAAGTACATGAAACATAAGGGAAAAGCAAAAAGAAAAAAAAGAAAAAAAAAAGAAAAAAAAAAGAAAAAAAAAAGAAAAAAAAAGAAAAAAAAAGAAAAAAAAAACTATGATGTTTTTAGTAGTTATATTTTTTGAAAAACAAATTCCAAATTCTTGGTTTACATATTTGCATCCATTATCTACTAGATGAATATAGACGTTATTGATGATTGATTTTAAATCTTAACATTAAATGAAAGAAACATACAAATAATCTCATCCTTATGTTTTAACAAATACAGTTAGGTCATTTGAATACCATATAAATTTATGAACCAACATATATTGGAAATCGTTGAAATGGGAGTAAATCCATAAAGATCAAAATATATTAAAATAAAAACGTCACTTTTATTTGAATTAACTTGAAAAGATACATGAGCACTCCTTGCCAAAATGTAAGTGTCACGTACATTTTGAATAATCAATTTCTATAAATAATTGAAAAAATTAAGTATTTTATATAACTAATTCATGATTCAAGTGCACCTTAGTACATTTTGAATATTATTGATGATGTCAGTTCTAAATTTATCCATATATTATAACACCTCTCATAATACTCTGCTCATTGATTTTCTTGTGGGGAATATCTAGAACAAATTAGCAATTCATTGGCCCACAAACATTCATTTGATAGGGATATCAATGGCATTGTTGTTGCCAATGTTGGTTAAAAAATAAAATTGTTTTGGCACAATGTGATGTAGTTTGCCTCGCTTAGTCTGCTTTCCTATCACTATAATCAAAATAGTTAAAAACAAATAAATTATAGTTGTTATGTTACCATGGGCATTAAGAGTGTTTGTGAGTTATAGAAATAGCAGAAATCACATTTTCATTTCATTTATTGAGATATTCTTGTGACTATTATAGTCTCCAACCTGATAACACTACTGTTTGTTTGACATCTTCTCTTTGTACATGAGCATCTACTTGTTCAATAGTAGAAAATTGTTGTGGAAAGAATAATTGAGCATTTTTTGTAAAGGAGTATTATATTTTTATATATCACTGACACATTTTATTGTATAATGTTGGAAAAAATGTATTCAAGTCATACATCTTATATATCATATACTAAAGATTTCATTGTTGTCAGAGTTATGTTAACTTATACACTTGTATTGCATTGAAAAACCAAATGAGGATTTTGATTGAAGATGAGTCTGTGGAGCTTATCAACAATTCCTTTATAGTAATAGTTGTTATTCTCCATTTATAAAGATTTAAATAATTGATTTGAGTTGTGATATTATTTTGTTATGATAACACAAAGGATTTCAGAAGAACTCAAAAAGTTAAAAATATTTTGGTAAGAATAGTATTAGGATGGTTGATCACTTGGGAAGTCCTTGTGTTGCATACATATATTCAAAATCATGTTTTCATATGATAACGAGTATCTTTGTCTCAGGATAGTTAGTTTCAAGTTTGAGATTTATCTCACACAATCTCTCCAAATTTTGAAGGTAAGATTGTTAAGATGTAAACTTCTCTTATATATCGTGCTAAGCGAGAGTCTTGTATACTAAGTATGACCTCCATTATAAGAGATGATATTTTGAAAGAAAATATATGAAAAAAAAATTCCAATGAAAACTATAAGAGCAGGGTATGTGAAACTAATTTGATGGAAGAATGATAATAAAGGTGTATTTGTGTCTGTGTGTGTGTGTGTGTGTGTGTGTGTCTTTGTGTCTGTGTGTCTGTGAGTGTATTAGTAAAGGATTTATAGACTATAATTGATTGCTGCAAATAATAACTGAGGAGAATTATTTATAAAAAGAAGCTTTTTATTCTAATTCTATTTTTTACAAGCAATACAATGTTTTTTTATAGACTATAATTTGCCCTCATAAAACTGAAAATTAAAAATCATTATTACCCATAAGAGTAACTGCTAACTCTTGACATTTCACCTTCCGCATTAATAATAGACATTAATGTTTATTTAACAAAACTCCCCAAAAAACTTAAATGCTTCTGCCATCTTTCATGCTGAGCAATCTTTTGCAGTTGTCGAGTAGTATCGTAGGTAGCAGTTTGGTGAAGATATCCGTGACTTGGTCCCGACTTTCCACGTGTACTAATTCTATATTTCCTTCCATCACTTGATCTTAGATGAAGTGAAAGCAAACGTCAATATACTTGCTTCTCTCATGATTCACTGGGTTCTTACTCAACTCAGCTGTTGATTTGTTGTCAACTCATATCTCAGTTGCACCGAGTTGTTGTTGCTCCATATTGCTCAACAAATTTCTAAGTCATATCACATGACGTACGTATACACAAAGATGCTGCCACATATTCAGCTTCACATGTCGAGAGTGTCACGATTGGTTGCTTCTTTGAAAGTCATGTAAACATCATGTCACCCATAAAAAATACATAACTCAATGTGCTTTTCCGATCATCCAAGTCTATGCACCAATCACTGTCAGAGTATCCGACCAACTTGTAATCTGCCATATTTGTATAGAATAACCCGAGTGACATTGTTCCTTTGATGTACCATAGAATTCACTTTAATGCCTTCCAATGTGAATAGACAGGCTCCCCCATGAACCGACTTACAATGTCGACACTTAATGCAAGGTCTGACCTTGTGCATGTGAGATAACGAATGCTTCCCACTAAACTCCAGTATTTGCTTGCGTCGACTCATTCTCCTCCATCAAACTAAGAGAGTTTTGCACCTAGTTCCATTGGTGTTGAAACTGGATTGCAAGACTCCATCATGTACTTCAAGATCTCCTTTGTATATCCCTCTTGGGATACAAAGATACTCATCTTTCCTTGTCTTACCTCTAGACTAAGGAAAAACTTCATCAAGCCCAAATCTGTCATCTCGAATTCCCATGTCATTGTGCTCTTGAACTTTTGTATCATTTCATTATTATTCCCCATAAAAATGAAATCAACATAAAGAGCAACAAATAACATATTACCTTCACTTTTCTTCACATAAAGGGCATGTTCGTAGGGACATTGCTCGAACTTGTTCTCTTTGAAGTATGTATTGATACGAGTATTCCACGCCCGTGATGCTTGCTTCAACCCATAAAGTGCCTTCTTCAATTTCAACACCTTCTTTTCTTCTGTAATTTTCATGTACCCGGGTGGTTGTTTAATATAAATTTCTTCTTCAAGCACACCATTCAGAAATGCCGACTTGAAATCCATTTGTAATATCGGCCATTTGAATTGAGCTGCTTGTGAAATGAGCAATCTGATTGTCTCCATTCTTGCAACGAGAGCAAACACCTCATCATAGTCAATTCCCGCCTTTTGTTTGTAACCTTTTGCTACAAGTCTCATCTTATACAATTCTATCTTTCCTTGAGCATTCATCTTTCTCTTAAATACCCACTTGACATCAATGGGTTGAGTTTCTTTCGGCAATTATGCTAACTCCCATATGTTGTTGCGATCTATTGCTTTAATCTCCTTGTCCATGGCAGTTTGCCACTTCTTGTCTTGCACTACCTATTCAAAACTTAAATTATTGGAATCCACCAAAAGACATACAAGGTGTACCTCATTTGTCGAATCATACAAATCTTGCAAGCTTTGCATTTTGGGTTGTCGTGGTTCATCTTCATCATTAATGGTTTCAGAATTTTCTGGTATAGTTGTTGGCATAGTAGTTGATGATTCTCCAACTTCGATGATATCCTCTGTTGCTTTATTCCAATCTCATTCATTTGCTTCATGAACTCGTACATCACGGCTTACTAGAAACTTTTTGCTTATTAGGTCAGATAGCTTGTATTCTTTTATTTTCTCATCATACTCAATAAAAATATATCTTTTGCTTTTATCTTTGAGCTTTGTTATTCGCTGATCCGGCACGTGTGCGTAGGCCAAATTGCTGAATACTTTGAGATGAGAGACTGTCAGTTTTTGTCCACTCCAAATCTCTTGTGGTGTTTGATCATATGACTTCGCATGTGGACACCGATTTTGAACATAGACGGTGCATTGCACGGCTTCTGCCCAAAATTCCTTCGACATTTTCTTGCTTTTGAGCATTGACCGAACCATGTCGAGAATGGTCCGGTTCTCCTCTCTGCTACACCATTTTGCGGTGGAGAGTACGGTGAGGTTAGAAATTGCCTTATGCCTTTCTCTTCACAATACTCCATGAAAATCATCGAAGTATATTAGCCACCTCTATCAGATCATACATATTTGATGTGTCTATCAGTTGCCTTTTCCACCAGCACTTTGAATTTTTTGAACACCTCGAACACCTCATATTTTTCTTTTAGAAAATAAACCCAAGTTTTTCGTGAGAAATCATTAATAAATGAAATGAAATACCTTTTTCCGCTGAAAGATTCAAGGATGATTGGTCCACATATGTCGGAATGAATCAACTCGAATGGTTGCTTAGCCTGATATTCTGTCTTCTTTTGAAATGACATTCTTGCATGTTTTCTGAGCACACATTCTTCACAAAATTTTCCCTCGTATTCTATGTCTAGTAGTCCGTGCACCATGTTCTTATTTGTCAACTTGTTTAGGCCTTCATGATGTAGGTGACCAAAATAGAGATGCCACGGTGATGCATTGACTTCTACGTTGACTTGCAAACATTTTTCTCGTACACTTCTCATATTTAGTTTGTACATTCAATTTTCTTCCCATTTCAACTTGTGCGACTGAACGCCATTGCTTGTCTTTCAATAGTAATATCTGGTCTTTCATAAAAACCAAATAATCTTTCTCCATGTCTTGTCCCACACTTAATAATATTGCTATTGAGGTCTGGTACGTAATACACATCTTGGATTGATCCAACGAAACCATCCTTTTGTACATAATAAATCGTACCTTGGCCTTTGACCTTAACTTTCGAGCCATCTCCAAATGATACAGATACATCTTCAACCTTTTACATCTCTTTGAAACAATGCTCGTACCCAAACATATGGTTGCTTGCAGCTGTGTCGAAGTGCCACACCGTGTCATTGTCAATATTGACTTTGTTATATGTCATTAAGAGAAAGCCTTCTTCCACCTCATCTTCCATGGCTAGGTTGGTTGTCTCTTCCACTTTTTTCTCGACTCGACATTCTTTTGCAAAATGCCACACTTTTCCACATTTATAACATTTATCGGAATTGCAATTCGTCACATAGTGACCATATTTGGCACACTTATAGCACTCGAAATTTGAATAATTTGACCGACCGCCTCTTCCACGACCGAATCCTCTTCCACGCCAATTTTGTTGGTTTGATTAGCACTTCTCCTTATGATACTCTTCTTAACTGTGGCTTTTTTTTTCGCAATTATTTCTTTAAACACCACAGCCACGCCATTTACCTTGAAAATTTTGAGGATAGACTATCTTTTCATCATTGATCAATGCATTGGTTTGAAGTGACTGCTCAAGTGTCTCCTCCTTCTTCTTCTTCTTACGTTATTCATGTATCATTAGGGAACCTGCAAGCTCGTCGACTGTGAACATTGCTAGATCCTCAAAACTGTCAGTTAACGACCTCAGAATCTTTTCCATGACCCGCACATCGGACAACTTTGCTCCATCTCGGTTGAGTTGATTCACACTGGTTTGAGCATGCGTGATGTAATCGGACACACCTTCTGACTCATTCATCTTCATGCCTTCCAACTCATTGCGAAGAGTTTGAAGACAAACTTGTTTAACACGGTCGGCTCTTTTGTACGCAGTCTCTGAGATGTCTCACGCTTCTTTTGAAGTTTTCGCATTCACAATCTTCTCAAAGCCCGACTCATCAACAGCTCAGAACAGTATGTACAATGACGTCTTATCTTTTGATCACATTTCTTTCAATGCCTTATTTTGAGCCACCCCCCAACAATCCACAGAACCGAGAAAAGATTTCATTTGGATGCTCCAATTCTCGTAGTTCACCTTCATTAATCGGGACAGCGGGACATTATTGATTATACTCATCATCTCTTTGATACCAATTTGTAAAAAAAAAAATTGTTTGCTGAAAACTATAACTGAGGAGAATTATTTAAAAAAAGAGATTTTTTATTCTGATTCTATTTTTTACAAGAAATACAATGATTTATTTATAGGCTATAATTTACTCTCATAAATCTGAAAATTAAAAATCATTATTACCCATAAGAGTAACTGCTGACACTTGACATTTCACCTTCCACATTAATAATGGATATTTAATGTTTATTTAACAAAAATTAAGAACTCACATTGGTATAAAGAAGGCAAAACAGAAGCAATAAATGGTTGGAACTAGAAAAGATGGGCAAGAAAATATGAAAATGGACGTAAGATGAAATCCATAAGAAAAACCAAAATATATTTTTTAAGAATTCAAGGAAAACTTTCAATAAATATTTTAATAGTTTTGAAAGAAAAACACTTGATTCTTGGCAAATTAAATTTATGCTTAAGCTTAAGTGAAGATTTTTTTTTTTTCTTGTTAAGATTAAATTATAATTTTAAATATTAAAAGCCTTTTCTAAAATTTAAGCCGAAAACAATTCTTGAGAAAATCTTATTAAAATTAAATATAAACCAAGTTCTAAAGTATTTCAACCAGATGGAAAAAGCAAGAAATAGAAAAAAAAATACAGTGTTTTTAATAAAAAAATAGGGGATGGGAAGAGATGATGAGTGCGCCCCGCTAGTTTGCTTTATGAGTTATTTTCATCGAGTGGTTTGTTTTTGTTGTGTGTAGTGTGTGTGCTTTTTTTTTAATGTGCTGAAGTTTTGAGACTTCTAGAATTAGTATAATGAATAAAATATATTTTTCATTATGTGTTATTGCATAGCAACTTATTGATAATAAAAAAAACGAGGGTGGCAGAATGTTTAATGAAACTCTTGGACACTGACCAATACATAAAAAAAATTAAGTATTTTTTTATTACAATTATGGTGATGAAAAAGAACAAGAGAGGAAGAAATGATTCAGATTACAACTTCTTCTTGTCGACCCTATATCTATCCCATTAAATTAGATAATTCCATTTTTTTTTTCTAGAATGTCAAATCACATTATTTTTGTTTCTGTTGATATTGCGTCAGTGGTAATTGATTTTGGTTGCTACTATTTAGCTAATTCCTATTGTTCCAGTAACAAATTCTAAACTTCAACTACTTATACAATCATGATATAAATAATCACAAAAACCTACCTATTTGTTTATCCTCTAAATTGATTTTTTGAAATGAACCTTCAAATCGTTTATTCTGAAAGATCTTCGATTTTGCTGCATAATATGATATTTTCTAAAGTTGTATACTGAAATGTCTTGGATCCCCACGAGCTATCAAACTCTGCTAGAACAGGATACCATGTCTCCTAAGATACGGCTTGTTAGCTTCGTGACCCAATTAGGTCCAAAGTCCCACTTGGTTTAAAAAATGCATATATTCCATGAATTAAAAATTAAAATTACACATGAATTTTAACAATAAATTAAAAAAATATAATTCATATAACTGATCATACAATCAAAAAAGAGAATAATTAAAGTATATATTCCATATACCCATGTATAAGTTTTGGCTGCTTATAATGATATAATCTCTCACATTTTAAAACCTTCATTCACCACTAGAAATTTCAAAAACCCATATTTGATCAATACTAAGAAAAATGATGCCATGCCCGTTAAAAAGCTTGTTGGGAAGATGCAATAAAAAGAATAAAAAGAGGTGATAGCTATAGTTTATAATGCTCCAGTTCCATTAAGCTAACACAAACATAGAGGAAGAGGGAGAGAGGCATGATCTTTGAAAAAGTAACCAAAAAACATATTCCTAAACATACAACAATCGAGGTCCAAGTCCCCAAAGTATGAAAGTAACCAATTCTACCCAAGTAAACCTAGCCCTCCTATAAAAGCGTGACACCTTGCGTGTAAGAAAAAAATCAAGAAAAATAACTAAGAGGGAAGTGAGGATCCTCGCGGACTAGATCAGTGGGGCGGGGAGGCTTTATGCTTTAATCTCAAAATAATTATAAACAATAAAGAATAAGGCCAAGCGAAGATGACGACGATGTGGCACGAAGACCCAAGAAACGGTAACTTTACGTTCATCACCATCAGTTGGACTAGAGCGATGTGGGCGGATGGCTCGTATGAATAAAAACAAGAATAAAAATAATCTTGCTCGAAACTCATAAGCTTCACTCGTGCAAAAATTCGAAAGCTGGGTTATCAATTAATTCTTCAGCAGATTTAACATCAACGAAATCCCTCTCGTTCAAACAGCTTGAAAGATCATCAATGGAGAAGGGAATGCTGCATCACACGCACGAACAGGTGTCAGGCATGAAACAAAAAAAAAAAAAAAGCAAATTTTTGAACAAAAAAAAAGCTTACCTAGAATTGTCATCCAGCAAGAACGAACTGCCAACAGCATCACTGGAATCTTCAGTCATAAGAACTCTCATGCTCGAAATCACCTGCAGAAAGAGATGTATGGAAAAAAAAAAAAAACATATTTTAAGAAATATTGCATGAATGATAAGAAACTCACGTCGGGAGAGACACTCTTTGTGTTATAATTATCATCCCAATATAACGTACATATCCGGTAGAGCTGTTGGACACTGAGGATCTAAAACAAAATAAATAAATAAAATTAAAATTAAAAAAACGGACTATGGGGGGAGAAGGAAAAAAAAACAATGGAATAGTTACGGGGCACAAATCATTCTTTATTTCATCATATGATATTCTGTACTTCTGATGAATAACCTGCAGCCCGAATGGAAAACAATTGGGAGAGAAGCGAGAAGAAAACAAAATTAATTAAGTGAAAAAAAGATGTCCCAACAAAACACATTTCCAACATACCAAGAACCCAACAGCTTGTCTTATGTGTTTTAGTTCACCCCAAGAGGACCCTGCGAACTACAATTCACACAACAATAAAGATAGTCAAAACCAGTTTTATTAATATTTCCTTGGCGAAAAGGTGGCCCAGGCACAGACTCAAGCCCGAGTTGTGCCAATGTCCAGTCATTCCTGACTCATTCTGGTATGCATGTTCATGCTACCCAAAAGGCCAATGTGAGATCTTTGAGGCTAGCATGGGTCATGCTGGCCCATCGCAGCCCATTTGACACTTCTAATTAACATTGATCTACAACTTCTTAAATTAGATCAAAAGTAAAAAAAAAAAAGCATGCATTAATATAATGACAAATATTTTCACTCACATCTAGTATGTCTCAGACTCATTCATTACAACCACACACAGCCTCTCCGAGTTTTCAAAAATTAGGTTAGCCAAGAGCTTGGGACATATATCTCAAAGATCTCACATTAAGCAGAATCCTTATGTACCAAGTACAAAATACATACATATAGCTAATATTTCAAATACAAACAAAAGCATCTTAAAATTAAAAAAAAATAAAAATAAAATAAAAAATAATAATAATTTCAACACTCAGCTCATCATGATGACCGAAATTTTACTATCCTATCAATACATAAGTTAGTATATCTATAATATGACATATTATAGGTATGTTAACAAGTAAAAATAAATGTATCTTATATCTTATCCAACAAAAAGTAGTAATTAATGTTTATATATTTGATATGTCAAATATTATTAGACACACCAAAAAAAAAAAAAAACAAACATTAGCTCAACAAGAAAGTACTGATCAACATCAACTCACGAATAAAATATGCACAGCCTTGTATATTCTCTATACTAAATCTAGTAATAATTATCTTTAAATTACTTTTTCATAAAATCATATTACCTCTTAAAAAAATAGAAAATTTGATAATATATTTCTTTTCTATCATGATTAAAATATCATAATGGTCACTTCCTTTATATAAAAATACATATAGTGAAATTCATGTGAAAAGCAACATCAATATATTTCTAATATAGAGAATCTAAGAAATAATTAATTAAACTAATAACATATAAAATATATTATTTGATGACATATAAAATATAATATTTTATTATAAATCTCATTGAATTAATTACTTATAAAGAATATAAAATTTAAACACATCTCAATAGGTGAATCACTAGGAATGCATCCTAAGAAATTAAAATATATCTAAATATTCTAAGTATATTCTTTCGCTAGGGAGTAATCATAAATTTATGACAAAACTCATACTCAATCCTAAGAAAATATCAATCGTTCAAATCTTTCATCTAAAATTGAGCCTACAAAAACATTTGAGTTAGATGATATCTCACTCATTATTACTAAAAATAATAGCATCGTTAGCATGCACGAGAATAAAAATAATTTTCATCTAAATCTTCAATAAAAAATAAAATAATTTAAAACAAATTTGCATGACTTGCAATTAAAAAAAAAACATTTCAAAATTAAGTTTTTGATGATTATTCCAACTAATATATGAATGTTCACAATCTACAAATTAAGATGAATTTCTATATGTATAAGCATAAAAACCAAAGGTGATTTATATATAAAATTTTTTTCCTACAAATCTTGATAAATAAATACAATATTCATATTTAGCTTAAAATACCTATCAGTAGCAAGTAACAAAAAATCAAAAAATAAAATCTTTATAAAATTTATCATGATCTCAAAAGAAAAAAAAATATGAAGTTAACTTATTCTAAAACTATATATAAATTTCCTTAGTTTAGTGTCATTATACATTAGATAGTGCATCGAATGATTTTTTGACACACTAATAATGTCAATAAAAAGACATCTCATACTAATTATCTAAAAGATAGATGAGAGATCATTTAGGATAGATACATGAAATTTTAGGTATGGTATACATATTAACAAAAAAAAAAAGATATACAAGAGAGATGTGTTGATAATTATTTCCAACACAAGTACAAAGAATACTATAAATTATCCAATGACAAATAGATTAATGAGTTCATAGAGTTTCCTCTTAATGACTATCACTAGAAAGAAATATGTTAAACCCCTCACTAATAAGGTAATAGTAAATGTTTGCCATTTTTTAGGTAAAATAGTTAACTCCACTTACATTTTACTCCTAATTCTTATGTAATAAATGTATGAGTAAATAATAACATCGAATGAATTGTTTCTTATTTATCATTTTTTTCCTTGCACTCTATTTTTATAACTAATGACAATAATGATGATACTTAGTTAACAAAATTGATCTTCGTATTTTATTTTTTTTTTAATTTTACTTAACACTAAATGTCCAAATAATCTATTTTACATGAGTTTTCTTGGTACACACTACACAACATGATTTTGATATTATTTTTTTTTCTACTAATTATTGTTTTACATGATCATATAATTTTATAAATACATTATTTAAAACTAAGCAAGAGAGTTTTTACGTTTCTTTTATCTATGAGTATGCATTCTACAAGATGTTTGAGCATTTGGTCATTCTCAACTATCCATTCATCTATAAGCTAGATAAGAAATTTAAATCTCAATATTTAAAAAAAATTATATTTATATTAAACTGTAAGAGCTATCATATAAAAAATAATATTAGAATTTTTTATCTTACTAGTAAGACCAATATAATGAAAGACTCAATCAATTTGATTCATTTAGATATTTGAGAACTTAACAGACTAAAGACTAACAATAACTTGATGTAATGTATTACTTTTATTAATAATTACTCATTGTTCCAATTTGTAAAATTAGACTTTCAACCCTAGCATTTTCGAAAGGGGAAAAGAGATGAGAGAAAAGAGAAATAATAGATAAAGAAATATCTTTTCATAAAAATAAAAAAATAACCACATATATGATTCATGTTGAGTGTTCCTAAAAAATATAATATTATAGATTGAATGTTGTAATTAGTGCACAAGACTTATTCTCTAACACGGAGTCTAAAAGAGATAAATATGTCAATGATCTTACCTCTAAAAGTCAAATAGACTAAGATGGTGTATATTTTTTTTACTTAATACTAAATATAATTTTTTTGAGTTTAATATTGACTAGTACTTAATAGCATTAAGTATTAAGTTGTTTGTTTTTTAACATTGAATAATACGTAAGAATTATAACGAGGTTAAATAAAAATAAATAAATGACTCATGTCGAGATGAGGTAGTCTCATACCAAACCCCTTCTTGTCATCTATAATAGTGAGTGTTATTAGCTCTCATCCTTATTAAGTAATGATGAATTTTTTCTTATTTTAGTGAAAAATAACTTTTTCTAAATATAAAAAACCAAATATTTTTACTTTTTCTACTCAGAACTTTTTTTAAAAAAATTTATCATTAAATCATAAATTTTTTAAAAAACAAATAGTTTATCACTGAAAGTAAATTTCTTTCAATTTTCAGCTAAAAAATAAACATGCCCTAAGTCTGATGAGTCTTAAACACAAGACCCGTCACTTTTGGAAGAGAATACTTGGCAAGCATAC
Organism: Sapria himalayana; assembly: GCA_029783825.1. Classification (NCBI taxonomy): domain Eukaryota; kingdom Viridiplantae; phylum Streptophyta; class Magnoliopsida; order Malpighiales; family Rafflesiaceae; genus Sapria; species Sapria himalayana. The sequence goes on from JAREIK010001166.1 coordinate 1,038,767, forward strand.
TAAATATTAAAGATAAAAAAAACCTATATTCCTCAAAAAGCCTTCATGAAAATGTTTGTAACCTATTTGCTTGTAAGTAAATAGGTAATAATTATCGATTCATTATGAGTTTTTTCTTATATAAAATAATAATCAATCTCAATATATTTATTCGCTTAAAAAATACCAAGATAGCAGCAAAGTGTTGAGTTGTCGGGTTTTTACAATAAAATAGTATCAACCTATGAGCTATCACAATCATCTCAACTAGATATTAGTTCTTCATTTTAGTTATCTCATTCGGTGCAGGAATATCAACACAAGATGTTTAATAAATAATCTCATAATCAAAAAAATATAAAAAATAATAAAAAATATATTATAAGATACTATTACTTCTCAGTATTTCAATATTATTATCAAAATAATTTTTATTCATTTATAAAATTTCATAAATATAGATAAGATTTTAAATATTTTCATATAAATTAATAAATAGAACGAGTCTCTCTTATCACTCTCCTAGCATATCAGATAGGAACTTCTAGTATACTTTTCTAATTGGCATTCCTAATAAATAATGAAAAATGACTCCAAAATGATCAGCTACTTAATCTTCTATTTATTTAACTTCTAAGCTATCTTAGTCATCTCAACTAGATATTAGTTCATTTTAGTTCTCATTATGTGCAAGAATTTTAACACAAAATTTAATAAATAATCTCATGATTCTCAAAAAAATAAAAAAATAATAAAAATATATTCTATTATATTATCATTTTTTAATATTTTAATATTATTATCAAATTGAGCTTTTATTCATTCATAAATTTCATGAATATCAACAAAATTTAAAATATTTCCATATAAAGTAATACATAAAATGAATCTCTCTTAGCATATCAAAACAAAACCTCTAGTATACTTTCTTAATTGGCATTCCTAATAATTAATAAAGATAATTCCACATTGCTCGACTACACAATCTTCCATTTATTCAATGATAAATATTCAAACTGAGTAATTAAATAATCAAAAGGTTAATATTAGACAAACAACCAAAAAAATTGTTATGGATAGAGAAAAAATAAATACAATTTGTCTTGATCCCTAGCTCAATCTCAAAGGTCATATGTATTATTTGTCAATTATGCACAAAGATATCTTAAAAAAAAATAACATAACAACTAAATACTTAGCAAAATAATAAACTCAGAATAAATTATAACTGTAGAAAGAGAGTGAGAGAAAGAGAGAGTTACTACTACCTCTTCAGAATCATCAGCAACCAGCCCAACACTAGTCGAAATCACTTGTTGTTTGATGCGGGAAAATTGAGGGGCAGCCTAGGTAAGCCACCATCAATCAATCGCTACCACTTTATGCATGTATACCCCTTTTTTTATTTTATAATTAACACTCCCCCTCAAGCTGGAGTATATATATCATATGCTCATAGCTTGTTAAAAATAAATTTAATCATATAACCTTTGAGAGATTTAATGAAGATATATGCAAGTTGATTATTTGAATTAACAAAACTTGTAGCAACACATCTTAATGTGATCTTCTCTCTAATGAAGTGATAGTCAATTTCAATATGTTTGGTCATTTCATGAAAGACTGGATTGGATGCAATATATAATACGACCTAGTTATCACATATGAATTTCATCTGTTCATCCTTTTCAAATCTCAACTCACAAATAAGATATCTCAACCATATAAGTTCACATATTGCAAGAGTCATAGCTCGATACTCAACTTCAATGCTAGATCTGACACTGCATCTTGTTTCTTACTCTTCCAAGATATTAGATTACCTCCAATAAAAATACAGTATCCTGAAGTAAAACATCTATCCATGAGTGAGTCAACCTAATCTATCGGATTACAATCTGATATTATGAATGATCAACTTGAGTATGACTTTTGTTCTCGTACAACACACCTTAGTCTGGTGTGCTTTTGATATATCAAAGAATACAGATTACATCTCAATGACTATCATATGATGACTATAGGAATTGACTAATAACACTCACAGAAAAAAAAAATATTTGGACGAATAATGGTGAGGAAGTTCAATTTACCTACGAGTATTCAATATCTCTCAGGGTCTCCTAAAAGATCACTATGTCCTGGTACAAGTTTGATATTCTGATTCATATGTATGTCTACCAGTTTACAATCTGACATATCAATTTTTTTCAAAATATCTAAAGCATACTTCCTTTGTGAAAGAGTCATACCAGAATTTGATTAAGCTATATTAATTCCCAAAAAATACTTGAGTTTCCTCAAATCTTTAATCTGAATGTGAGTAAAAAGATATTGCTTTAGTTTCTGAATATCAACCTGATCATTATCTGTAATGACAATGTTATCCACATAAACAATCAAATAAATATACTATCCCAAGAAGTTATGATGATAAAAAATTGAATGGTATGTCATACTGTGAAGCATTCCAAGCTCTTGAACAACAAAACTAAAACGGACAAACCATGCATGATAAGATTGTTTCAAGCTATATAAAGAACGACACAACCTACTCACTAAACCAGACTCCTCCTGAGCAACAAAACCAGAAGGTTGCTCTATAAAAACTTACTCGACAAGATCACCATGAAAGCATTTTTAATATCCAACTGATAAATAGGTCAAGAACACATAGCAACCATAGAGAGAGCAAACGAACTGAAGTAATCTTGGCAAGATAGGAGAATAATTCACCATAATTAAAACCATAAACCTAAGTATAGCCTTTAGCAACTAAACGAGCTTTGAGGTGATCAACATGCCCATCAAGGCTGACCTTAACGGTGTAGACTCGACGACAACTAACTATAGATTTATCGAGAGATAAATTAACAAGATCCTAAGTACCATTAGAGTGCAAAGCAGTCATTTCATCCACCATTGCCTGGCATTAGCTTGGATGGGAAAGAACCTCTTGGGTGTTATTTGGAAGAGAAACTAAAAATATAACGGAAGCAAAAATAGAATATGATAGAGATAATCAATTGTAACTCACAAAATTATAGATAGGATAAAAATTACAAGTAAAGCGAGTTCCTTTCCGCAAAGCAATGGGTAATTCATCAAGAGAACGCATAGTTGGGGCAGAAAAAGCCAAATGGATAAGAAGTGAACCAGTAGGTACCTCAGTAATCCGAAGAGAAGCAGCAGCATGAGGATGATAATGATAAACTTGAAGAGATCGAGGAGGCACGACATCATGTGGGAAGACAATGGGAAGGGGGAAGACATAGCAGCCATAGAGAAGCAAATGAAATGAAACAATCTTGGCAACATAGGAGAATATGTCACTATAATCAAAACCATAAACCTGAGTATAACCTTTAGCAACTAAACGAACTTTAAGGCGATCAACATGTCCATCAAGACTAACCTTAACGGCATAGACCCTATGACAACCAACTATAGATTTACCAGGAGTTAAATTAACAAAATCCTAAGTAGAAGTGTCAACCGGGCCGGGCCAGCCCGGCACGGAAAAATCTCGTGCCCGGGTAAGGCATGAGCCGTGTCGTGCATGGCCCGAGCCATGTCGTGCCTGGCCTGGCATGGTTCGGTGCCCATGGCACGGCACACCGGCACGGGCTCGTCCCATGTCCCCCTCGCTTCGCCCCTCCCGAAAAAAAGACAGCAGGTCGGGTCTGATTGGACTAGACCCACGGTCCCGGTTTGGCCCGTACGGCCAGGCTAGGCCCGAGCTGGCCAGGCACGGCACGACACGGTACAGTAACCATATCACGCCTGGCCCGGCACGAAAGCACGCCCATGCTCAAAAAAATGGGTCGGGCTAGCCCGGCTGGCCTGTTTGACACCTCTAATCCTAAGTGTCATTAGAGTGCAGAGCAATTATTTTATCCACCATTGCCTAGGGCCAACCTGGATGGAAAAGAACCTCTTAAGTATTCTTTGCAAGAGAAACTAAGGATATAACAGAAGCAAAAACAGAATATGATAAAGATAATCAATTGTAACTCACAAAATTATAGATAGGATAAAAATTACAAGTAGAGCGAGTCCCTTTCCACAAAGCAATGGGTAATTTATCAGAAGAACGCAGAGCCGGGGCAGGAGAAGCCAAAAGGACATGAAGTGAACCAGTAGATACCTTAGCAATCAGAAGAGGAGCAACAACACGATGACAATGATGATAAACCTGAAGAGGTCGATGAGGCACAACATCAGGTGGGAAGACAATGAGAAGGAGGAAGACATCAGAAATATGAAGAGACTCAAAAGTTGTGAAAAAAAAAATGAGTCCTCAGAGAATGATATTAGCGGAGAGAAAGTATTGATGAATCTCAAGGAAATAATAACGATATCCCAAGAAGAGGCACTTCATAGATTTGACGAAAAGTTAGTTATGTTCAAGAGTGAGAATATAAAAAAAGCAAGTACAACCAAAATCATGAAGAAAAAAAAAATAGAGAAGGTAACCAAGGAAGAGAATGGAATTAGAAATCTGATTATGTAAAACCAAATAAGACATACGATTAATCAAATAACAAGCAGTAAGAATAATACCCCCCCCCCCATAAATGAAAAGGACCATTACTATGGAAGAGGATAGTACGAGTTATCTCAACAAAATGTCGATTCTTACATTCAGCAACCCCATTTTACTGAAGAGTATAAGCACACAATGATTAATAATGAATCTCATGATGAGACATAAACGAAGTAAATAGTGCTGATAAATATTATCTGGCATTGTTACTACAAGCATATGAATAAATATATTAAAATGAATCTGAATTTCAACATAAAATTTCTAAATAATAGAAAACAACACAGTTCAATTTTTTTTAAAAAATGACCATGTACGTCGAGAATAAACAAATGAAAAAGAGAAAATACTAAAATCCAAAAGTAGACACAAACCGACAAGGACCCCAAATAACAGTGTGAACAAGTTTAAAAAGAGACTTTGCCCAATTATTCCAACACTTAGGGAATGAGAAATGAGTATATTTCTCAAGCTAACATGACTCAGATGAAAACGACGACAAAGTAGAAAAATGAGGAATACTTTTAGCAATCAAAGTTTAAAAAGAATTGTCACATGTCAATACTGATAAGTTGATGATTAATACATAATTATTAGTGTATATTTAGCAATCAATTGAGCCAATTGCATCTAATATATTTGATTCTTGTGATACCTTGATGAATATTCGTGACTTGGTTATGTTGATATATTCTTGGGGATGTTTTACCTCTAATAATATTGCTCAACTATTAGCATATAAAATGACTGATCAAAATAAGATAACCCACCACATGACCTAAACATAATTGTGAGAGTTGCTTGCTTGGGTGATATATGTGTTGGCAAGTCAAGTTATGTTAATGAGTTTGAATAATCAGATTTTAATCATCTATACATGCATGTGAGAGCGATACAATAATTTGCTGGTCAATACTCTTTGAGAGGTATTTAAAATATTTTCAGAAATTTATTAGATTGATTTAAATATCTATTATTATATCTTAATCAATCAGAATTGGAATGATCAATTAAGTCATTATAGCAGCTTTATCATGTAGGGACTATTAAATAGCTGCCAGGGGTACTTCTAGAGGGAGGAATCCAATGGTGACTGGTGTTTTTTTTTGTGCGAGGTTGGAACATACTCAAGAGATGTGTTGGATATTTAATTTTGAGTTGTACAGATTATTTCAAGATTAAGAGGTTATACAATAAGTTAATGAATCTACTCAAGTTGGATTTTTATTTAGATATTTAGTGGTACTGTTACTTTTATTCATGAGGAGAACTTCACACTTATCCTGGAGGATTATAGGCTTTAGTCGAGATATTTGTATTTCTAATGTTCATTTTTCTCATCATTTCACTCTGAATTCTTCAGTAATATATTCAAAAGTTAATATCTTTGACACATGTAATCACACTCTTTACTTTGTTTGTTGAGTCAAAATTTTGATATTGTTATAACCAATGTCACGATTGTATGGATCAAATGAAGAGATAATGTCACTATTACGTTTTTTTTAAATATGTTTTCATTGTATTAATATTTTGTTATTGTTGAATATAAAATAAAAAAAGGCGGTACACATGCATAAAGTTGTAGCGATTGATCGATGGTGGCTAACATAGGCTGCCCCTCAATTATCCCGCATCAAACAGCAAGTTGATTCGACTGGCATTGGGCTGGCTGCTGGTGATTCTGAAGAGGTTAGCAATAACTCTCTCTCTCTCTCTCTTCATGATATCGGAGGAAGGTTCAGGGAAAACCTAATTCTTTCATGTCAATACGTCTTCGGCAGAAACCGGCCGTGCTCATCCTCATCCACGTCATGATTCGTGATTCGTGATTTGTGATGGCCACGCTCATCCAAGTAAATATTCCACGCCAGAATCAAGCAACCTTCTGCTTCAGAATCCATGTCAATATGGAATTTCGCGCTGCCCCTGTTGGCCAATGATGCACTTCTGGTTGCTACCACTGTTAGCTGCATGATAGCTCTTTCTTTAAAGGATTATCCATTCTCCGTTTTATGGCAGCAAGAGCTGAAGGTGCTTGGCTCACTTGAAATTAGTCCAGAGGAAAATATTATTAGCTTTTTAGCGGATGGGAACATTGTGGTGTCTTATATTTTTGGACTTATTATTTGGAATCATAGAGTTTCCGCCTATTTGGTGTTGCTGGAAATTATAATTATCCTCTTCATGGATTCAAGATCTTGAGAACTTCTATTAGTGTCAGAGAAGGTATTAATGGCGTCATCAGTCCTATCTTGAGTCTTGATTCTCCATCAAAGGGTGCCAAGAAGAAACGGGAAAATTAAACCAGAAAAGTTGCTGTTTAACCCAGCTTCAGAATCTCTCATAAAAATCTGAAAGACATTTGTGGCAGCGCATTTCATCCCATTCAACAAGCACTCAAAGAAAATTGGCCCTCAACTCCAGCATTTGCAGTTATAGTTTGCACCAGCATCTTGAGCGCATTCTGAATTGTTTGAATGCCAATCATCTGAAGCTGTATTAGGGATCATTCTTCAGATATGTAGATATGACTATTAAAATTTTCATATTTTCTTCTGTCATATTTGGATATCTCGTGATTACTTTGGAGAAATTGATCGGAAGCGAAAATTAACTTTCCTGGTCTGTCTCTTTTGAACTTTGGTTTATGACATAAAGATATGAGGTTCATCTTTTTACACAGGAGTCAAATATCCGGTTGAAGGCGTACAGTGAAGGAAGATTGATGCCTAGTTATATAGTGTATTATGACAATCAATTAATCCCAAGATTCTTCTTCATCTTCGAGTCTATAAAACTTGTTTAAAATTTTGGATTGACCCAAAAAATTATACTCGAATGATATTCAATGTCTTTATAAGATGGGTCTATTATTATCTAATATCTGCTAACAGAACTTGGATATATCTACTTATATTGGTCAGATTACTTCTCTTAAGAAATTCTTGATTATGATGCTTTTTATTCCTGATGTTGTGGCTCAATAAATATAGTTTGACAAGTTCTTCATGCTCCTTACTCTTATTGGCCTTCATTCAGATCGTGAGATTATCCGTGATTAGATTCTTAGTAGTTCATCAGTTACATTCTTGGATGATGTGTTTGCTTGTCCTTTTTCGTCTCTCATCTACTCAAACTTTGTCATTTGATAACATTTCAGATTCTTCTGTGTTAGTTTCTCAAACTACTTGAGGACACAGTGGTAATCGAGGTAGTGACCAACGTCCTCATTGCACCTATTGCAATAAACATGACCACACTTGCGATCGTTGCTATTAGTTACATGGATGGTCTCTTCGTATTGCCCACGAGTTCAATCTTCTAATTCTCTACTACCTCAGGCTCTAAGCTTCTCATCTTCGGCTTTTGCTGTCTCTGTTGCCCATCCTAGTAATACCTCTGCCTGTCTTATCCACACATCTACTCTTGGATCCTGAGTTCTAGATTCTGTAGCTTCTAATCACATATCTGGTAATAAGGATTTTTTCTCCACTATTACTGCTACTTATACTTTATCTATAGTTACCTTAGGCCTTAGCTAATGGGTCTCAAACTGTGACTAAAGGAATTGGTTTGGCTTTTCCTATTCCTTCTCTACCTCTCACGTTTGTCCGTTATACTCCTGAACATTCTTTTAATTTTAATTTCATCGGTAAAATTACTTGCACTCTTAATTGCTTTATACTCAATAACATAACCTACAAAAAATACATAAATTCAAATCATTATTTTTCTTTATTGTGACTTTATTGTTATCAAATTTATTTTTTTTATGGAAGCACTAGATTTATGGGTTGCACCAAAGTCCAGACTATAATGACTACTATATAAGAATATTTAATATATTTTTTTCATGTGTCATATTATTTTAATTTGTATTTAATTTAACATAATATCATAGCAAAGATCATACAAAGAAAATAGATATATTATACTAACAAAGAACATGTATACATATACAAATTGAAAAAAAAGAAAAAGAAACAGAATGAATTGCAAATGGAGCATAGTACAACCATGGGCACATTGCAAACACGCACAAGGTGAGAATTGAGCACAATGGTGTGCACAGATGCGACACAAATTTATTGTGTGCACAATAATTTGTGCAATGCACAAGATCACAATGGGAGAGGTGGTGACAATCAAAATAATGTGCATAGTGGCATGAAGAAAAAACCCTAATAAATTTTTTTTTCTTGAAAAAAAAAAAGAAATTATATCCTGATAAGGTTTGACATAAATTAGAACTTGATATAAGTTTATTTTTTATATAAATTAGTATTATTTATCGTAACAAAGATAAATGAATGAGAATATTAGTTAAGTATACTCATAATAGGAGGATAATTGTTGATATTATTTTTGAAGACAAAGATAAGAGTTTTACGTAGCTGTCAGATAGACAAAATGACTATCGAAGCTATCCATGAGTCATCACAAAATTCATACAGAATGACACTTACTAGAGAATAATATATAAAACTTCTCTCTGAGTCAATAATATATTTTTCTTTTCTTTTAAATATCACTAGTTATTTCACTTATACTATCATTTCAGACTTGATGATTATCATTACATGAGTAAACATTTAGATTACTAGTAAATGTGACATATTTATTCTATTATTTTTTGTTTTAAAATATTTATTATAAGTAATAAAAAATATTTTAAAAACATTGATATAATTAATTCAGCTTTAATTTTTATTACTTTTTCGTACTATTCTTATTCTTGATTATCTTTTTAAATTTATTCTCTATACCTTATTTTTTAAGACAGCTCAATTCCAATTTTATCTTAACTTCTATTCATATTTATTTGCAAAATCATAAGAATTTAAGAAAAACTCTATTTATGATTGAACAGCCTAGACTATATGTTTTTTAATAGTTAGATTTTCATTTATATATTTAACTATTTTAGACCCGTTACTTATGTATTTCCAATTTAGTTACGTATCAATAGACAAGTTAAGAATAATCTATCCTAATATAGGTGTCAAGTGGACCAGGCAACCTAGGCACAACAAGAGGAATGGGTCAACTGAGTCGTTCCTGGCCCAGCACGGCACGATCCAAAACCATAATTTGGACCTGGGTCGTGCAGGCCAGAGGCACGGCTCATGCTGTGCTGGGCCAAAAGTTGTCGTGCCTCATGCCTACCAAATTGACATAATCCACTAGCATGATAACCATGACCTAGGACAGTAGATCAAAAAGTGAGAGTGGTCCACTTGACCCGTGCATGCCGCAACCAGACCCATTTTAAAAAAAATGATAATTAAATTTTTTAAAAAAATATGTCATGTACACATGACATGTTTTTTTAATGAAACCCACCACATGTACATGACAAATCATTCGAGCCGCCAAATGTATGTGGTGACAGGCGCCATGCGGCTAGCCCTACAGGTGCAAAGCACGCAACACAATGGTTATTTACTGAAAAAAAAATTAAATTTTAAATTTTCTTTTAATAAGGACCGTTGAAATTTTTTCCAACAATTAGAGCAAAATATTGAGGTTTCAAATGGATCATACAATACAGGTAATACCTATTTTTTTGTGGTTTAATCGGGTCACCTTGCCATGCTGGGCACGGCCAGTAGAGCAACAGTGTAGTGCCTGATACAACAGTCATGTCGTGGCAGGCTATGTTGCACGGATACGCCTAGGAACTGACGTGTCCACGTGGACACGGCGACACGGGTCGGATACATGTCCGATACGCTACGTGGCGTATCGGATACGCATCGGAGACGTATCCGACGCGTTGTTCGGAAACAGTCGCCGTCAACAAAAGACGTGTCGTTTACCAACCAACGCGTTTTTTCGATTCTAACGCGTCGAAAATACACTATATATTAACTATTACTCTTACATCTCCAACAAATTGAAGAGCACACCGCCGATAGTGAGTTGCCGACAAGCTGATTGCGGGAAATAGTTAAAAATTGTCATTGCGTCAAACGGGGAGGGGAGGAGAACACCGCCGAGGCGCCGACAGTACCTAAGGTAACCTAATTCTATAAAGGGTAGGGGGGAGAGGTTTCAGGAGGGGGGGAAGGTTCGAGAGAGGGATAGAGAGTTTAAATTTTTTTTACATTATTTTTAAATACTGAATTTTTAATTATTTTAAAATACTTAATATTTATAATTAATAATTTTTATTTTTATTTTTATTTTTTTTATCATAACGTATCCTAGCCGTATCCTAGCCGTATCCATATCCTAATTTTTTAGAATTTATCATGTCATCGTATCTTCCCGATTCATATCCCCGTATCCGTATCCGTGTCCGTGCAACATAGGTGACAAGCATGACACGACTTGAGTATGACCGGCCCAGCATGGCCAAGCTAGCCTAACTCTAAGTAGATTTGGGATGGGTCATGTCTAGTCATGCCGGGTACTGATGGGTCAAACCCATAGTCAAGGAGTCTACCCGATACCCGCATGCATAGGCAAGAGAGCACGGTCCGATTGGACCGTGCAAATACCCGATCAAAGGTCCATGGATGGGACCATGGCGGCAAAGCAGGGCACAATTGGTACCCTTTCCACCAAACCATGCATGCGGGCCAGGCACTCCGATCGTGCCTAGCCCAACATGTGGCTCAGCTCCTCCTTGCACAGTACTGCACGAGCCATGCCTCAAGCCAGCATGACTAGGGTCCAAGCATGGTTCTGAACCGTGTCATGCCGTCCATGCATCACGGAACCTGGCCGACCAACCAGTTTTACACCTCTAGTAAAAATCTAGCATCTATCAGGTTTTGCCCAATCAGACATTTTTTTCCTCAACATTAAAAAAATAAGATAATCATTGAAATATTTAAGATATCAATATACTATTCAATCTTATCACATAATAATAATAAAAACATTTATATTTTATCATGGTCTATGATAAAAATCATATGACCTAGTGGTGTGGTGTCGTTGCCCAAAAAACTAACACAACCTAGCACGACCAATAATGACCCAACACAAAAGGCACAATTCAATCGAACTAATATCGTGCCGATCAAGATGTGTCAAGCCTAGTAGAATACAAATCATGTCGTGTCAGGCACAACCCGCTTGACACCTCTATCCTAATATTAAAAGTATTTTAACTCTAAAGTATAAGGCAATTCATTTAGGAAAAATTACCAGAGATCAAACCTTTTTAACCTACATGCCAATTTGTTTTGAGTAATAACCCATTTCATTTAATAGACTCACACGTATGAAGACCTAATAGAAATACAATCATGAAAAAATTTAGGAAATTAATCATTTTTTCTATTATTATTCATATACATGTCTCTTTTTATATCAAATTACAAATTTTTATTTTTTAATTTTTTTACAAAATAATATTAATTCATTTTGATAAAAATATTAAATTAACTAAGAAAAAATAATACATTATAATATATATTATATTGATTTAGCATTTATCATATAAATTATGAAATTATATTTTAGATTTTGCATATTATACTTTCCAACAGAATAAAATTGGTAAAAATAATAATAAATAACAGATTGAGATGGCTTAAATACTCTTACTTAGAAAGAATAATCTAAAATATTTTTGAAAATATACAATTTTAATCTTAGTCTACCTTATCAATCGAATATCATATTTTATTTTTTTCAGCATAAATCCTTTTAGATCTTACAACTTAAAGAAAGGTATTTAGCTTGTTTCCTAGTGATTTTAGATATATTTGTTTTGTCTTTATCACTCTCCAAGATATAACAAGCTGATATTTAAGGCCGATTTATTTTCTTCGATACTTTATCCAAAGATAATATAAGTATTTCTCAAAAAAATTAAAAAATTATAGTAAGTATGAATATTATTTTGTTTGACTAACTCATTTTTTAATAAACCTAAAAGAGTCATCCATTAGGTACATCTAAGCATATTTGTACTCAATATAATATTACTCATATGAAGTCACCATACTTATCAAAAAATTAAAATCATATTAAGTCTAGAGAAAGTGAGTTTTTTCAAGTAGTGATGTCTCATTCAAACTTAGATGATGCAGTAAAATACGAGTCTTCACAAGTACATGCTCATATTAAATTGACAACTAGAAGAATTGATTACTCAAGACTTCAAATTTATACTAGGAGAACGAGAGAAATGCTAAGCTTTCTTAAATCAGAAATGAGTCTACCTGAAAAACTAGAGGTCCTAGAATCAATTCTTCTGATCTTTACCTTCCAATCACAAATTATCATAATCTCATATTATTCTGTTTTTTTATTTTTTTTTATTACTTATATTAATGATACAAATATACATAATTAATTTTTTGGAATATTATTTCATCCAGAATGATATTATATCATGATATAAAAGATGAATACTCTTCACTCAAATAAAACCTGTGAACAAATACAACTTATTTAAAAACTCAATATTCATTGCATGTGAGAATTTATTATAAAGAGATATATTATCATAAAATGATAGGATATCATTATAATAAGATAATACTCCAAAAAAAGAATTATGTATATTTATACCATTAATAGACGTAATAAATGAGATTTGTAAAGAGAAAATACACTAAGGTATTTGATATGTAATATCATGACACTTTTGGGCAGCCCAGTTACAGCATGAGGCATGGTCCGAATTAGCCATACCTGGCCCGGCACAGCATGATCCAGAACCATGCCTAGACCGATATCATGAAAGCCCAAGACACGACTAGTGTCATGCTGTGTGGGACCATGGTAATGCCTCATATCATGTCAGGCACAACAAGAGAGCCTGGCCCATTGGCATTTACTAGTAACACATAACCTGTGACCAATGATCAGGCACGGGTCACTGCTCACAAGCTTATGAGAATGGCTTGAAGCAAAATTAAAAAAAAAATGGCAATCCCGGCCCATACTAGTATCTAGCCTAGGACCCAATTTCACATAACAAGTGTCGACATGAAAAACAAAAGGCATGGCCAATCAATTTCAATGTACCCTAAGATTAAAAAAAGATTTAATTCCAAAATTCTATAATCGATAGATTTATTTCCAAAGACTACAACAAAATTCAAGGGGACAAATTTTTGCCCATTTAAAATTAAAAAAATTAGAAAATAACAAATATATATATTATTTTAATATATATATATTATTTTAATATAAAAAATTTAGATAAATATAAAATAAAAAGCTCTTGAGTAACATTTTATCCTCTTCTTTTATTTTCCTCTATTCTCTCTCTCTCTCCTCTTCTGAGTTTAGTGCCCATTATAAATTTTAATTTTCATTTTAAATTATTTATGCTAGAGGCTATCATGGCCAAGCAAGTTTTTTTTTAATAATAAAAAGTAAAATAAAAACCTGAGACAACAGAATGCTACTCAAATAAATTTAAGCAGATGCGATTATAAAACATAATTTTATTATTAGATTGTTAGATTTTGTTATTAAATATTTTAAAATTTAAAATATAAATAAAGATAATAATAAATTTAATGATATATAATTTGACTTAGTTATAAATAATAATAAACCAATCGAAATATCAAAATCCAAAAGTATATTCTCTCTATTTGCCTCGACCCAAAACCATTACATAAAAAACTTAACTAAATGAATTTCAATAATATGGATTCACTTTAAGATAATAAAAAATAAAAATTACAAGAGTATCGAATAGGAATCAAAACAATATATATAATATAAATATAAAATACACATATATATATAAGTACAAGTGACACTGGCAACCTTAAAAAGCATGTCAATCTTTATATTAAAAAATATGATATATTAAATCATATGCAAACTGAACTAAATGACAAAGACTTAAAAATTATATCAAATTTTAATGACTCGTTTTCATATACTGCATTGACTTTAAGAAGTAAAATACAATCAAACTTATTATAATCATTTGTCTTAAAATAGATTTTCAGATGATATGATTAACAAAAGACAAGTGGATAAAATAAACACACTAGAATTTTTTATCCAACATGTCAAACTTCTATGCATAAAACCTATTTAATTTGATATAATTAAATATATGAGAACCTATTAGAATTACGACACAAAATGGATTGATATATTTTGGGATTTTATTGATGGTTATACTCATTTTACTTTACAGTTTTATTTTTATTTTATATCATAGATTTTCTTTATTTTTTAATTATTTTATCAAATAAAAAATATTAAAACTAAATAAAAATTATCAAAAATAATATCTTAGAATATATATCAAACATCTTCATTACTTATAATATTTATTATATTATCAAATATGAGACTTCTTGTGGTAGTACAATCCTACAAAATAAGATTGTAAAAAAATAAATATTTAGTTGACAATTAAGATATTTCTATTTCATTGTTGTTAAAACATTTTTAGAAACATATTATTTCAAGTATGATAAAATTATTTAGATGCGTTTAAATTATCACTAATACATTGGATCTCATAAAAATTTTAAAGTTAAATGTGATTAATCATGATCACTACTAAGACAATTGGTCAATGTGAAAGTTTATCGTATACTTCTAACATTTTGTTGGTAAGGGAGGATTGGAGGATGAAAAAAATTTTAAAAAAATATGATAAAATTATTATCATGAAAAGCAATCACATAATACTAAAGCAAATCACGCTAATATAAATGTACAATGAGTACACATATATAAAGATGTAAAGTGGGTCAGAAAATCTAAGGCCTCATGTCGTGCTTGGATCACATGCACGGCACAAGACAGCCTAAAATAGTAGTGTCTGGTATGGCATGGTCTAAAATCATACTTAGACCAATGTCATGCCAGCCCATGGCATGGCTAATGTCGTGCAGGGCTAAAGTCATTCGTGTCTTGTACTATAATAGGTATGACCCACGAGTCTAGCCCGTGGGCACAACCCACAAGTATGGGACTCATGACTGGGAATGAATCACATGTCATGGATCTCACACTACACGATGCCACACCCAAGTTTTTTTTTAAAAAAATCTGGCCCCACCCCATCAGTTGAACAATTGCCAATTGACCACTTAGCCTACTACTGTTGCCTACTTGATGTCAGTTACATTTTAACATATGGATACCAACATGAAAAGTAATATGCCACGCATATTGCTTTCCATGTAATAAAAAATTATTAAATAAATAATTTACTTTATAATCGTCAATCTTTATTTTAAAGACTACAAGCATAAATTCAATGACTTAAATTTTTGGCATATTAAATTAAAATAGAAAAAATTTAAAATATATATATATAATATTTTAATATATAAAATTAATATAAATATAAAATTATAAAAACTTGATTTTCATCAAATTCACTCTCCTCTTCTTTGATCTCTCTCTCTCTCCTCCTTTTTGATGTGTACTTTATTTTACTATATGCTCTTGATTCTGAGTTACATGGTTTATAAAAAGAGATAGACTACGACTATGAACTACTACTCAAATAAATTTACACAGTAATGATACATATTTATTTTTTTTATTTAGTAATTTATGTAATGTGTAGTAAACAATAATTTTTATAATTTAAAAATTAATAAATTTTTTAAAATTAAAATTATAAATAAAATAAAATAATGAGTACTAGTGACTTTAATAATTTAGAATTTCACATAAATATAAAAAATAACAATACAACTAAAAGATCCAAAACAAAAACTAAGTTATCTCTAATAATATCAGCCTATTTACTAAAAAAACTTAACTAAGCAAAATTCAATAGTATAGACTCATTTTAACATAATAAACAAATATTTGAAGGATATCACAAAAAAATTAGTACAATGCATATATTTTAATATATATATACATATATATATATATATATATATATATATATATATAAACATGTGGCACTAACCAATTTACGAGGTAAGTCAATCAATATACCAAAAAACATATTATATGAAATATCAAGCAAAATCAAATGAATAACCGTACTTTTAAAGTTTGATCAAATACAACTTCAATAACCTATTTAATTTACCACAATAAATTTGAGAGGTAAAACATGAAAAAAATGATTACAATCATAGATCTTCTAATTTGATTTTCTGAGGATCCTCGAATAATCAATTCTATGCAGACCTACTTTCAACCAGTTTATTGAAGAATCCATAGATTTACTAGTAGTAATGATATAATTAAATATCATTAATTATATTAAAATAATAATAATTAATAATTTTAAGAAATATAATAGAATTATATCAATGATATCCAATATATGGACTATCCATAATAATAGATCATTCACAATTCTCACTACTATTATGTTGATTCAAAATAAATATTTTATAAAAAATTTTTGAGAATTCATAAGATTATCCATCCTAAATGATGTAGATATGTCAAAAAGGCCATATCATGTCAGCACGGCTCAATTCTATGTGGCCCAACCATGGCCGACATGACATGAGTGACAAATTGTCAGGACCAACATGACCCATTTGGCCGATAGCAATGCCGCACATGCCAATTTGTTCAAGATCATGTCAGTTTTTGTGTTGGGAAGAAATTCAATTAAAATATTTTAATATTTATTTTAATATTTTATTGTAATATCTTTTTTTAACATTATATTTAATTATTTATTAAAAATATTTAATATTGTATTTAAATGAATTAGAATGAAATATGTAATTAAAAAATTAATATTCACCTCGAATATAAAATACAAGTGTTTAATGAAAAATATATATTTTATTCCAAAATCAAAAGCAAAATATGATACATATGCATATATAACATACGATAAAGCATAACTCATATGATCATACGTGTATAATAACTTAATCAGCAAAAATAAAAAAATAATAATTTAGTATCATATGAAAGAATAATAAAAAATAACATGAAACATCAAAAAGTGCCTATAATAAGATAGCGAGGTTACAAAAATAAATCATCATCATCATGTATATCTAAAGCTATCAATAATGGTAACTTCAATATCTCAAATCTTCATATCTTATGGATCTCTGTGTCTCATAGATCATCATCCACCAACAAATCTTATATCTTATCACGAATGTCTAAACTTGAATATTAACATTTCTTCATGAATACAAGTGACTATGATATCAAGTCATAATTTTAATCTCCTATCTAAAATAATATTGATTACCACACGAATAAATAGATTCTAATATTAGATTACACTTAAAAAATTCAATAGATCACCTATCATCTTAAATAACACGTGTTAAATTAATTTATAATTTTTTTACCAAAGCAAAATATTCAAATTATTATTATCTTCATGTGAAATGATAGAATAGTAAATGAAATCTAAGTATAATTATCTTATACTCAGTATCATTTACCTTTGATAGATTACCTTATCATTTACAGTTGGTTAACTGATCATCTCAAAATACAACATTCATGTCCTTACTCAAAGCTTAACTATAATTATCATACTCAGTATCATAATATATAAATTAATTAATTAATTTTCATGAATAAAATATTCAGGTTAGTATTCATAATTCATGCTTGTAGATATATATGTCAAAATATTTTCTATTTTTTTCACGCCAATCATAAGATTCATATACCAATAACCAAGCAATAAAAAAATAAAATAAAAGATTAATATTTTGAATATTTAATTTTCATCTCAACAATCATGATACAAAATGCAAGATGATTTCTATGCTTAATAAATATGCTAATAATATTACATATACACATAAATATAATACAAGTGATGATTATATACATAAATGAATACATATTCATCATGACAAAAAAATTAAGAATTTTTTTAAAAAAATCTATCACAATCAGAATCACTAATAATAAATACATCACTTTTACTTTTAATATAATCTAATATTATATGTTAGTAACTAACACATAACTCTAACATATGATATGTATAATTACAATACTATATCATATTCATTTGAATTTTTTTTTAGACTCATTGACAAACATAGAATAAACTTAAATTATACATTAGACATTCAAAGATATTTTAATACATTTTTTATTTTCTTTAATACAAAAGAAATAACTTTTATTTTCACATGTATTTTCAGGTTAATTATATGATACATACATCTAACATAAAAATTCTGATCTAATGATTTATCTCTAATTGTTTTAACAAATATACTAATAGCTATTACATCTAACATAAAAATTCCCTATAGATCCTGGTTATATACTCATATAAGATATGACTATCATGAGAATTGAAGATTTCATGAAATCTTAAAATTTTTTTATTGAATTTTTATTTATAATATAAGTAGTATGAGGTGAGGCATTTAAATAATACATTATCATAACTAGTCCTCATATATCGGACATAATAGATATCATTCCACTATATTTTTTAAATTTATTAATTATTTTTCTAACTTACAATATTTTATTATGTCATTCTAACTTGTGGACATTAAAATCTTACAATAAGCAGACTAAATATAAGTCTACATAATATTGATTATTCTAAAATTCTATAAAAATTTAATTAAATTATTTATTATCATAATCAATTTAGACATATTTTTCCTCCCATTATGCTCAATCAAGTTTGCATGAGATCTAATGTACCATATTTTTTTAGTGCATTACTCGGTAGGCCTCTTAAAATGCTCAATATCACATACACTCGATAAGTATATATCTTTTGATAGTATTTACATTATGTTAATTCTTCTTTGATATCCCTTTTTTTTATTTTTTATTATTTTAATATGAGTCTATACTATTGAAGTTTATCTAAATTTTTAAGTAACAAATGAGTTGAGTCAAGCTCATTGGGAAAAACATAATTTTAGCCTCGAACATTTTAGTATGATTGTCATTATTATCTATATTTATGTCAAATTTATTATTATTATATTTATTATTTATTTTTTTACTATTTTTTTATAATTTTATCTAATTTATAAATAAAGCTAATAACAACATACTAACAATAAAAAATATACATCATAACCACAATTATTTTATTATGAATATAGTATACTTTTCCTAGCACCACTTTAGACCTCTAAAAAATTCTAGTGGCATCATGCATCACATATGCATAAATTAAAAATAACAATAATAAAAAAATTACAAAAATAAAAAATCAAAAATACAAAAAAAAAGAGTCAAAAAAGAGAATTAGAGAAACAAGAATGAAACTCATAAAATTTCTAATTTTAATATATAAAAATTTTGTACATTAAAAATATATTTTTTATTATTTTTAAATATTTTTTATAATTTATATGGCCAAAAATCATACAGCTATCAACTTTTTGGTGTCTTGCCGTAAGAAACAATTCATCAACTATGTTTTTTTTAATTATTTTTAATCAACAAAACTAATAGGAAATGCTTATCGCTATCATTTTCACAACCCATTATGTGAGAACATAACAGGCAACCAACTTCAGTCATGCCACAAATGCCTCTACAAAAATAGCTAACCACATAAATTGAACCCAACTTAAATAGCTAGGTTTTTTTTTTAATCTAGCCCCATCATATGGTTGCCCAACTGACATTGACTCATGACCCACTCATTCCCAATCAGAGATCACCATGCCCAATCATGGGTCTACATACTAATGGACCATGCCACTAGGCCTGACAAACATATCATGCCTATGTCAACATGAGCCACGATTCGCTACAACCCAACACAACGTGAGTCATGCTTCAGGTCGGCATGGTACTAGTCAAGGCATGATTCTGAACCAAAAATGACGAGCCTATCACAGCTAATTTGGATCATGCCTTGTATCGTGTCAGAGTCGTCCGGCCCACTTGACACCTCTATCATGATGATCTTTTCATATATGAGTATATTACGTTCCATAGTTTTTCAAATAACTATCATAATTTATATGTTTGTAAAAACTATTATAGACAAGTCATTAAATAAAATTTTTCATGCTAGATGTATATGTAATTGTCATGTAATATACCTAATAACAAGCAAAAATAAAAATTATTTTCCTAATATTAAAAACAATAAAAAATTCACTAAAAATATTAAGATGATTAATAGTCAACAAAAACTTAGTTATCTATGTTTATCACAATAAAAAAAAATCATATAAATGTGAATTATTATTAAAATTATATTAATCTAATATTAAAGTCATATCTTGACTACTAATACATAATATCTCACTATGTTAATAATAAGAGTAACGAACTTATTATTAAAAATTAAGAATCTATTTTATAAAATTAAAAAAATTAAGTACTAAAAAATAAGTTCTAAAAAATTTAAATTGAATTTTATAAATATTGAATTTGTATTGAAAAATAAGTGTCTTGCAGTAAGAAATAATTCATCAACTATGTTTTTTTTTAATTATTTTTAATCAACAAAACCAATAGGAAATGCCTATCATTATCATTTTCACAATCCATTATGTGAGAACATAACAGGCAACCAACTTCAGTCGGGCGACAAAGGCCTCGAACAAAAATAACTAACCACATAAGTTGAACCCAACTTAAATAGCTAGGTTTTTTTTATATAACCTCATCAGATGATTACCCAACTGACCTTGACTCATGACCCACCCATGCCCAATCATGAACCTCTATACCGATGGACCATGTCACTAGACCTGGCAAACATATCGTGCCTATGTCAACATAAGCCACGATTCGCTACAACCCAACACAACGTGAGTCATGCTTCAGATCGACGTGGTACTAGTCAAGGCACGATTCTGAACCAAAAATGATGGGCCTATCACAGCTAATTTGGATCATGCCTTGTATCATGTCAGAGTCGTCTGGCCCATTTGACACCTCTATCATGATCTTTCCATATATGAGTATATTACGTTCCATAGTTTTTCATATAACTATCATAATTTATATGTTTATCAAAATTAGTATAGACAAGTCATTAAATAAAATTTTTCATGTTAGATGTATATGTCATTGTCATGTAATAAACCTAATAACAAACAAAAATAAAAATTATTTTCACAATATTAAAAATAATGAAAAATTCACTAAAAATATTAAGATGCCTAATAGTCAATAAGAATTTAGTTATCTATGTTTATCACAATCAAAAAAAATCATATAAATGTGAATTATTATTAAAATTATACTAATCTAATATTAAAGTCATATCTTGACTACTAATACATAATATCTCACTATATTAATAATAAGAGTAACGAACTTATTATTAAAAATTAAGGACTCTTTAATAAAATTAAAAAAATTAAGTACTGAAAAATAAGTATTGAAAAATTAAAATTGAATTTATATTAAAAAACTATTTGATAGATTAATGTTAATTGAATGCTAAATATAAATATATTATTTGATAACTATTAATGCTGAATACTGAAAATGATATATTTTACATATTTATTCTTATTATTATTATATTAATATTATTCAATATAAATAAATTTTTTTTAAAAAAAAAAATTTCACTACAATTATTAATTATTAAAAATAATAAAATTCATAAAAACATATCCATAAATAAATCATAAATCAAAAAAAAAATAAAAATATTTAAAAAATAATCAATAAAATCTAAATTCTTTAAAACTATCCAAATTTTTAATATAAAAATAAAAATTAATTAACAACTAGTTGATTTGCTATTTCCACTCATAAATTAATCATGAAAAATGATTAGGATTAAAATTTGTGGTGGCAGAGAAAGAATGAGGAGAAAACAAATTCACAAATTGAACTCTAGCATGAAAGAAAAAATGAAAAAGAAATTTAAAAAAAAAAATAAAATAATTATATTTTAAAAAAAATTTGTTGAATATTTTCAGCCTACAATATTGAATAAGTCTCTACCTACTTTAAATTTTCAATGAATTTTTACTTAAAATTTTAAATGTTCAGCTCCCAACATTTTTTATCAAACGTATTTAAAATTTCAAATATTTAAAAATTTTAATTTTTAATGGTTTGAAGATTTTAAGTATGTTATCAAACAGCCCCTAAAACCATGATATAAAAATTTCTTTTATGAAATTCAAATAAATTTTTTATAATACGACAAATATATATTTATCTATGTACACTCTTACCACTTGCATTAGACTTAGCTATTTAGAGAACATAATGCATGTTTAGCTAGTTTAGAGAACACCCTACATGTTTAGCTAGTTTAGAGGATACCCTACATTTAATATCTTAACTATTAAGATTGAAACTAAATATTTAAAACACTAATCATCCATTTCAACCCTTTATTATTTAGTTATTTGTAATAATCTTTGAATTAAAATGAAAGAGATAAAAATATATTACGATATATCCACTTGTATGACCCAAATAGATAAAGTTGAAAGTTTTATTCAGAAAAATATAATTAATATATTTATATATTACAATACTAAATATGATAATTATAATGAGACTTCAATTATTAATATGAACATTATATTCAAAGGCTAAGATTTTTTCATTCGATTAGCTAAGAATAAATGACAAATTATTTATAGAATAGAAATAAATTATCTCAATACTTAAATACCAATTATTGATTCATCATAGCACATGATAATTATAAGAATTTATATATTTTGAGTTAAGTGAAAATCATACAAATCAATATATCTTATAATAACTAAGATAACACGTGATTTAATTATTCATCTGATAGTAAGAATAACATTGAAGTCTATTTTTTCTATAATAGACAATATTATTTTAGATAATAGATCTAAGTTATAATTAAATATCAGAAATACAATTGACTTGTATGCTTAAAGAATTATAAAAATTCAAGATTGAGCATTCAGAATAAAAGAAAATAATTACTAATTGATAATAACTCATGAACGATCTTCATATCAAGGATATTGAGATCAGCATTAATGCTAGCACAACCTTCAGAATCATGTGTAATTATGATGATTTACATCCGTATGTGCACTATCATACTGCAAATATTGATTGATGACTCATATAATAGCATCTAGCGATGCATATTTTATTTATTTCTTGTTCATCTTATATTATATATCGTTTTTTTATTTTTGAATTGTATTTTTTATTCATGTGATATTTAAATGAGCCATAATAAAATAGTTATTTAATTATTGATTTTATTTTAATTTATTTAAACTTCTAACGGAACACTTTTTTTAATTATATTATTATTTTATTTAATTGTAAAACATTTAAGTAAAAAATTAAAATTAAAATTCATTTAATTTTTTTAATTATATTATTTAAAATTAAAATTTCTAATAAAACATAACCGGCACCACCCAAAATGACTCAGCACAACCAGACACAAAAGTGCCCTGCAATGGGCCTTACGAGCCAGGTTGGGTTGATTATTTTGGAATCTTATGTAATGTATGTAGAGGTGTCAAACGGGCCGGGCCGGCCCGGCCCGAGGCACGGCACGGTTCGGCCGTGCCTGGGCCGGCCCGGCACGATAAAAAAACGTGCCCGGGCCCGTGCCCGGGCCGTGCCTGCGTCGTGAGTCGTGAGTCGTGACTCGTGACCCAACCGGGCCCCGCCCCCGGTAAAAAGACCGCGGGTCGGGTCCAAACAGACCCGCCCCGCCCCGCCTGCCCTGCCTTGCCGTGCGCCCGTGCCCGAGCGGGCCGGCAAGGCACAGCACGGCCTTACCGTGCCCGGCACGGCACGGTAGCACGGCTGGGCACGTGAAAAACGGGCCGTGCCGTGCTGGGCCGGCCCGTTTGACACCTCTAAATGTATGGCATAGCACGATGGCCCAACTGGGCCAAATAATCTCATGTCAAGTCGGCACAACATAACTCATTTGATACCTCTACACTTATACAATGAACAAATGGATTGAGATAGCCTACATATCAAGTACTCACTACTATAATGAAACAGAACACAAATAAATAAATAAATACAAACCATAAGCCAAAATAAAGGACAAATAAATATATATAAATACAAACTAAAAATACAAACTCAAGTTGATATATAAATATTATATTCATAATACTAAGCTTAAAAAAAGAAGGATAAATTAACATATTTTCAAGACCTTAAAAATATTTAATAATTAACTTACTATAATAACATAGTCTGCAATAATAAAATAAATAAAAATATCACTCAAGTATGTATAATATACCAAGTATCTCATAAATAATTATATTTTATTACTATAAATTATATATTTACACTCAATTTCAAAATAATTATTTTTCTTAATTTTCTAAGATAAAATTATATCTAAGAAAAATAAAAACTTATGACAAAACTCATATTAAAGCAATTTGATAAATAATATAAAATCTATATATCCGACTAACTATAAATATTTATGAAAGACAATAAAAATCTAAAGCACATGATTTTTTTTCACAAATTTAAAAAAGCAAAGAATTATATCAAGATGAATTTGTTATAAAGAATCTAAAAAAAGATAATTATAATATTTACATAAACTATATTTAATTTAATAATAATCAAATAATTAATTTTCTTATAATTCTCTTATAAATAATAAAATCAATTAGAATAATTATATCTGACAAGAAATCATTATATTGGTTAACCAAATATCTCTTCTATGACAACACAATCACACTACTAGAATAGGGCACTTCTAACACAAAAATATTACTCCCAAAGAACTTCATCTAAAACTGTCTAAAAGTATTTTTTGATTTTAAATAATTCTTAATTCATAATCTCTTATAATAAGAATATCACTCACATACATAATAAACAAGATCATCAAACAATAAAAGTTCTTTTCAATAAAAATAGAGTTTATATATATATATATATATACACAAAATGTATAATTATCTATGATAATATAATAAATTAAACTCTCAATAATTATTTCAAATCACAAAGAAAAGTATTCTTCATATCTAACAACTATATCCTTCCACTATAAAACATCACTAGTAAAATAAAATTTTATGAGGATCTTCTTGGTCACTCAAAGAAAATATCCTAATAATTCATACTAAACATTTGATTGAACCTCCTCACAAGTTAAGAAAACTAAATCAATTTAAACTTCTGCATTGCCACATTACAATCAATAGAAGAGAATCAATCTATTGTCAAATGTTGGGTGGTTCATTTGTTAAGTGATCAATCATCCCCTAACTAAAAAATTCACATACAAATTCAAACCTCTCCCTAAGAATAATTCTTATTTCATAATATTCAAATAGTGAGATTATAATGACATGACAATATTAAACCTAAGATAAAATCTATTTTCTAATAATTTAAAAAATCCAAATATTATTTACCTAAGATTGATAATTAGTATTTATATTATTTTTATATCATGGCATATTCTTTAATAGATTTAGACATTGTAAGAATTTAGAAGATACATCAGGATCTCTTTTTTACTTTTCTATAGTATTATAGGAGCCTCCAGCTAGGAAAAATGATTACTCATTAACAACTTCTAAAATTATTGATTCCCAATATAATAACTCTCTTATCGAGATATTGTGTATACCAATAATTATTGAATAGATTAAATTACGGAGACTTCCTTGAAAAGAGATTCTCACTCAAATCCAATCATCCTAGAAGCTACCAATTCAATTTTTACCAACTCAAAATGAGTTTGAAAATTGACCACTGAAATATTTTTATATCTTATAGCATAAAAATAAATTATTTAATATATATCATAAAATAATTGAGAGCACTAATTTGTTTCTCTCCACATGACATGACAATATGATACCTGACATAAAAAATATATTTATTTAATATCTAAAAATATAAAAATATCATTCATCTAAAACTAATAAAATATTACTTAGTAATATAATCTTTTTGATCATATCATATTCTTTAACAAGTCTAAATAAAATAAGAATCTAAAAATATATCATAATCTTACTTTACTTTACTCATTTAGAGTCTCATATAAACCTCCAACTAAGCAAGGGCTTTACTCAACTACTTTTAAACTGAATGATTCTCACTATCATGAGCTCATGACTCTCTTGTCAAGTCATCAATGTATTAATAATTATATAACAAATTAATTTGAAAAGAAACATTTCCTTGAAAAGAGAATCTCATTTGAATTTAGACGATATGGAAGTACCTGAGTCAATTCTAACCCCAACACAAAATGAGTTGGGAAACAGAGACTTAACCACACGTCTTCTAGCTGGATAAAGTAAACTTTGCTTTAAAATGAAATCTCATTCGAGTTCAGTTGTATGAATTATAAACAGAAAAAGTTGCTAAATTGAAACTTATAATTTATTCTAGGAAAAGACATTAGCAACATGTTCAGAGAAAATAAGAATCTCCTAAATAATCAAATGATACTATATTGTAACTAATTGTTTAATCTTTATTTTTTGATTGTTCAACAAATAAATAGATCGGTACACAAAATTATATTTCATAGATATTATCATGCTTATTTTTTTTCATATTTTGTCATTTTTATTGCTTCTTTTAATAATTAAAAGAAATTCAAGTCTTCAAAAATATTATTTTATTCATGATAATGTCATATCATGTTAAATGAGATAATTACAAGATATTCACTACCTCGACTTTCAAGAAGATATATTATTAGTTGCATGTTGAAATCCTACATGAAGACTAATTCGTATAGAAAGGTAGTTTGCTTGAAAATGAAACTTATTATAAGAAAGCTTATTGAGATGTTTAGAATAAATTATGTGAATACTCTCTATAGTGACCATAATAATCTTAATACTAATATTTATATTACTAGCAATATTTCACTAATTTAAGATATATCAGTTAGGTATGAAAAATATTTTTCTTTATGATTATATTGATGAGATCTATACGAAATAACTACCAAGATTTTGAGCAATGATGGTAATCAAACTCAATTTGGATATTACATAAGATATTATACCACCTAAAATAATCATTAAAAAGTAAAATCCTGGGGTTTTAATAAGAGTCACATGTTTTATGTAAACATATATATTGCATATCACTTTATTTTTTTTAAGTTCAAATTATATGTTTGTCTTGATAATAATGTGGGTGAATAACAACTTTATTATGAGATATAATGAATTACAAATCATTCAACCTAATAACTATTTTTAGTCATAATTTTAAATAAAAAATTTAAAAAGCAGCGAAACTTTCTTGGAATAAACATTACTTATGACAAGAAAAGTATTATGTTATCATAAAAAAGAAATATGGTTGAAACTCTATCAATTTTTTTTTAATTATATTCTAATGGATACTATTTTTGAGTCAAATAAGTCATGTAGTTAAATCAATTACAGATAAAATATAACTTATATAATTAATATAATTAATCATTTTTAAAATTCTTCATAGCATGATCACACATATGCAACTCTTAACAAGTTTAAAGGAATGAAAAAATCTTTAACTTTGATATTTTAATAATCATAAGCATCCGTAGCTAACTTACACAAAAAAAAAGATCATATCTTAAAAAAATATGACACAAAACAATGATCTTGAGTTCCAATGCAGATAAGAATCCAAAACAATAACTTAATTAAAAGATTGAGTACTCTTATTTTTCTTACAACTTTTAATAGCAAAGCATATAATATCTAACCTAATATTTTACGTATCAAGAAAATATAATTATAAATTACTTTTTTTAAGAGAAAAAATCTAGTATCAATTTATTATTACTGCTTAGTTTCCTATCACATGTCAGCCAACAAGCATATTTGTTAATGCTTTGAAAAAGTCAAAATTCATATTTATTTTTTTTGAACTTGATATCTAGATATATACTCATTAGTTAGATGAGAATGTTATAATATATATTAGAATTGATGTATATTTCTTTTTTTTTTGTTCATTTTTTTTGTACTATTTAGAGTACACTATATGTGAGATGCCCCAATCCAATTAACTTTATATTTATAGGAATTAGGATATTCTCTTTGAATATTATGATGATTTTTTAAGAGTTTGTATCCACTTAGTTTTTACACAATTTTGATATTATTATTTATTAGCAAGATTCCATTCCACCACCATGAAAAAATAGAATTCAGTGAGGGGCAAAAGCTACCTCTTCTTTTGCTTGGCAGCACCACAACTCTAGCTCAGCCAATCCAGCTTTCACATATTCACCATTGCTAAATGTACAGCACTCACGTCGTAAAAGAAGGCTGGGTATTTTATAGATTCCCAAATAAGGCAATTATTTTACACAAATGATATGCAAGTATAGAAAACATAAATGTTACCTATTAAACAATTGCATATTGATGTATGAGAATGTTTGATTGAACATCTTTTGGATAAGAATTGGAGGCACCTAAAACTCAGAGTATAAAAACCATGCATTTAAGAAAAAGTAAAACAGAATATCATGAAAAATACTCACAAAATTCTGTCTCAATATGTTGAATAAACTGTTCAGGCTATCAATAATGCTCTGCCAATGAGATAGAGGAGAATCTTTGCTGAATGAGCGACCAGATCTCAGTACACCCCCTTTAGATGTTCTGGGAGCCTAAAATTTAAAGTAAAAAAAGTTGAAACCAAGTTTCAATATGAGATAAAACAGAATTAGTAAAAACAGTTAGAACAAACCTGGATGCAAAAAGAAAGAAAAGAGCCCAGTTCCTTCTTCAAGTTGTCCCGAATGATTCCATATATTTTCTCCATGTATGCAGCAAGCTGTTGCTTAAAAAGTAAGGCAGGGTGTCTTGCTTCGACTTTGCGCACCACGGATACTGCAGCTGCTGCAGCTGCTGCAGCTGCCGCAGCAAGGTTGGCAGAAGAAGGTGATGATCGAAAACCCTACAACCAATTGTGTGCACAGTGCACTTAGTACTACTAAAAAAACAAAGCATTTTCCTAAATGATACAGGTCATTCATTAACATGTAAACAATGTTTTATAGCACAACACTGTTCAAAATTCCCTTCTAAGTTGGAAAGATTGAAATTTTACCATTGTCATCCGCCCAAACAATGATGTTGCAGAAGGTGGCTTCCTGTTTGAAGGTGCACCATTAGCTCCTGGAGCCTTCAAGCTTTGTTGCAAAAGAAACAATAAAGTGGAGGAATTTGATAACCAATAAGCTAGATGTTCATTGTCATCTTCTTTCTGCAACCACCACATAGCACACAGGTTGTTGTTCTTGATCATTAACAGTGATAGACTTATAATATTAAAGAAAGGCTACGCAATGATCATGATGCAATTATATTCGATAAAGAATACCTCAAAAGCACAGCCTATCATTTGAACCAGCCGGTCAAAAACACTAGTCCGTTCTGCTTCAAAAGATTTCCAATGGAGAAGACATTTGTATATGGTGAATGCCGCAATAGGCTTTCCATGACTAAAACCAAGATTATGCACAACACAGTTGATGAGAGCATCAATATTCTCCTGAAATCATATATGATAACAACTTGTGAAGGAAGAACAAACTACTTCACATGACTAAAACCAAGGTTAGTGTAATTGAATAAAATCATCTTTAATGTAATTACACAAATACTAATATATCAGAACTCATAAAAATTTTAAAATTAAATATGTTTAGAAAAAAAGATACTAGAATAACTAATTACCTAGTAAGTACTTGTATTATATACATGTGTTTGAAATCATATCTTGATGTATTGATAAATACATTTGTCTAAGGGGGATAAGTCTTAGGTCTGAGAGACTCATCAGACGGAACATCTCCAAATTTTTGAGAAAAAACTATCGAGATATTCATTTTTCTCAGACCTCACGCTACAATTGAAGCCTTGTGCATTAGGAGGTATGATCTCCATCTCCATATCCATGCTTACAAGATGATGATTTTATTCACTCACATAAACAAAAATGCATGTGATTATGATGACGCACTCATATTGCAAAACCCACAATTTCAAAAAAGCGTACATTTAGCCGTTCGATATGGGATCTCCTAAACTTAGCATCAATTTCTGTGCCAAAATTCTTTGCAGAAGATAGACTTTGTGGTTCCTACAATAATGCCTCACGCATGAAACTAATCAAAATGAAAGTACCAAGAAGAAGCCAAAATCCAAGTAGTTTCAAAATATCAAAAAACACAAAAGAAAGTTACACTGGATCCATCAATATCATTCACATGATAACCATTTTCCAGGCTCTGAAAATAAACAGTAATGCCAGAACAAGAGTGAAAAAGCAGAAAGGGAAGAAAAATAAATATGCTGGAGCCTGGAGATTATCAATTACTTGATTGCCAGAAAGTGGTGGATGCTCTGAAATCTTTAAGACAGGAGAGACCAACAAAGCTTGTTGTCTGAGAATTTGATTTTCAGTTTCCATGACAGAAATTTTTACTTTTAGGCTACAAATAAAAAGTATAAAATAGAACATTAGTTGAAGAGATTATCAAGAGTTGAAAAAAAAAATTAGAAGGGAAAACCTCTGAATAACAGCCTCCAATTCAGCCGCTCTTGATTGTGCCTCCAAAGATTGATTCACTCTCTCTTCACTACTCTTACTTGTCTCTTTCATTTTACTCTCTGCTTCAGAAATCTGCTTCTCAAGAGAACTAACAGAGTTCTAAATTTCATGCCCCCACACACAACAACAACAAATTATAAGCAAACATAATAGATCATGAAAGATTTCTTATTGGGTCATTGAGCAATGGAAAAATTTGCCTTGAGTTTCTCATTTTCCTCGTTAAGCTTATCTATCATAGCATGGTCAATTACAGGCACCTCCTGTATGATAGGAGCTACTTCTGCTGCTTTCATAGCAGCTTCTTTTTCCTTTTTCAGCATTTCTTTGGTCTCCTTTAACTGCATTTGCATTTCTTGCAAGGTTGCATGCAATTTCACATTTTCTTGATTTTTAGTTTCTTCCATATCAGCCTGATATTCAACATACAAGCAAACACGAACAAAAATATGATTATGTATCATTGCAGGATTACTCATTGCGTGATTACCACATGAAATATGTTTACTGATTAAGAATGAATACTCTTAGACGTTTCTCCAACTGAAGCCTCCATGTCAACTCCTCGACTTGCTTTTCCAATTTATTCTTGGCAGCTTGAAGAGCTCCTGTTTCCTTTGCTGCCTGTAGACATAGAAATAGGAGACATATAACTAATAAGATTAAATGCGTTCTTTCTAATATTATTTTCTTTTGTATCTTTTATTTCTTCCTTGGTTATGTTGTTTTTTCGATTTTTGATGTGATCAACAAAACATGTGAAGCCTCACTTATCTGTCAGTCAAGATTATATATATATATTCATTTAATTATACTCACAAAAATGTTTTATAAATTCATAAATAAAATGAAGACATTGAAAGTACATTAATCACACTAATTCTCACCTATTCATTTTTCAATTGACTATTTGGAAAATTGAAACAAGCAAACATCTATCTAAAATTATTCTTAAGTGAGGTAATATGTTGAAAAATTTTATTATGCTTTTTTATTTATTTCATATATTTTTTTATGGGAGCACTCAACATGTGGGTCACCGCTAATTTTTTCTTTTCTATTTATAGTTTTTCACTACGAGGAATGTAAATTTCTGTCACTTTGCACATGGTACCAGGGCAATGGATAGCTCACCCTAGAGTGAGAAATTGTAGGTGCATGGTATAGGAACACATCCATAATATTGATGTTTGTTGTGTTGGCGTGTAAATTATTTAAGTGTACTAGGGTTATCAACGCCAACTCACTATTATCATCCATTACTACGTGTGCCCAATGTGTGTAGCATTGACGACCATTTCACCAATGTGATGTGGCAATGTGTGGTGGAGGTACAATGTATAGGGGTGTGCGATGCGGAATGTGCAATGAAAGTGTGTGAGTAGTGTGTGCACAATATCAAAAGTGAGATTAAATGCCGTGTAGTATTGTGGTGTCAAGTAGTGCACAATAAGTACTATGCCAAAGTAAAAAAAAAAAACAATAATATAATGTGTGTAACAATTTGTATTGTACATTGACATGATTTTCGTACACAGTACAGTGTGATTCCGATATATACATTTTGACTGAAATAAAAAGTTAATTTCGATTAATACTTTGTAAAAGCTTGAACAACAAGATTATACATTATGAATTAATAGAGTTTGAATATGATTTTTTAGTCAAAGAAAAATTGACAACCTTATAAAATAGTATCTTAGAAACAACTAATATCTGGTTTCATACTAATTCCCAGTTGTTGATGGTCATGTGACAATTTATTGAGATAGATATATCCCCTTTATTTTCATTTGGCATGACATATAAAGAATATTGTGAGCTGGCATTATTAGTGTGCTCATCATAGACTTTGTAGATATACAATGTTATTTTTCAGCTAATGGAATTGCAACTAAATGAGCCAAGAAAATCAAAATATAGTAATGTCCATTTTACTCAACTCACACAATCAATTTTATGAATTTTCGAAATTAAATTTTCGGTGATTGTGTCTTTCCCTCCAGATCAAAGATTCATCATCGAACAATTTAGTATATGTGAGATAGACAAATATTCACTAGAGACACTTCATACAACATATTTTGGAGGCTGTGAGAATATTATTTATATTAGAGGCAGAGATAAAAGAAACTCAATAGAGTACAAATCATTACATGAGAGATCAACCGAAGAGAACTATTAACAATTATTTTCAGATAGAAAACTAATAATACTATAAGTTGTTGATGGAGACAAATAGTCTAGCAAAATTGTTTAGGAATCCTCATTTAATTTTTTATTTGTGATCCTTACTAAAGAGAGAGATACAAAATTCCTCATTAGTGAGACGGCAACAAATATTTCACATCTTTAATTCACTAAAACTCTCGTAACTCAACTTCTCACTCTAGACTCCTAAGATTGTAACTCAATCATATTATTAATAACTATTCTTTGTTTATTAATTTTTCTATTTCTTAAATATTATAATACTCAATAATAAATTATATAAAATTCTTAGTTATTAATAAAAAGTTCAACTTGGTATCATATCTCTTTCACATCTTTTTTTTATTTTTGGGTGTAGTAAAAGTTTTTGTTTTATGAGTTATTTTTTAAGATAATTCAATTCTAACATTATCTTATCTTTCATGGAAGTTATTTT
The DNA here is from genome assembly GCA_029783825.1 of Sapria himalayana. Lineage (NCBI taxonomy): Eukaryota > Viridiplantae > Streptophyta > Magnoliopsida > Malpighiales > Rafflesiaceae > Sapria > Sapria himalayana. The sequence continues at coordinate 1,072,357 of JAREIK010001166.1, forward strand.
ATATGATCTAAAAACTTCATAAAAAAAATTCCTTGAAACTAAATAAAATGAATTTAGGAGTATAGAGAGTCATTCGACCAAAGCCCAAACCAAGGCACAGCATGGCTAGAAACAAAGATTATTTGGGCCAAGCATTGAATAGTGCCTTGCCCATTCATTCCAATTTTGAGCAACATGAGTCTGTCCCAGCACTACCAAATGCCACAACCAGGCCAATGGATCATGTTGGGCCTGCTTCCCTCGATCCCATGTCGGCACAACACAACCCTAAGTGAGAAACCATAATGTATATGACATGACACGATAGACCAAGCAAGCTTCAAAAATTCAGGTCATGTCAACCCAGAATGATTCAATTGATACCTTTAAATGGATAGTATATCTTTACTTTTATAATAAGATATTTCATGGATCCTAGTGTTATAAATATTTATAGCATTTATTAAATATTATTGGTTCATTATTTATTCTTACTAAACTTGATTATTATCTCTGACCAATCTAAGAATCTAGATCCTAGTCTTATAGATATTTATACCCTTGATTGAAAAACCTATCAGATAAAAAAAATATTATAATTCATTTACCTATCAAATTTATATGACTAAGAATTTATTTGATTTAATACACTCAACATATGAGACCTAATATAGTTGATACTCAAAATAAATTGAGTTGTTTATCATATTTATTAATAATTATATTTTACTTGACTATTTATTTTTTATTTTAAATCACAAATATTTTTATTTTTAAATCATTTCAAAAAAAAATTAAAAATTTAATTTAAAATAAAAATAAAACTCACCACACAAGACAATATGGTCAACATTTAATATACTAACTATATTTGATAGAAATATTCATAAATATTTTTGAAAAGATAATTTTAATCACAAACTATTTTATTAATCAAGCATTTTTCTCTTATCAAGCATTTGGCAATCCAATAGGCAAAAGATAATAAATGCACAAATCCTAGGGACCCGAGTTCAATCCCTAGAGATATTAAATAAACTTCTTCTGGGTACTTGCTAAATAACTTATTATGTAGTTGAGAAGAAGACTTTACCTATTCCAACTCCAAGACACCAAGACCCATATATGAATTAAAAAAATAGTGTAGATCAAGTTTGGAAGAAAGAGGATGGGGAGACAAAATAAAAGAAATATACCCTTCTCTTTTCTTTCTCATCGTGCACTTTTTAGATTTTGTACCTTATAAAAAATTATTCAATTCATCTCACCAAAATTTTGAAAATACCTTTTTTGTTCAGGATCTTTCCTCATTACATAATAAGAAATCACTAAGAACAATAAAATATGTTTTTTTATTCAATTTATCTTTTTTGAGGACTCTATTTTTAAGATGTTCGGACATGATAAGAATTCAAAAGACACATCTAAATAATTTATTCTTTTTTACTTATCTAAAGTACCATTTATGCCACCAACTATGAGAGTATCACCCCTCAGCTACTTTTGAAGTTGTTGATTCATACAATGACTCTTTTATTGAGTTATCATATGTATCAACATGTACAAAATAATGAGTTTTCCCTAAAAAGAGAATCTCTCTTAAATTCAATGTCAATCAAGCCATTGGCTCCCAAATCAATTCTAGTCCAACTCAAAATGAGTTTGGAGGATGAAAACTTGATTGCTCAAGACTTTGAGTTTATTCTAAAAAAAGAATCACACCACTTTTTCAGAATGAATGAATCTAGTGAAAAACCAAATTATCGCAAAATTAATTTTTCTGATCATTCAAATTGCTCTCAAAAAAATTGTATACATAATATTTTTGATTACATTTTAATTACTCTCCGCAAAATAAAAATTCATAACACCTAAGCATAATCTTTACATCCATTACTTCAAGTTATATACATGATCATGATATTTTAACAAACAAATTTATGGATCCTCAAAATCATGAAAAAAAAAAATATTATGCACATCTAAATTTATTTGTGACTTTGATAATTGAATAAAAATCCATATAGAAAGAATTTTAATCACTAGAAATATATTATCCATGTAATTAATATCAAATATCTAAGTAAACTCATTCATAATAAATAACTTAGGGTAGTCTACTTTCTCAATTAGATTGGTCTTCAAAGTATTAACCCACCTATAACCAATAACAAATCTTCTAAAAATCAAATATCAATTCTTAAGTTTTAATGGAGAAGAGTGCATCAATCTCTTTTAACATAATTTAGCATCTTGTTGGATATGATAATACTTATAAAATAAAATATTAAATACAACTTATTAATTTCTTCTAGAGAATAATTGAAAAATTAAGAAAAGAATAATTAATTAGAAGATCATGTAACTTCTCAGAAGATTCCTCCACTCAAAACATACTAAAATTTTAAAAAATAAAAGCATAAGAAAAGATATTTTTGTGTTCGTGAGACAAGACATAAGCCTCGAAACGTTTAGGCGTAAATTTTTTGAGCATTACAATATATAATTAATTAATTTTTTAAAATATATAAAATAAAATAACATAAATAAAAACAAAAAAAAAATTCACTAGAATTATTAAAAAACATATTAGTTTACTACTTTCACAAAAAATCATCACAAAATCTTTTCTTGATTTTTTTGAATCGAATGAACTCTTCCTTAAAAAAATATCAATAATAATATTCAGTTATTCACATCTATATAATAAAAAAATTGATTAAAAAATAATAATAATAATATATAATTGAAAGAAATTAAAAAATTAAAATGAAAGTTTAAATTACCTAAATTAATTATAAATGCAAATGTATGAGTATTCATATATATTTTTTGAGATGATACTATATTGTTCATAAATTATTTGAATTGTTTATCTATACATTAACTATATATACGACTGTATTAATTATATACAACTATATATCTATAATTCTATATATCATTATTTTTTATATTATAGATAAACATAATCACATATTTTAACTATATAAAATTATTCATAATTATATATAATATACATTAATATGCATCTATCTTCATATCTATATATATTATATATATATAATTATTTGAATACATATATTTAAATTACTTCAGATTAGGCAATGGCTTCGATGTCGGCTTCGGGATGAAATTTTTGACCAACACCAAAAAATCAATCTGACTATTAAGATTTTACGTCAACTAATTTTTTTTATTTTTAGAAGACACCTCGTAGGCGTACACCTTCTTCGATGCGTAAAAAGGCACGTTTTAAATGCGCCTCAAAACACCTTACCGAAGAAAGCATATACCTATCATGTGTGTCACCATTTTTCTTGCATCTCAAGGTGTTTTGGCACGCCTCACCCTGGGATGTGCTCCAAGGCGCACCTCAATTATGTTTTTTAAAATGCCTGAAACATACTATGTATATCTCCTTCTCTTAATATAGGCTTTAAGCTATGAGTGATCAAATCTTTCAATCTATGGCTCATCCTAAGCCAAGACATGAGTAAATTCATGAACTATCAAAATATCTAAGCTCAAGAGAGATCTCCTCTCTAGGAAAACCTCATCATAATCAACATAATTTGCATTTATTATTATATATAATGAGTAGGAATAAATATCATTATAATATGTACCAACAAATTTCAACATAACAGATAAGTGACTCACTCTCTTGACTAGTCAATAGATAATGATATAATACTTTTGAAAAGCAAAAATAATAATAAATCTAATTGTATCTTTTGAACTCTTAAACTTGACAGTCTCATTCAAAAAGAAGTCATGCTCAAAAAATATATCATTAACACTCACTAATAATATATCAGATTCTAATAAAAAATATTTATATCATTTTTAAACATTGAAATCATTAAATATAATTATTAAAATTTATAATTTTTTTCTTTTTTTTAATTAACTAAATATTTTTGATAACACCCAACACTTTGGATATTTCAATCAAATTTACTTATTATATAAAGGTCATTTGTGTAGAATTATTAATTTATATTGAAATTAATTATTTTTATTTGTTTTTTATTTATAATCTTGAATTTGTATATGATATCAGAGCACACTCAAGAGAAATAAATCCTAACGATTGTATGTTGATAAGGGATAAGGACCCCAAAAGGAGGAGCACGTGCACCCTCTCCCATTGTCGCACAACCACCATGTGCAACAGAAAATAACAAAAATAAGTTGCGTGTTTAGATGCTGATGGCCTCTCTGTCATCATCGCTTGCTTGTCACATTAGCACAATTTACACTAAGCATGCAAATAAGAACTGTCACATGTGACAGTCATCAAAATTCCAGAAATGAGAGAGATGTCATTGGCTGTGAATTTTACGTCAGCTCTTCCCCGACAATGCTTCTTCTATGGTTGTGAATTTTATGGGAGAGATATCATGAGAGGATGCATCATTTGCATGCAATACTGCTCACTACATAAACTCTAAATAAAATTAAATATTTAGAAATTTTTGAAATTTTTCATTCTCATGATGATCCTGTCATATATAAAAATATGATATAAATCTTTAGAAAATATGAAATTCAAAATAAAATATTTTGTATCAATTTGATAATAATTTTAATTATAAAATAACTATTAATATGTTTGTTAAAATTATATGTGTCAAACGTAGAGATGTCAACCGGGCCAGCCCGGTCCAGCATGAGGCACAGCACGATTCGGCCGTGGCTGGGCCGGGCCAGCACGGGAATTTCCAGAGCCCGGGCCAGTGTCGTGCCCTGCCAAGGCACCTATAGTGTCGTGTCGTGTCGAGCCCAACATGGCCTCATGCCGTGCCTGACCTGGCACGGTCTGGTGACCCATGGCATGGCCCGCCGGCACGGGACATGTCCCGCAGACCAGCAGCCCAGGTCCCCACCCCATTGCAATGCCAGGGTGCAAACAAGGAAAACACACGGGCATTGGTCCAATCCGACCTGAGCCACAGTACCGCCCGACCTGAATCCCCTCCCCCCAACGGTTAAAAAAAAATTGAATATCAACTATTGGACTTCGCCTCCGGCATCTAGGGAGCAGAATTTGATAGCCTTCATGATTCTACCCCCTAAAATTCAATAAAAAATAAAAAATAAACATAAAAAATATTTTTAAAAAAAAAAATTCTTTAATTTATAAAATCCTCTCACATCTCTTTAACATTTATGTTTTTCATTAATATTTATTCTCGAATCTCTCTCTCAAAACTCTTGCTCTTCTCTCTCTCGGGACTCAAGATTTCATTATTTGGCTCAACTTTTCAGGACTATCAATTCGAGTTTGAAATTTTGAACTAGATTGTGATGCACCGTGCACGTGATCTACCTCACTGCTTTATCGGGTATTTTAAGTTTTTTTGTTTACTTTCTCTCTCTCTCTAATCCTAAAATATAAAATCTATCATCTAGACTACCTTCTATTTAACAAAAATCCTAAAAAATGACTAATACTAATGAAACATATTTAAATTTAAAAAAAGAAAATCTTACACAGAGGTCTGAGGCTGCTGAAACTTTGGTTTGTCCAGTCATCTCAACCCAGACATCTAAAAAATAAAAAACTAGAAATAATTCAGTAATTTGAACTCATTTTAATATAATAAAACAAAAAAAAAGTTTGGGGTAAGAAAGAAAAAATGGCACAATGCAAATATGGTATGAAAAATTTAACTTGTAAGAATTTGTTTGGGACTGGACACCTTAAGAGACATGCCGAAATATGTACCAAAAAATATGGTGCATTAGATCCTAGGCAAACCCAACTTAGCACTACATTTTTTGAGACTGGATTCAGTTCAGTCTCAAAGTTTACTCTCTTCATATACCGCAGCGAGTTGGATAGGGAATGCATGGCCAGACTTATAATATTGATGGGACTTCCGATCAAATTTTCAAAAGATTCAAAAATAGTGTACATCATGCAAACATATTTTCAGCATGCTTATCATATGATTCTTAGGTCCACATCTAGAAATGACATACTAAAATTATATATATTAGAAAAATAAAAAATAATTAATAAATTTATGACATATAGTAGAATGGTGTTCGTGACATCCAATATCTGCACAAGTCACGATGAATCATCTATACATGTCTCACCAGTAAGTATGTAGATTCTAACTTTATCTTAATGATGGCCCGGCCATTTTTGAGTGTATGATAAAAATCTTTAGGGAATATAAAATTTAAAATAAAATTTTTAGTATCACATTCGATAACGTATCTAATAATAAAGTAACAATTAACATGTTTGTTAAGAATATTAGAGACGTACCATTAAAAGAGATCTTTCATGTCAGATGCATGTGTCACATGATTAACCTGATTATTCAAGTGGGTATGAAGGTGTGTTCCCCCGTGTTGGATAATATACGTAATACACTAAAATATATTCGCACTCCTCGCAAACAACAGGAGTTTGGTAATCTCTATTTGTCGGCGAATCTTAAGAAGAAAAAATTTCAATAGGATGTGAGACACCATTGAAATTACATGTACCTGATGTTAGAGTCATGTGTTGGATACAAACACGTGATATCCGACTACGTCAATAGTAAGAGTGACGAACTTATTATTAATAACACTGACTGGACTTCAAAATTTTTATTAATAAAATTCCTAAAAATTTTTTATGACACGACGACCATGTGTTCCTCGATTTATACTCTCATGACTTGTACTACACTCAGGTGCATATACAACTTTAGTAGCATGTTTAGAAAATATCGAGCTGACCCGACACTTAGTCATATAGTTGCAGAGATGAAAACCAAGTACTTAAAATACTAGTCCACCATTCAATCTCTTTAATGTCTTGCTGCATGCATGGACCATAAGATTAAGGTGAAAGAGGTAGATAACACACTAACTTACATTTCCTCATGCATGAACCTGAAAAACTCACCTGAAGGATTAATTCACGAGAAATTGACTGACTTGTTCACATACTACAATACTAGGTATGGTGATAATAGTAGTGGACTGTGATTACGAATATGGATACCTTCTTCGAAGATGATAATTTTTTCATTGAGTTAGCGAGAGAGAAACAATGGGATGGACAATCACATAGGAACAAACTTTCTCAATACTTAGATACCGATTACTACTCAATCCAATCACATTTTAATACTAAGAATCTTGATATATTACAGTGGTGAAAATTATATGAGTTCACATTTCCCGTGCAATCTAGGATGGCACGGGATCTACTGACTCCTCTGGTATCGAGCATAGCATCAAAGTCTGCTTTTTTTATTGTAGTGAACGTGATTTCGAATAGAAGATCGAGATTATATCCAGATATTATTAAGGCCTTATCATGTTTGAAAGATTAGGAGAATTCGAGGTTTAGCATCCAGGATCGTGCTAGAGTTAGGACAGGGACTACATTCGTTGCAAGAGTGGAAGAATTGATTACAGATGATGATGATCCATATGATAGTGATATTGATGTTGCGGTCAATGATGCTCATAATATGTCGATTGACGATTGACGTGCAACGTGGTTGGCAATTTCCCCTGCCTGTTGCCAGACACCAGTTGCCAATGTCACGGCATGCCAGTACGCTACATCACATTTCATTTGTCATTGCCACTTGATTTTGATTTTTGATGCCTCACGGTCACGGATACAGTTGATTTTTGTGATTTATTATTAATTCTATTTTTTGATATCGATATTTTGTTTTTTATTAATTGTATAATTTTTTTACGTTACATTGTAACTTATATTTGCTTTGGTTCGATATCTATTGTCCGATTAGATATTTGGATTACTTTTACTTTTGTGACTTTGTAATTTATTTTAAAGAAACATTTTGTTTAATTTATTTTTGTGTTTAAAATTTGTATTTAAAAATTAAAACTCTATAATTTAATTCTAATAAATTATATTCTAAATTTATTAAAAATTAATAAAAAATATAAACTTTATTAATATTTTTAAGTTACAAATTTTTAATAATTTTTATGTTGCCTATTTATATTTAAAACTTTGTAATTAATTAAATTTTTAATAAAAAATTTTAAACTTTGTAATTTATTAAATTTTTAACAATTTTCAAGTTACAAATTTAAAATTTTAAACATTATCTATATATAATATAATATATATTTTATATAATATTTAATATAATACTTTAAAATTTAAAAAAAAGTTATTTTTTATTTAACCAGGCTTGTACGAGCCTGGTTAAAAAAAATAAAAATTTATATTTTTTTTAAAATTTAAAGAATTGTATTAAACTATATATAAAATATATATTATATTATATATTGATAATGTTTAAAATTTTAAATTTGTAACTCAAATTATTAAAAATTTAATAAATTACAATGTTTAAATTTTAACTTTAAAATGATTAAAATTTTATAACTTGAAAATATTAATAAAGTTTAAATTTTTTTTAAATTTTTAATAAATTTAGATTATAATTTATTAGAATTAAATTATAGAGTTTTAAATGAAAAATTTAAACACACAAATAATTAGACAACAAATTTCGTTAAAAAAATTACAAAATCACAAAAATAAAAACAAACCAAATATGAAATGTCCAATCGGCCAATATATACCGAACCAAAGCAAATACAACGTAACAAAAATAAAAAAGCGTACAATCAATACAAAATAAAATATCGAAATCAAAAATCTGAACCAAAAATAAATAACACAAATCATCAACTGTGTCAATGACCATGAGATATCAAAAATTAAAATCAAGTGACAATGACAAATAGCATATATCACGGAATGCGTGACATTGGCAACTGGCGTCTGGCAATGGGCAGGCGACAACCACGTCAATCATCATATCATGAGTATCATCAACCGCAACATCAAAATCACTATCATATGGATCATCATCATCAGAAAACAACTCCCCCACTTTCACAGCGGATGCAGTCCCTGTCCCAGCTCCAGCACGATCTTGAATGTCAAATCTCAAATCCTCTCAATCCTTCAAACAGGTAATGACCTCAATAATATCTGGACGTAATCTCGACTTTCTATCTAAAATCATGTTCACTATAACAGAAAAAGCTAACTTCGATGTTACACTCGACAACGAAGGAGTCAGTAGATCTCATGTCATCCTAGAGAGCACGAGAAAGATGGACTCATATGATTTTCACCACCGTAATATATCAAGATTCTTAATATCAGAATATAATAGGATTGAGCAGTAATTGATATCTAAGTACCAAGAAAGCTTGCTCCTATGTGAAAGTCCACCCATTCGTGTCCCCCTCGCTAATTGAATGAAAAAATCATCTCCAAAGAAAATATCCATGTCGATAATCACAGTCTAACTACATCTACCAACATACCTAGTATCGTAGTATGTGAACAAGTCAGTCAACTTCTCATAAATTAACCCTTCAGGTGGATCTTCCAGGTCACACACGAGAAAAAAAAAGTCAAGATGTTATCTACCCCTTTCACCTTAACCCTAGGGTCAATGCATGCAGCGAGACAATAAAGAGATGAAACGGTGGACTAGTATTTTAAGTACTTGATTTCTATCTCTGCAACCATATGGCTAGGTATCGAGTCAGCTCGATACTTCCTAAACATGCTACTAGTTTTGCATATGTACCTGACAGCAAAGCAAGTAGTTGGAGTATAAACCGACGAACACATATTCGTCGTGTCATAAAAAATCTTCAGGAATTTCATAAATAAAATTTTTGAAACCCAATCAGTTTCGTCAATAATAAGTTTGTCACTCTTACTATTGACGTAGTCGGATATCACATGTTCGTAATAAACACATGACTTCAACATCAGGTACGTATAATTCTAACGGTGTCCCATATCCGATTGAAATTAATTCTTCTTCTTAAGATTTGCTGAAAAACAGAGATTACCAACTTCTTTTGTCTGTGAGTAGTACGAATATATTTTAGTACATTACGTATATTATCGAACGTGTGAGAATACACCTTCATATCCACTTGTACAATCAAGTTAATCACGTGACACATACATCTGACATAAAAGATCTCTCCTAATGGTGCGTCTCTAATATTCATAACAAATATATTAATCGCTACTTCATTATTAGATACGTTATCGAATATTATACTTAAAATTTTATTTTAGATTTTATATTCTCTAATGAATTTTATCATACACTCAAAAATAATCGGACCATCATGAGGATGTAGAAACTCAGAGAATCCTAAAATTTTTTTATTCATTGTCCAGTTAGAATCTACATAGTAGCCGGTAAAACATACATAAGATGATTCATCATGACTTGTCTAGATATCAGACGTCACAGACACCACACCACTATATGACATAAATTCATTAATTATTATTTATTTTTCTAGCTTATAAAATTTTAATATGTAATTCCTAGATGTGGACATAGGAATCTTACGATAAGCAGGCTGAAAATATGTCTGCATGATGCGCACTACTCTTGGATCTTTCGAAAATCTAATCGGAAGTCTCATCAATGTGATAAGTTTGGTCATGTCTTCCCTACCCAACTCACTAAAATATATGAATGGAGTAAACTTTGAGACTGAACTTGATCTAGTCTCAAAAAATACAATGCTATGTTGGGTTTGCCTAGGATATAATGCACCATGTTTTTTGGTACATAATTCTGCAAGCCTCTTAAAGTGCTCAGTCACAAACGAACTATTACCAGTTAAATTTCTCATACAATATTTATATTGTGTCATTTCTTCTTCCTTACACTTAATATTTTTTTTGTTTTATTATATTAAAATAAGTCCAAACTACAGATATCATCCTTTTTTTTTATTTTTAAATGTTTGGGTTGAGACGACTGGAGAAACCAAAATTTCAGCAGCATCAAACCTCTGTATAAGATTTTCATTTTCTAAATTTAAATATGTTTTATTTGGTATTAGTCATTTTTTTGGATTTATGTTAAACAGGAACTAGAACCTAGATGATAGATTTTAGATTTTCGGATTAGAGAAATAGACAAAAGAGAGAGAGAAAGTAAATAAAAAAACTTAAAATATCCGATAAAGTAGTGAGATAGATCACATGTATGGAATACCACAATCTAGTTCAAACTTACAAACCCGAGTTGAAAGTCCCAAAAAGCCGAGCCGAATAACAAAATTTCAAGTCCTAAGAGAGAGAAGAGAAAGCATTTTAAATATTATAGAATGAGATTTGAGAATAAATGTTTATGAAAAACATAAATATTAAAGAAAAAAATTTTTTATAAAAGTATTTTTTATGTTTTTTCTATTTTTTTTATTGAATTTTTGGGGGCAGAACCATGAGAGCCGTCAAGATCTGCCCCATAGCAGTTTGAGGCAAAATCCAATGGCTGATATTCAAATTTTTTTTTATTTTTTAACCGTTGGAGGGGGGGGGGGGTTGATTCAGGTCCGACGAGACCACGGGTCATGTTGGATTAGAATCGGACCCGAGGCCACGCGTTTTCCCTATCTGAACCAAATAGTGCTGGCGCTGGGACATGGGGTGCGGGACATCTCCTGTGCCGGGTCAAGCACAGTACGGCACGATTGGTGTCGTGGCCCAGCATGAGAAATTCCCATGTCGAGCCAGCCTAGGCACGGCCGAATCATGTCGTGCCTCATGCTGGTCCGGCCCAGTTGGCACCTCTATTAAGACTATTTGAGATAAACTATTAGGTGAGATATTTCATATTAAAATATAGGAAGGAATAAAAATTATCTCTCATATTTAAAAAAATAAAAAAATCACTAAAATATCTTAAGATACTTAGCAAATAATAAAAATTTAGTAATTCATGAAATTTTCTAACATAACAAATATATATTCGTATATGTGTACTCCCACCACTTGCATTGTACTTAGGTGCATATATAATATTAGTAACATATTTAGCAATTATAAAGGTCATCAAGCATTTAACATCATAATTATTAATATGAAAACTAAATATTTGAGATACTGATCTTTTATGTCAACTATATATTATTTAGCTACTTAGATAAATATTAAGATTAAGAAGAAAAGATATAAAATATTTACATATATATTTACATACATAAACTAGATACACCAGCTTGAATGATTAATTCATCAAAAATTAATTTTTTTCCATATTACGACATAATGGATAGTAATTATAGTTATGCTACAAGTATGAACATAGATATTACATTAAAAGAAGATAACTTCTTCATTTAGTTAGATAAAGACCAACAACAAGATTGTCTATCAAATTTGAGTAATCTATCTCGATATTATATATTAATTACTACTTCATCTTATCAGATGATAATAATAAGAATTTAAATATTTTATTATAATAAAAATCATATAAATCCACATGTCTCGTGCTATCTAAGATAACGCGTGATCTACTAACTCACTCAGTATCTAGCATAATTTCAATCTTTTTTTTATGATGATCAATATCATTTCAAATAAAAAATTATGATTATAATTAGATATCATAGAGGTGCTATATGCATGAAAGACTGAAAAGATTCAAAATTAAACATTCAAGATAATATCAAAGAGATGATAACGGATGATAATTCATAAAACATAATAATTATGTATTATTGAAAGCGCTAACGATATCTTTAGATGTATTTATGATGATAAGAATCAATATCCTCATTTGCAATACCATACCACAGGCACCAATTAAATAATAATTACTATTACAAATTATAGTGATATCAAGCCACAGTACTAATACTTATTTAGTTTGGTCATTTTTTTTCATTTTAATTTATGTATTATTGTTTATTAATCATTTGGATATTGGATTAAATTGCATTTTATAATTTTTATCATTTTAAGTTTTAATGCATTTTTTTCAATTTGATTTATAAATTATTTATATTATGCATTTGTTTTATTAATACGTTCTTAAATTTAAATTAATTTTTTAATCTTTTATTTAAGACAAACAAAATATCAAAACATAATTTAAATTCTGAAATCACATCATGTCATCGTGATTTAGAATTTAAATTTATATTAAAATCTAAAATTTAAAAGTAAAACTCAATCGCCCAAGCCCAAGTCTCACTATAGTCAATAGTGAATATAAGCCAATAAAAAGCCAATTCGTGCTGGCCTGACCAACCAGAACCAACATGGCCTGGCAAGACCCTGCAATATGCAGGCCAACCATGTCATGTTGGGCCAAACGATTAGTTCCCGTGTCATGCTGTGCCACACTGCAATGGGCCGTGCCAGCACAGCACGGCATGTTTGACACCCTTACCATCTACGAGGCAACCAATTCCATTTATGTGTCTGATGTGATCTTTCAATTTCTATTTACAGACACCTGATGTGATGAAAGCACCCAGAAGATCCAAACAATTCCATTTATGTGTCTCAAATATTTCCTCAAGAGGACAGTTTGAGTTCCATATTCATGGGACACATGATGATCTTCTACAGCTAAAAGCAAAGAAACATGTGGGAATGCAAACTCTACAAATAGAGCTCTTCCAAAACCACCTGCTCTTCCATCTTGTTCTAATTCTCAGTTTCTTCTTGGTTTCAAAAAAAAGAAAAGCATGAATGCCATAATGGGAATGTGTTCTAATCAAGAAAGAACCACTATTTTCCATGCCAGTGGCTTCAATATTGGAAAAGACTAGCTTGGATATGGTGGCGAAATATCATTCGCAAGCTTCTGCTGATTGGGTGGTTTTCTTTGTTCCTCCCAGTGATGATGATATCGTATTACAATTCATGAAGTATCTTCAGGACAATAGGCAGGTAGCAGTTGCTAAGTTGGGTGGCAGCACCACCATGTTTATTGTTCCCCCATCAGATTTCTCTGAAAATAAAAATACTTGTAAAAAGAAAAAACTTGATTTCTCCCTACAAAGGAACCACTTTGTGGACCCTGTTGACCTCCTGGCAACAGAATTGCTGTTCCATCATCAGGTGTTGATCTTGTTTTTCACGAGTAAGAACATCAGCAAGGCATTAATGTGAGAGCAAATCAGGAAAGTGGCTCCCAGTATAAATCCAAAGCAACTTACAGAACTAGCATTTTCTCTTCTTGGCCAAACTAAGCATGGGTTGATGATGAATCATCATCACTTGGAAAGGATTATACACAAGCTAACAGCACAGCCTTTAGCTTGCCACAGCCTCACTTACTGCCTCTAGGAAAGCTTTAGATAAGAATATTTGGTGGCAGAAATTGTAACTTTCCTTATTGCTCAAAAATAAAAAGACACTTGTTGCACAGTTCATTCCAAATGAGAGGTGGCATTTCTATTTTCTATTTTGTTCTATTCTCCTTGCATCTTTCATTTACTCTCCCCAATTCAGCTAGGAGATAATGTTTTGTTTTGAAATTTTTCTTTGCCGTTACTCTCTTTAAGTGGACTAGTAGACAATATTTCTCAGTATATTAGTTTTTATTCTCCCAATATTTCATAATTATTTTACCATTGTTCTTAATTCAATTATGGAAAAACATTTTATAAATCTCTCTATTATCTTGTGTGGAAAATCAATCTCAAGTAATTTATACTTTAGATCAATTCAAAATGATGCATGACACTTTTATGGAAAATATTTATTATTAAAGAAAATTATTAAAATTTATAATTTTCTATCTTTTTTTCTTTACTTATTTTTTTTCTCTTAATTTACTTTATGGACTGCTCTAATCAAATTTGTCTGATATATAAAATTATGTGTGTGAGATAGTTTTATTAAATTATAATGAAATTAATTATTGCAAGTTGTCTATTTTATTTTTAATCTTGAATTTATGCAGGATAACCATGAAATTACATTTTAATATCATAAATATCATTTCACCTCAAACTGAAGAGAGATCATGATCAAAACAATCACTCCCAAAAATTCCAAGAGAAAAATTAAATAATCACTCTACAAAATACAGTCTAAAAAAATACAAGAAAAAAAATAATAGAAAATAATATTTAATAGATGAGCATTTATATCTAAAGACTATCCAAGTTATCTCAATAAAGTATCTATAATTTTTTTTCACAATCTTATTATATGTGGATATACTAACATATGAATTTTAATATATTATCTTGTGATTAGAATAGTAAATATAGAATATATCCAACATGCACTCTGATATATTATCACTTTTATTTTTTTATATTTTAATTAAAATAATTCAATATTTTTTTATCAAATTATTGAAAATAAAAAAAAATTAAACTAAAATAAAAAAAAATTAACCAAATAAAATACTAACAATCATTAATAAATATGATAAGATGAAAATTAAATCTGAGTCTAATCGCTACTAATTATTCAAATATCTGAGTATATCAAATCAAATGAATATTTATACAAGAATAATGAGTCAGATAGTAAGTCCTTGTAATTATACAAATATGTTTTATACTCAAGCGTAGAGACACCTTTAACAATAGGATCTCACATTCTCAATTCAATCAATAATAAGTAAACAAATCAAGAATAGACAAGCAATGAATATCCTACCATAGAAGTGAGAATATATAGATCACTTTGTTGGATAATAAAAAAAATAGTTCTATCTTATAAATAATACCAATAAAAAAGAAAACAAAATCAACATTGAACTACATATAAAAACAACTCATAAAAAAAATTAATTGAATAATCATATATAAATAAAATAAATTACCTTAAAAAAATTTAAATATTATCATAACTAAGAATTTTTGATACTTTAACATTAGATATTATAGTATTTAGCAAATAAAAAAAAATAATTACATATAATATGATTACAAGTTTAAGTCAATAATTCATGAGCATAAAGTAAAAAATACAAATCATAAAACTTATAATAACTGAACACAAAGAAGCGTCTGTTTCTACCTTACAAGAAAAGAATTTTATATATTTCTCTCTGGTAAAAATCACACATAGCTATCTCCTAAAAGGCTTCAATAGTCAATAGTTATCAAATCTACTGGGTTTGATGAATATTTTCTTTCTAGGGTGCCAAGATTTAGTATTGTTTGTTAAGTTCTCTTTTTTTTTATTTTTCTTTAATCTATGTACGAGCATCCAACATGAGTGTTGCCCAACATAAGTATGTATGGTAATTTTCAATTTCTAATGAATAAAAAAAAGTATCAAATAGAACAAATAGTGAGAGATATTGCGAACAATTAATCAAATATCAATTATTTTAAACAACCCATAAAAACTATTTACCCAAAATAACTACCCTCGCTACAAGATATTGCAAACTTGTTACAATCACTAAATCCAATGAGCTTCCAGAAACTTGTTATGAGCTCCATGTAACAAGGTAACTTGCAGTGAGCTTGTCATAGCCGTTACGAACTCACCCTCATCACAAGCTGCCATGAACTTTTTCCTCAGCATGAACTCCCACGAACTCGCCCTCATCAAGGTTTGTTGAAAGCCTATCCTCCTTTCGAGTTTCTAGGAGCTCGTGATGAGCTCACAAGAGCTCATGTTAGCTTCCAAGAGCTCATAACGAGCTGCAAAAAGTTCATTACGAGCTCATTCTCGTCACAAGTTCCTGCGAGCTTCCAGGAGCTTGTTATAAGCTCATCTTTGTCACAAGCACTTGCTAGCTTCCAGCAGCTCATTACCAGCACCTCATGACAAGCTCATAGTAGCTCCTGCAAGCTTTTTAGGAGCTGGTCATGAGCTCACGACAAGCTCACAGGAGCCCATGACGAGCTCGTGATGGGCTCTTGAGATTTTAAAATAATTAGACTTTAGGAAAATTATATTTTGAAACTACGCTTACAAGTAATTATCACTTTTCACCCGCCTTATTTGATAATTTTCCCATAATAAATAATAGAATACTTTTCTTTTTCTTCTCCTTTCTTTTCTCTCTCCTCAACTATAAAACCCTAATGGACCCACCATCCAACATGATATTAAAAAGTGGTGGCACATGGTGACTACAGGAAAGTGACTAGCAAAATGGTACACCATGTGTGAATGCCAATAACAGTGTATGCCAGCATTTTACACCTATAATAGCAGCACTATCGTTCTATAACTATTAAAATCATGACATTCATGGGTTTGCGTATGTGAATACATTAGTGTGCAATTGACATGCAATAAAGATATCATGGTGATACAGTTATTATACAATGGTGGACTATTTTAGCACGTTGTGAAATATAATGGCAGTGCTCGTGGTGAGTGTTATAGGGTAGTTCCAGTGATAGATTATTACAATAGTTCCTGTGGAGGTTTCGAGGTTAATTCTGATTGGTGAACTATTACAATGTATTGTGGGGTATTGCAATAGTGATTGTAGTGACTATGATGGCATTTTGTAGAGTACCATCATGGTGTTTTGCAAATGTTATGGTGTATTGCAGTGTCGACACCCTTTTTTTGCCTTTAATTGAAAAAGATTGTCATAATTAGTGTATGACTACTAAGAATAATCAAGTTAAAAATGAAAGCATAAACAAATTCATTGAAAGTTACTTTACCAAGGATTTAATTTTTGACTCAAGGATATGTGAAATACCTATTGGTTGAACCAACCAAGATTGGATCAAATGAATTAATTGGTAATTTCACATAGTTGATGGTTCATTTATGGCAGTCAATTTATTTAGCTATGTTGATGTACTCACTTAAGATATTTCACTTATACAAGAATATTACTCAGTTATTAACATACAAAATAACTGATCAGGATATGATAACATACTATGTAACTTATAGATATTTGTGTGGGAGAATTAATTGAATGATATTTGTATTAACAAATCCAGCTACATTAAAAAAAATAGAACAATCAGATTCATAGTATTTTAAACTTGTATTCATAATTTATTAGAGCAGCTTGATATTTTGCGGATATATATACCTAATGAGATGACATTTCTAATTATCTCAAAAATTTACTAGATGATGATTCATATATATATATATATATATATATATATATAATTACACTCATATCAAGCAGAGTTGAGAAGATTAGTCAAACTACCACATTGACTTCTCCATGCATTAATAATGAGAGAGCCAAAAGGAATGCTTCTAAAAGATGAAGCTAATACTGACTTGTTATTTGTGTGTGATATTATGACATGCTTAGAAGAGATGTTAAACATTGCATCCTGGCTCATGGAGGATATTTCGTGATTAAAAGGCTATACTACAAACTATTAGATCCGCTCATACTAAATTTTTCACATATATACCTACAAGTCTCATTACACTCACTTAGAAAAAGTATTTCAAGCATATATCCTTGGGCACTACTAGCTCCAGCCAAGATGCCCATATTTCTATAGTTCTAACTTTTTAATACCTTACTCTAAACTCTTTGGTCATGGATTTAGAAATCAATATTCATATTACAAGTGATCACATCCTTATGTACTTTTTTATAGAATCAAGCAAATTAGATATTATTATAATCAAAATTAAATGTCATAAGGCATGACAATATCAAAATTAAATTATTATTTTGAAATACGTTATTTTTATATGTGAATTTTTTCAAAAATTATTTTCAATCAAATATACCAAATAATTGAATTATAACATTATTTTTTTTCTTCTAACTTTTTACAAGATCAGTAGATTAAGCAAATAACTTTTCCAAAGATTTAGCAAAATAAACTATATATCTTTTTCTTTATCCTTATAAACTCCTCTTGGTGTTTAGCCATCATTAATCAATTAATTGTGTGCTCTATTTGAGCATCTATCATTAGATAAGTTGAAAATTTTGAGACCTAACATTAATGAGGCGAGAGTGACTTTTATAGAATACGAGAGATATGAGTTATGAAAGCATACATAAACTTCATATCTAAAACATTAAAAGAATATTAAAATATATTCATTTCATTCGATTCATTTAGACATTTGAGAATATGATAACATAATCATACATGATCATTTAAAATATATTATTATCTTTATTGATTATTATACTAGATATACATAAATGTATATTTTTGAATAAAAATCTTAAATTTTAGCTATATGAAAGTTTATAAAGTGATAAAAATATAATTTAATAACTTTTTTATGTTATAAAAAATATTTCCCACTAATTTTTTATTTTTTATTCTTTTGAAAAATGTAAAATAATTCATCAAATATCATGTATTGGCACTCCAATACATAATAAGATAGATATAGACTATCATTTATTTAATTGAAATGCTTATGAAGCTTTTACTACATAGAAGAGTTTATAAGTGTCATTAGGATGAAGAGATATTAAACACTAATCTCATAATCAACCAAATATCATATTATGTTCTCTAAAGTCATATCTCATATTAACTTCTGTATTTAAATAAATTCACCTTCAACCTAAAAAATTTGGATATGATAAATTTTAAAGATTTCTCTACATGTAGAGAGAACATAATTACTTAAGTCGTCATGTACACCTTCCTCTGATACTTTAATACTCAAAAAGAATATATATTTTATTTGCAAGAAACCAAAAGGATCATTACTAGCACATATGAGATATCTTTTGAGAAAAAAATATTTGTTTGAAACTCTAAGCAAAATGACAATCTTTAAACATCATAATAATAAAATTATTTACTTGTCCAATCGTTACTCATTGCAAAATGATAACCGACCCAGCTCTTGTATCTAATATCACTAGCATAGTTAGCCTAGAGGAAACAAGTGGGGCATCCCCTAGTATTAAGAACAAATAGGGGGGACCAAGTGTGCCCTTCAAATACTCTCATAATCTTATTTTGAAAAACTTAATGATTCAGTTCAAAGTATTGATTTGCTAAAAAACACAGACACGGACACGAGGATACGTCACAGTAGGATACGGGAACACGGTAAATTCTAAAAAACTAGAATACGAATACGGCTAGGATACGGCATGATAAAAAAAATAAAATTAAAAATAAATATTATTTTTTTTATAAATATTAAGTATTTTATAAAATAAATTAAATTAAATTAAATTAAAATATTTTATCTTATAAAATAAATATATTTTTTTTATTTTATAAAATAAAAATATTGTATTTTATTTTATTTTATAAGATAATATATATAATTATTCTATTTTATAAAATAATATTTTAATATTATCTTATATTATATAAAAATATATTTTTTTATTTTATAAAATAAAAATATTTTATTTTAATTTTATGTCAGCTCTGCATCCCCACAGTTAGCGCCTGCCCCCTGCCTCCCCCCTCAATTCACGCCTGCCCCTTGCCTCCCCCCTCAAATCGCGTCGCCCCCTGCCTCCCCCCCTCAATTCGTGCCCGCCCCCTGCCTCCCACCTCAAATCACGCCCGCCACCTACGTCGAGTGGGCAACATCACCGCTGGACGTCGTCAGACATCGGTCACTTGGCATGGATACCACAGTGGACACAACCGTCTGATATGCCACGTGGCGTATCGGATACGAATTGATCAATGATACGCCACGTGGCATATCAGAGACGTATTCGTGCCGTGTCCGTACCGTGTCCACGTGTCAGACACGTGGACACGACTGTAGGGAGGCGTGTCCGTACTTCATTGTTGACTTGGACTTGTCAATGGTTCTACTAAAAGAATTAAAAATATATTCTACCTAACATTCAATCTCACAAATATTCTCACTCTTATTATTATATTATATATTCTAATTTTGTATATTGTCTTGAGAAGTATTGGATCTCTAACATGCTTTCTGAGACACTTAATAATTCAGAAAAGCAATTGACGACAAACTATATTTAGAGGTGTCAAACAGGCAGGGCCAGCTCGGCACGGTACAGAAATTTCTCATGCATGTGCCCGTGTCATGCCGTGCCGAGGCCAACCGGGCCTCGTGCCGTAACTAGCCAGATACCTCGGCACGAGCAGAGGTACTGCTACCATACAGCCACGTAGAGCTGAAGCTCAGCCCAACATATCATAAAATCGGGCGAGCCCGAATCCAAACCAAATCAACCAGCCAACCCCAATGGCTTGTTACGACCAACAATTCAAATTTTAAAAAAAATACTTGAAATTTAGTCGTCAGATTTCACCTCGACGGCTATGAAGCAAAATCGATGGCCCACATGATTTTGCACCAAAAAAATTTATTAAAAAATTCAAAAAAATTCAAAAAATAAAAAAAAAATACTTTTTAAAAAAAATTCTAAATTTTTTTCTATAAAAGACCCCCCTCTCCCTAATTTTTATGTTTTTCAAAAACATAAAATTTCGCATTCTCACTCTCTCAAATCTCTCTCCTCTCTCTTGAGATTTTGACTTAGCTTTTCTGGACTCACAACTCAGACTCGTCTATAGTTGATTTTTGCATTGGTCTTTGGAAATTAGATTTTTGATACACGTGCTTCTTTTACACTGCTTTACATGTATTTCTATTTTTTTCTCTCTAGACTCTACACTTTAAGTTATCCTCTTGTCTAAAAAAAATCAAAAAAATGATAAATACTAATACTAATAAAATTAATTTAAATTTAGAAAATAAAAATCATACTCAAAAATCTGAGACTGCTAAAAGTTTGGTTTATCCGGTCGTCTCAACCCAAACATCTAAAAAATAAAAAACTAAGAAGACTTCTGTAATTTAGACTCATTTTAATATAATAAAATAAAAAATATATATTATGGATGAGAAAGAATAAATGATACTGTACAAATATTATAAGAAAATTTTAACTTGTAAGAGTGTGTTTGGGACTGGACACCTTAAGAGACATGCCGAATTATGCACCAGAAAACATGGTGTATTAGATCCTAGACAAACTCAACTTAACACTATATTTTTTGAGACTGGATCCAGTTCAGTCTCAATGTTTACCCCCTTCATATACCACAACGAGTTAGATAAGGAAGGCATGATCAAACTTATCACATTGATGGGTCTTTCGATCATATTTTTGAAAGATCCTAAGGTAGTAAGAATCATACAAACATATTTTCAACCTGCTTATCGTAGGATTCTAAAGTCCACATCTATGAACGACATACTAGAATATTATAAGTAATAAAAATAATTAATAATTAATAAATTTATGACATATAGTGGAGTGATGTTCGTGACGTTCAATATCTAAACTAGTTATAATGATGCATTTTATGTATGTCTCACCGCCTACTACATAGATTCTAAATGAACTATGAATAAAAAAATTTTAGTATTCTATGAAATTTTTCATTCTCATAATAGCTCTGTCAATTTTGAGTATATGATTAAAATCTTTACAGAATATAAAATTCAAAATAAAATTTTTAGTATCACATTCAATAATACATCTAATTATGGAGTAATGATTAACATATTTGTTAGAAATATTAGAGATGCAAAATTAAGAAAAATTTTCACATCAGATGCATGTGTCACATAATTAACTTGATTGTACAAGCGGAAATGAAAATATGTTCTCATGCTTTGAAAATTATACGTAACTCGGTAAAATATATTCGCACGCCTTACGGACAACAGGAGTTCGGTAGTCTCTGTTTGCCTGCGAATTTTAAGAAGAAGAAATTTCAATCCGTTGTGAGATATTATTAGAATTACATATACCTGATATTAGAATTATGTACTGGATACGAACACATGATATCCAACTACATCAATAGCAAGATTGATGACCTTTTTATTGATAATACTGACTGGACTTAAGAAATTTTATTTATGAAATTCCTTAAGATTTATGACACGACGAATATTATGTTTGTCGGTTTATACTCTCACGACTTGAATTACACACAGGTGCATATGTAATATTAGTAGCATGTTTAGGAAGTATCAAACTGACTCAACACTTGGTCATATGATTGCGGAGATAGAAACCAAGTACATAAAGTACTAGTCAACCATTCTATCTCTTTATTATTTTGTTGCATGCATAGATTATTGTGTTAAGATGAAAGGGATAGATAATATTTTAACTTACATTTCTTCGTGTATGAACCTAGAAGACTCACCTGAAGGATTCATTCGAGAAGTTGACTAATCTTTTCATATACTTCGATACTATGTATGGTGGTAGTAGTAGAGGCTGTGAGTACGGACATTGATATCATATTCGAAGATGATTTTTTCATTCAATTAGCTAGAGATAAACGATGGGGTGGACCTTCGAATAAGAACGAGCTGTCTCGGTACTTAGATACCAATTACTGCTCAATCATATTACATTTTGATATTAAAAATCTTGATATATTACATTAATAAAAATCATATAAATCCACCTTTTCCGTGCTATCTAAGATGACACGGGATCTACTGACTCCTCCGGTATCGAGCATAGCATCAGAGTCTACTTTTTATGTAGTAATAAATATGATTTCGGATAAGAAAATAAAATTATATCCAGATATTGTTGAGACTTTAGCATGGATAAAGAATTGGAAAGATTCAAGATTTAGCATCAAGGATCGTGCTGGGATTGAAAGTGGAACTGCAACGAAAGCAGAAAAATTGATTATTAATGATGATTCATATATTACAAATAATGATATTGATGATGATAATGATATTGATACGTTGATGGATGATTGATGAGGTTGCCACTTGATGCTTGATGGTTGATGATTGCGAGATTGTGACACACTGACAACGACATTTATGTTACAATTATGCTTTTGCTTATGAGTTATGCTTGATTCTGATTTTTGATTTTGATGTATTGTACTTATTTTTATTTACATTATATTTGCTTTGGTTTAACCGTTTGGCACTTGGCTTTGTGAGTGTGACTGTTATTTTTGTTCAATAAATTATGTTTATTGTATTTTTTTTGTTTAATAATTTTATTAAAAATTCTAAAATATAATTCCAATAAATTATAATATAATCTAATTAGTACATAATTAAAATAAATAACATAAAACTTTATAACTATTCAAATATTTATAATTTATAATTTAAATATTTTTTAACATTATTTAATTTATATTTTATGATCACATTAATATTATAAACAAAAAATAAAAAAATAAAAGAAAATTTTAATTATTTTAAACCAGTCCATACGGGCCTGACCCAACACGGCCAAAAACTGGTCATGCCAACCGGGCCGTGCCAGGCCTTGCCTGAATAAACCGTGCTAGGCTGGGTATGGCATAGTTACTATACCATGTCGCGCCTAGCCCGGCATGGTAGCATGGTTGGGCCCACAAAAACCGTGCCGAGCCAACCCAACACAACCCATTTGACACCTCTGTCTATATTAGATGGACTCAATGTAATTACATTCAAGCATACATGAAAACTTGTTCCTAAGCTTTTAGGGAAGCCTATAATTAGATGCAAGGGAGTGTAGACAATAAAAATTAACCTAAAAAAATATTGATCAAAGTAAGACCAGATTAATAGCTAAATATTTTATACATACATATGATTTAAACTTATTAAGATATGTTTTTCTTATGTGACAAATATGGTTAATATCAAATTATTATATTTTGTTAATAATTCAAACATGTATGTTGTATATCATTTGGACATAAATAATATATTTATTGATAGTTAATATGATAATCTATAAGAGAAAATATTTATTAAGTATTCACCAACTTTCATTGTTCCAAGGAGTGCAGGTATAGTGTGAAGACTAGAGAAGGCTCTCTACTCTATGGAACAAAGTAAGCTCTTAGGGCATGGTTCAATATTTTCTCTTCAACACTCACTATATTTAACCTTGGAATTATTCTTATTTCTATTGATGTTAAACATGATAATAATTAATAATATCTGATATTAATAGTGTATATTAACAAAATTATGAATACAAGAGATTATCAATTTGGCATATTTCAAATTAAATTATTCTTGTAGATCGTGTTTAAAAAAAATTAAAATATCTTAGATATTTTTTAGAAATTGAGGTTGCATATAGAGGTGTCAAACGGGCCGGGCCGGCAAGGCCCAGCCCGTTTTTTTTTGGGCACGTTCGTGCTATCGTGCCCGGCCCGGCACGGTTTAAAAATTGCCAAGCCCGGCACGGTCCGTAGGCACGGCGGGCCGTGCCTTGCCTGGCCCGCTCAGGCACGCCTGTCCGAGCGGTTCGGGATACGGGAAGACCGCGGGTCGGGTCGAATCAGACCCGACCCGTGGTCTTTTTATGTGGGAGGGGCTTCCGGAGGTCGGGCTCACGAGACACCCGGCACGGGACTGACCCGTGCCAGGGTGCCGTGCCGCGTGCTTTACCATGCCGGGTCAGGCACGGCACGGCTCAGGCCGGGCACGGCACAACACGACACGCACCTCACCCGGGCACGGCACGGGCCCAGGCACAAAATTTTTCCGTGCCGGGCCAGCCCAAGCACGGCTGAACCGTGCCGTGCCTCGGGCCGGGCCGGCCCGGTTGACACATGTAGTTGCATACTTAAGATAAATAATTTTTTTCTCATATTATATGTGTTTTAGATAATTTGTATGATCCTGACATAAAAAGATATGCACCAATCGACTCTCCATTTGATTCAAGTGTAGAATTTTATACATATACTAGCTCTTCAATTAATTCTTTCATATACATAAGAACTATAAAGAAGGTGAATTATCTAATAATGATTATACCATATATCATTTAAGTTATTAGAATCTCCCAAACAAATTCATATGAACACAATTCTTTGAATCCTAATACATTTAAAAAAAGCTCCAAGACAACCAAGTAGAATATTACAAAGAGAATTTATAATACTCGATTTTGTATTTTACATGAAACCAATCTTGTCTCGTACAAAAAACAACAAACAATTATTTCAAGATTGAGTTTTAAGACAAAGTATAAATTTTTGATATAAATTACTTTATAAGATTTAATAAATCAATCACTTTTTGGAAGAGATTGACTCAATTCAGAGATTAATAATGTTTTATTATGATAGACAAGTAGCATAACACATTAGTGATAATTTAATATTTAATGAGCAAATAAAACATATTAAAATCAATTATCATTTCATATGAGAGAAAATTATAGATAATTCAATGGTTACAACCTATGTACCTACCAATAAATAAATTGCAGACATCTTTACAAACATGCAAGAAGACCATAGTTGACTCTCTTCCAAATTAGATGTTTGTAACATATTCGCAATGCATCAGCTTAAAGGGAGATATTAAAATTTAATTTTATTTGTTGAGTTTTCATATTTTTTTTTGTTTATAATTTGATCAACATGTGGATTGCCTCGCCATAAGTATATTTGTTGTGATTTTTGATTTTTAAAGAATCATATAAATGAAATTATTTTTCTCTAACTATTTTCTTCTTTCTTTCCCCATCCATCACTGAAACCTCAAGTGGTTCACCATTTAACAAAAAGAAAGCTCACCCTTTCCAAAATTAATTTACTTTATAACAGTTGATTCATACAATGACTATGTATAAGTGTCATAATTATATTTTTTTCTGCACACACTACCGCAACACATGAAAACATTGTATGCTACACACACTACTACAATACAAACACCAATGTGCACCGTCAGCCATCACACAACACCACATGCACATCACTCAACGTTGCCACCACACGCACCCATGTGCACTATCCTGCCACACTTCAGCACCAACAATAGATAGGCATCACTACACACGCATCATACATGGTATATGCATGTACTTACTGTAGATATAACACATGTTATCTACAGTTACAGATGCATGCCACTCATCCCTCTCTCCATATAGGAGTTCCACTCCCTTATGCTATGATATCATACAAAAAATAATATAAATCACAACTAAAATCCAAACTTAATGAAATTGTGTACAAATGAATCCCCTATAAATATCATTAAATTTAAATTAAAGCATCTCACATATTAAGTGATACATCCATTGAGTAAAAACCAAAAAAAAAAAAAAATCATATAAATTATAAATTATAACATTAACAAAATATTTTTTTCTGCTATTATTATGGATTATATTTTAGTAAAGATAAACTTTTTATTTAAAAAAGTGCTCTTATCAATTACATATTAATATATTTTCATTGGAATATAATAAATAATTATTGTCATATTTTTATTTTAAATTTAACAATACAATATGCATTAACAAGAGGATTACTATATTTTTCTCAACTTTCTACATATGATATAGATGCATTATGAAAAAAAAAATATTGAGATTATAACATATTTTCTTTTTTTAATGAGTCATACTTTGATATAAATAAAAATGTTTATAATAATAAAAAAATAATATTCACATATTTATATGTTTTCATTGATATGTAATGAATGAATGACCTCTAGGTATCAAATGGAACATGTTGGGTCGGGCCAGCACAACTTGACCACCAACATGATCCATGCCTAGACTGTTCAGGCCACCCTGGCACGTGGCCCCTAGCTTGTGGCACCCTAGTGGTTGGTAACAGCCAAAAAGGTCACAGGTAGGTTCACGATCCAAGGGTGCCTAAGCACAAGCCACATCTGAGTTAGACCTCTAGAAATGTGCCACATTGCATGGATCGTGCTTGTGTTGTACTCTAGCACTTGTGAAACTCTTATCATTTATGTAATGAATTTATATCATTTATGTATTTATGAATTTATATATTACGTTGTACTCCTTTAAGAAGATCATTTTTATTTTCTCCAAACTAACATACATAATACATATACACTAGCTTGGAGAAAGATTCTATCATATATATATGTGATATATATAACTTAGCATAAATAGAAGAATATTCATAATAAAAAAAAATAATTATATCATTATATATTTATATGTTTTCAATGATATGTAATGAATAACTGATGTCAAATTTTTATTTTTCAATTTTACATAAATATATATGATATTCAATATATGTGTGTGTGTATGTGTGTGATATTCATGTCAAGTAGGTCAAAGCCAGCACAATTGAAAGCATAATCTTACTCCAAAGTACAAACTTCAAATTAGTCATATTATTATCTGCTAATTGCAGCCCACCATCTGAAGACATTTCAATCAGAATATTATAAATAAGGAAAAGGTCATGTAGACCCCAAGCCAATTATTGATAGCTTCCCATTTCAACATTTAACTAAATAGTCAAAGCAAACCCTTTGGACAAAAAAAAAACTGACCATCTTAAGCTTCTTGAGTTCTTTACGAGCAACTCTTCCTCTCCATGCACATTGCATTTTCAATGCACCCTTCCTTAGCATAATATAACGTAACCTGGCCAAACATTTGCGACAATGTGCCTATAACCATGAAATAGGAGATATTTTAAGATATTGGGAATTCATATAGATAGAGCTGAAATTTCATAAAAAAAACTTACTTGAATTAGAATTGCAGCTCTAGTCTGCCTTCTATGGCGTAATTCATCTCGAGCAGTCATTCCACGGAGACCAGTTTGAATTGAAACTGCAGAGGAATACACTTTCTTGTAAGCCTTTATAGCAAGATACAGACGCACTCTTCTTTGAATACGCATGGAAGCAGCCCATCTGCGTCGTCTCTCATAATCCCACCAAGCAAGATGTGCTGCAGCAGCCACAATACATAACTTGAGTCAAGAAAATTTCAGCAGTTTATGACAATTTATAAAGGGGAGTATCATGTTACCAAATTTCATTACAAAAAAAAAAAGAAAAAAAAAACCTCTACAGGAAGCTTGAATCCAAACTGCAGATTGACGAAGCATAATGAAACTTCGACGAGACAAATACGAGCGAACTTTCCTCTGGATAATTACTGCTGATCTACCCAACACTTCAGTCCTATGAGCATCCATCTCTGCCATTTGACCAGCCCGAAGAAAAACCTTTGTTTTACCCATCTAAATTGTATTTCATTAAGCAATTAGTTAGGAATCATAGGCATACAAAGGAGTAAGCAAAATCTTCTCGATATCATAAAAAACTCTGGAGAAACAACATTTATTAAATGATATGTTTCACAAACAGTT
Source organism: Sapria himalayana (assembly GCA_029783825.1). Taxonomy (NCBI): domain Eukaryota; kingdom Viridiplantae; phylum Streptophyta; class Magnoliopsida; order Malpighiales; family Rafflesiaceae; genus Sapria; species Sapria himalayana. The sequence goes on from JAREIK010001166.1 coordinate 1,101,211, forward strand.
GAATAAGATAGGCAAATAGAAAGGACAAGCAACATCTATAAATGAAATTCACGGCCAATTCTGAACCCAATATTGGCTAAATAAATCTCACCTGAAAGCCTTGAAGTCCCACCTTCTCCAAGATTCTCTTGCAAGCAATAACTTCATCACTGCTGAAACAAATAAGCAAAGAAGAAATCAAAATGAACAATACATTGAAAGTCAGTGGATAGTAAAGCCAAAAACAAAAAAAAAATACCTGCCATCAAGAACTTGTGGTATCAGCACACCAAATCGATCCAAAAATTCATAGAAAAGCTTTCTAGTTGGATAGCCAGCACAGCTTATTCTAATTGCTTCCATGACTCCCTAAAACAACAACCCAAATAAGGACACATACAAAATAAAACTGATATATAGAAGAGAACAGATATTGATGAATATCAACCAACTCACCCCACATTTTAGCTGCTGTAGAACATTTTTATTCTCAAATATGGAAGGCTTCAAAAGGCCATTGGGTTTCACACAACGTATATAATGAGGCTCAGTTGCACTTAAAGTTTCTAGAAGTGACTGCAGTTGTTGCTGCATAAACCAAGAGAGAGAAAAATATGACCCAAAGAAATTAAAAGTCAAAAAAGGTGGTATTCAGTGCACAAGGTTCCTGCTTCTCGCAGGATCTAGGAGACATTAATATCTCGACAACCTTATTTCCTAAAATCAAAGATATTGCACTTAATGAGTCTCAAACCAGAGACCTACCACACATAGATGAAAATAATTGCCCTTGCACCAAGGCACAACCTCTAACCCAGGAAACCAAAGAAAGGAAACAAATTTATGCAGAGACTAAAAAAATCTATCATGCCTTGAATCTAGAGCCTATTGAAGAGAATTTTGATTGTTTAGAGGATTCTTCATGTAGAAGTGGAAACAAGCTTGACACAAAGGAACATTTTGATGCACTCAAGAGTGCCTGATGCTCAGCAACAATATAGTCTTTGTTTTTGTCAAGAAATAATTCTGTTTGATAAGTGACCTGCATTAAGCTTTTGTTAAATTCCAAATTTGCTTAATCATATAAACATGTCGAACACATGACCTAAATAATCAAGCAAGAATAAACAAAAAAACTCACATCCCCAGCATAATGGCAGATTGTGAAGTCACTTCGAGCTAATTTAGGCTTGTTAAACCGTTTGTGGGTTTTAAATGTCTGGTACAGCTTCTGTGCAAATGTTTCATGTGTCGATCTCGGAAACATACTACAAAATACAAGCAGGTTATGACTTGTGATTGTGGATTCCAATTACAAATTATACTTGTTATACAAAGGTTGTGCAAGTTTCTTGTTAAACTTTTGGTACAGATTATGACTTTAATAGACTTTCATTGATTTGAGATCCAAAAAAAGAAAAAATAAAGAAAAAATGCTTGCATGCATACCATGCTTCATCTAGAAGAGCAATTATACCACCAGGTTTCTGCACATCAACACTAACCAATAAAAAATCAAAGAAATCCACTAGGTGGGTGTGTGAAACATAATATATGATACTGAATGAAATAGACTACATGTATGCCAACAATTGTATTCAATTTTAAATGGCAGCGCTTTAGGTGCATCTAGGCTCAAGGCACAACTACTTGTTAAGACATGCACTATATTGAAGAGGCGGGCACACCTTATTGAGATTACTCTTACTTTCCAAAAAATTTAATATGCATTTTATGTTTCATTTCACTTCGCTCAGGCACACATTGTGTGTTGTGACTTGCACCTAAGCTATGGAAGATTTTTGAGAATTTATTTTTATATTGAAATTGAAATTCATATATATTTATATATAATTTCATTACTTTTTATTTAATACTTCTTTTAAATATTTAGAATATTAAGTTTGTTATTGATTGACTTAAATTTAGAATCATATTTCATATAATTAATATGCATCTTAGGTTATATTTCACTTCACTCAGGTACGCACTTTATGCAGCACCTTGCACCTAAGCTATGAGATATTTTTTCATGTTAGCATGCCTTAGTGTGCCTTTCACATTTTAAAATTGTGGTTGTACCAGAATGAAGTAAAGCAGAATGCAAGTGTGTGTGTGTGTGTGCGTGTGTGTGTGTGTGCACTCATATATAAGAGATAATCTTAAAGTAATCCTACTAAGGAAATGTATGGGGAATAAGAGAAAAAACATGAACCTTTTCAATGAGATCAAGAATGTCTTGATTATCAACAAATTCAATGTAGCTCCAATTGATTTCCTCTTTTGTATATTCTTCTTGCTCCATTTTGAAAACGTGCTAGCAAAGAGAATTAAGGATCAGAGAAGAAAGGTAAGGCTTAAAAGAGTCCCAGTAAAATGTAAAAGCTAAGAAATTTACATGAACAATCACGGATTACCTGATTGAAGTGCTGTTGGAGTTTCTCATTAGTCAAATTGATGCAAAATTGTTCAAAACTAAAAGCAAAACATGATGTCAGGATTAGTTGAGATAAGAGACTAAAAACCATGAATTATGTTATGCTTGTGTTTATAGTCATATTCAAGGATCTTCCACGAGGAGGAAAACCCTTACACTGCCTAACACAGATTGTCACACTCACAAGGGCATGAATAAAGCATCCATCCCAGTATCATTCCCAGAAATGATTCTGTTGGTTAGTATGCCAAACAAATAGAAGGGCGTACCAGCTAAGCACCTGTTTGTCTTGAAACTCTCAAATCCATAAATATCCAACACGCCGATCAAGAACTTGGAATCATGATCTTGACCTATTGAACTGTTGATCTTGTCTACCAGCCTGCAACAAAGTAAAATGACAGGTGTTTACCAATCACAGTGATAGAATGAAGAAGAAAAAAATGATGCTCTTTTTAGGGCTTACCAATCAAACAATCTAGAGTACACAATTTTAGCTAAGGCATCCCTACTAATAGCTGCAGATTCTGGATCCAACCACTTGGTAATGGTTTCATCACGAGTCACAATGACACGTTTGCAGAGAGAAGCTTCGAGTGCCTCAACATCGCACCTTTGTACAAAAATTACAAATTTTCATGAGAGAAGAATTAGAAAAATTTCAGACTGAAGAAATGTTCAAATTACATTAAAAGCTCAGCTGCTGTTCGAAGGTGGGTGAAAGATTTTTCATCTTTGGGCTCCGAAGAATCCATTTCCTCCCCTTTTGTAAATTCAATGTTTCCCAGGTGAAGGATTGCAGCTACAACTCCAAATATAGCATTCTAGAGATGTTAATAGAAGAGAGAAAAGAGAGAAAAGATTAACATGTATGCCAGAAAATGGTAAATTCATTCATTGAATCAAGTTAGGTGATGCAGCAAACACCTGTTCGTCAGAACTTATTCCAACAATATCCATGGCTCTTCTCGTTGCAAGATACTCCTCCGAATCATCAATTCCATCCAATTCATAGCAATTTGATTGATTCAAGTAATGGAATGTTTTTGGGTTGCCCAACTTGTACCTTTGAATGTCCTAGAAAATAAAAGAGAAATAACAAAAACAAAAAAATGAAAGATTCAAACTTCCTCATATTACTAATTCTTATAGTTATTAATGAAAAGATCATATCTTAATACAATGACAAGAATTTTTTGGCCAAGAACAATAAATTAGGTATTCAAAACTCATTAGAAATAGCCTCTCTCATTTTCAAGTAGAAGACGGAAGATTTATCAACTTCTCTAAAACCTCACACTAAGCAAAAGTCTTGTACATTTGATATGACCTTTACATATAGTTATTGGAACACCCAACATGTGGGCCATTCCTAAAGATTCTCTCTCATTTATAGATGTTAGTGTTTTACATTTTGTGCGATGTCAAATGATTTCATCAAGAACAGTAGGTTTTGAATTTGAAACCCATCAAACCAGCCTAACTAATTTTTAGAGATAAAGCTGTCAAAATATTCTATTCTTTCAGATCATACAATAAACAAGGGCCTCTTACACTGTGAGAAACCTTTGAGGATATCACATTTTGCATTATTATCATTTTCATTCTAAGCGAGTTTTATATTGATGTTGATTATGGTCTTATACTGATGATTATAATATGATATAACACAAAATAACAGTTCAGGAAAATTTTTGAATCATACTTGTTCTGGTGCAGCACAGAGCATGTAGAAACAATGATAGTTTCTCTCTGGATCAGAAACCTGACAGACTCGTGATCTTTCCAGCAAGTAAGTTCTTATGGCAGCACCAGAAATTCTTCCCCTCTGGTCAAACTGAATCTCTACAAACTTACCAAAACGACTGCAGCATTCATTGCATTTTAATAAGAACAAGTTGAGAGTGCATGAATAACACTCAACAAGAAAATGCTTGTGTTTATAGTGGCTGAAAACCTGGAGTTGTTGTTTCTAACTGTCTTTGCATTGCCAAATGCTTCTAAAACAGGATTTGACTGCCAACAATCAACAGAAACTAAGAATTAAATTCCAAAGCCATATAAGATCCCTGATTCTGAAAAGAAAAATGATACCTCTAAAACCTGTTGCTCAACAGTTCTCCCTTCGGCAGCAGCTCTTCCTCCCATATAAGCAAGATACCTCATCAGCAATTTTGTGCTTTCTGTTTTACCAGCACCACTCTCACCGCTAACTAAAATGGCCTGGCTGATCCTTTCATTCATCATTAATCTGTAGCAGAAGGATTAGAATAGAATCTGGTAAATAAAAAGAAGAGGGGAGGCAGTAGAACAAGCACCTGTATGCAGCATCTGCCACTGCAAATGGATGCGGACTCAATTCGCCAAAGGCTGCCCCTTTGTATTGTGCCATCATATGGCTATCATACAGATGTGGTAGCTTCCTAAAAGGATTCACAGCTATTAATATGTTCCCCGTGTAGGTCTGTATGCACAACTTAATGCATGAGCTTCGATGATTCAAAAACAAATCAAAAAAAAAAAAAATAGGAAAATAAACTTGAAATACGACACTAAACAACGAACTTGTGCATCAAGTACTCACGTAAATTTCATTCATATCATATCGTAATCTCAAATTCTCAAGAACTCCTGGTTCATGCAGGTAAGCTAGTCTAGTCATGTCATCCACTCCACATTGGGGAGCTTCAGGATCTTTAGGATACACATTTTCAACCTTCGAAACCACCTGTATGTTAATTTCAAGAAAGGGCCTCACGACCCAGCACAATAAAATTTGTTATCTTGTTCATATGGGTTGAGACAAAAAAAAACAGCAAATTACTCACAGTTTTTCCTGATGTACAGAGAATCTTTATTTCCTCAGCATTAACATCCACGACTTCACCATCAATCCAAGCTATATCAGGATCCCCCACCCAAACAAAAGATCCGACAGCCAAACTGACAGCAGCGGCCTGTAAAGCAACAGCACAAATGATTTACCATATGGACAATCCAAAATCATTGCGTATTTCACTTTCAAGCGCAACCAAAAGATTCTGATTAAAGATATCCAGCTATAATTATTAGAAATGGAGTATAATACCACGTAAACAAAAAAGAAGAATAAGGAAGAATGTTATGAGAATCCAGAAAAAATGCAGCAGCAACCTTGTGGATTCCGATTAAAGCCATCGCCGTCTATTGTCAGTTGCAGAGCGACACTCACAGGATCCCAGAAAAGCGCTGTCAAGCCATAATTCATCCGTCTGAAATCAAGCATGATAATTCTAAGTGGTTCATCTTTTGTTCAATTTGAAAGATAGCTTTCTCACAATTCACAAACACGAGGTCGTCTTTACTTAAAATAGTTTTTTGTTTCTTTTTTGATATGGAACAAAAATTAAATTTTGTTTTTGATATGGTTTTATGAGATATATTATATTTCTTAATGATATGATCTATTTAATAAATATTGTATTTATACTCTCACATAATTTTCTTTATTGATTAAAATTTAAGAATTCTTTCTCACAACAACATAAATTTGTGAAAAATGATTTATCTAATAAAATTTTATAGGTAAAATTAAAATCATTTTTAATTAGGTTGATAATATTTGTCTCATGGGAAAAAAAATGATTTTAGACTTGTCTCTAACAATCTAGCACACATCATCAAATTTGATGAATTTCATGGTGCATGTTAGCAAGTTAATAATTTTAAATTTGGTATCTTTCAGTGATCATCTAGTTTTGTTTATATCTAACATATATATGATGATGTGCATTTTATGGTGTTTGGATATTTATTTCATGATAAATTTTGTTATTTTTATATGATATTCAATTTGTTTTTTGATGCATATTTTATCATAATCTTAGTATGACTTTTTTTTTTCTCTCAACTATTCCTTTTCTCAAATCCAATTCATATCATTTCTTAGTTCACATATGGATATTGGAGCCTCGCAACCCAAGGTCAAAGCATGTAAGACTCATGTCTCAATAATATGATAGATAATTTAGCAAAAATCTTAGGGAATATATCAAGCATTCATGAAGATCAAACTCATATCCTCAAGATTAGAACAATCATCTTCTTTTATCGATTGGATTACTATGTTGTTGATATCTTAATATATATATTGATTGACAATGAATTTTAAATATTTTAATATTTTCAATGAAATTTAATTAGTTATATTAATGTTTGATAACTATTAAATAGCCTTTATGATGTCAATATTATTAAAATAATTTTGATATAGCTCAACATAATACTCACTAGAGTATTTCTTGATGGAATCTAATTTTGCATAGCATATAATGGAAATTTAATGCTCTGTGATAACTTTGATAAAGTTCTGACTTCTTATGTATTTTCATTTTTGTTCAAGGATAACTTAGGTATTTCTAAACTTCTAACATTTTTTTTCCAATTTTCAAACTTGTTATATGTGTGTTTTTTTTTCATTGAGAATCATCATTTTTGTCTTGCACATTTGCTACTCAAAAAAAAATCATATATCAACAGAATTATTTTTTTTCCATGAAAAGCATAATACAAAGTTATTTATCTCTAATAATATTATGTACTTGATATTTAACTTATTATAAAATATGAATAGAATTAACAATAGTCAATTTGAGTTTGATCTAAAGAGCGAGTATCAAAGTAATATGCTTATTTCTCCCACTATGATTGATAATAATTAATACATTTTATTTTTCTTGATGACACAAGCTATTTATGTGTTACCATCACAATGATGCTGATTGTCATAAATATTATTGCCAATATTAATCATCATTGTAGAGTTTATTTGTTTGTGCGAAAGACCACCAACATCAACACTATATTTCTTGGGGTTGTGGTGATCTAGTTTCATCTAATTGAAATTGTTTTTGTTTTGAATTTAAATGTTCATAATATCGAATCTAACTCTTAATGAAAAATTAACAACAATGATAGAGAAAGGCCACGTGTCTATAATGACATGAAGTCAAGTCCCTTGAACCTAGTTGTTAGAAAGCTCAAGCTAATTTAAAATGAATTTTAAATAATAGTTCATAGGTCAAATATCGATGAAGATGTTAATAATTGAATGCCCAGATACAGTCATGTATGCAAAGCATGAATAATAAAAGATGACAACATATAATATTTTCTAATTTTATTGCATTAAAAAGTTCCACAAATTGGAAATGACCTAAATGGGTGTCCATCATGTATTATTAACTTGGAAATAATAAAGGATGGTCAAATAATTGAAAATAAGTAAGGCTTGAAGACTATATTTTTATCAAGAAGCACTGCAAGAAAATGATAATCCATGATGTATCATTTTATGATATTTTCTAGAGGAATCAAAACTAAACATTTCTATTTAAAAAAAAAATGAAATCACCAAATAAAACCAAACTTCTAAACTTAGAAACTCATGAGCATGCCTTTGCTGATTGCTCAAAACTATATGTGGACATGATTGAGCAAATCATTGACTTCGTGGCTATGTCATTAGCAAACACACTTGATGATGTGCATATTTGAGTGCATGCTGCCATTGCTAATGCATTATCTTGTAAAGTATGGTTTAATGATCTTTTCAAAAATATAAAGGTTTTGTCTAAGAAAAATTCATCTTTTACCAATTGTTCAATAATGCTCTAGCCATCCACGAGATCATAATTCAATAGTGATCATATCACTATGTAATAAAATGTGTCTTAATGTATAATGCATAAATAAATGTTGAATGGTAATTGGTATCATCTAAATGTTTATGGATTCCATATTATATGAATTTTTTAGAACCTTCCACTTCAAATTTTTTAGTTGTTAACCCTTAATATGTACTATATGATGTTAAATTTTGCAATCTATTAATCCTTGAAAATTATTTTTGGAATAATCAATGGTGGAAATCATATATTTCTAATGTCAGCCCATTTTTATTTTTCATTTCTCTTCCTTGCATTGTAAATATAATGATATGAAAAATGAAACCCAAATTAACACTCATTGAAGACATGCTTATGGAAAAAGTTGGAAAAATAAACCCCTCGAAGCTTTACTCAAAAATCCAACTCTCAGCTTGAAAATTCAATGAAACCCTTGAAGTTTTATGATGAAAATCCTAATTGAAAATGAGATTAGCATGTGAAATTGATCAATCATTTTTGTGGGGGTTGATCATAACTCATACTTTATTACACAATGGTTTTACATATATCAAGATAAGGTAAGGTGGTTACATTATAGTTGTCAAAAATTTATCATTCTTGAATTAATATCTTATTTATTTCCTTCTTGATAAATAGATGATTAATACATCATGTACATTAGAGAACAATCAAGCATTATTTTCTAAGAGTAAAAATGATGCTCCTATAGAATGTCTTGTTGAAAAGCTAAAAATTATCGTGGTTCCCTTAGAGATATGAATATGTAGATTAAGCACTTTATTTTTAGTTTTCTCTTGATGATAATTAAGTAATTGGTAATATATCAAATTTTAGATTGATGCTAAAGATAAAATTTATATACTATCTTCATGTGATTATTATTATAAAATATGCTTTTTCTTGTTGTGTTTACATGTTATCACATAGTCATGTTGCTTGATTCAGTGTCAATCTATTGATATGAACTAATTGATTAAGAGTTAATCAAAGATAAATTAAAAGTGATGATGTTAATTTTATTAGATTTTATCTCATTTTAGAATTCAACATATCATGACATCTTTATTGTGAATACAAGAGGGAACCCACATAGTTCTAGGAACATAAATATTAAGCTTCATAAGCTTGTGTAATGGTGGGGTTAGGTGAAAACTCACCTAGCCCACGTTAGAAATCCCAAGGGATTTCTGAAATTTTCCTCTATAAAAGGAGGTTCCCCCTCCTTCAAAATGTATACCAATCCCAATCCCCCTTTTCTATTTCTTTTATTATTTATCTATTTTATTGTTTTAGGGTTGAATTTTCTCTTTTTAAATTATTGCTGTGGGTTTAATTTTTATGATAACGGTATCGAAGGCAATGATAGATAGTAACTTTTATTATTAATGAATGTTTATGAAATTTCGGTCAAAAGGGCGATATGAGTCAAGGTTTGTAGTTTTTAAGAGGATATTATCCTTCATCACTTACCTGGGAATTTTTTTGGTGTATTGAAAAAAATAGTTATTATTATTCTTGGTTATTATCCACTATAAAAGTGAAACAAATTGCAACAAAATTTGATGTAGAAAATTCAACGAGAGTAAGTTTTCATCATGGAAAATGAAAATTAATACAATTTTGAGGAAAGATAAATGCTTATATGCAATTGGAAAAAGGCCCACTAGGATTCCTAGAGATAAGTGGAATGAGATTGATAGTAATATGATTCCTAATCTATATTTTGTACTAGCTGATGGAGTATTTTTGAGTGTGATAAAAAAGAATACAACAAAAAAAATTTGGGATACTCTCATAAGATTATATGAGACCAAGTCACTTTATAACAAGAATTTCTTAAAGAGAAGGCTTTACACTATATGAATGATGGAATATATTATGGTAATTGATCATATAAAGACTTTGAATACTCTATTTTCTCAACTTAATATGTTGGGCCATAAAATAGATGAAGTTGAATGTGCTGATATTTTACTTCAAAGTCTACGTGATTGATATGATCGACTCATTATTAATCTGATAAATAGTATTTTGATAGATAGTCTAATCTTAAATGATATTGCTTCTACCATCGTAGAAGAAAAAATCATATGCAAAAATAAAAAGGGTATATATGCAAATGCACAACAAGTAGATGCTTTGATGGTGATATGAGAGATACCAACAAAGCATGGTCCTAGTGGGAGTTAGAATTATGATAGATCAAAATCAAGAAATAAGAAAAATATTAAGGGCTACAACTGTGGCAACAAATGGTACTTCAAAAGAGATTGTTGGTTTAAGAAAAAGAGTGGGGATGATGAGTTGTCAAATACTCAGGGGAATGTTTCAAGTATCAATAATGATGGAAATATCCTATAAAGTAAGGTGACAATAATAGTTGAAAGTAAAAAAAAGTTTGATGATGTGTGGTTGTTAGACTCGGGAGCTTCATGGCACATGACATCTCAGAGAGATTAGTTTCACAAATATGAATTAATCTTAAGAGAGTCAGTGCACATGAGTGATGATCATACTTTAAAGATTATTGGTATCGGTACTATCAAAATACAAATATTTAATGGTATGGTTCATATCATTCAAGAGGTATGATATGTGATAGATTTGAAAAAAAAATCTATTGTCTCTAGGACAAATATATAGTCTTGGATATAAAGCTCTATTTGAGTAAAAGTAGCCAGCACTGCATATTGTGTGATAAATCAATCACCATCAACTAATATTGATTTGATAATACCAATGAAGATGTGGACTGGTAAGCTAGTAGATTACTCTACTTTATACTTTTTTAGATATCCTGTATATGTGATGTGCAACACCCAAGAAAGAACAAACTTGGATCTAAAATTCAGAAAAAGTATATTTTTAGGGTATACTGAAGGAGTGAAGGGGTATCCTCTATGAGAGCCTACTACTCACAAAGTAATTATCATCAAAGATGTAATCTTTGTATAAACTCAACTACAAAAAATTAATGATAATAATAGCATGTTAGAAGAAATTTCAGAAACTACCATTAAGCAAATAGAAAATAATCAAAGACAAGATATTCCAATATATATGGAGGAAGAACCAGAGCACGACGCACAAAAGTAAGTCAAGTCTGAGGCTAAAAAAGTTAGTTAGCCTACAAATGAAAGAAGGCTACCAGCTTGGTATTTAGAGTATGTTATGGAGAGCAATAATGCATATTGTTTTCTAACAAATGATAGAGAGCCTTAAACATTTCACAAAGCTTTAAATAGTTCAAATGCATCTCTATGGATCATAGCAATAGAGAAAGAAATTGAAAATCTACACAATAACAAGACTTAGATGATAATCACACTACTACAAAAACCATAATCAAAGACGTTTAAAAAGCGTCATTATATATATATAATGTTGCTTATCGATAGCATCATCCGCTAGCGTGACATAAAAAGTCTATACATATAACGACATTTTTTTGCAGTGTCATTGAATCATACATTGATGCTAAAATAAAGTGTCGTTTTTATTAACTATGATACTTAGTAAAAGTGTCAATGATGATTATGATTTAAATAAATTTAAATTTAATAATTATTGTAAATATATTTTCACCTATTATTGTAATACTGCATACACATAAGAACTATATTCTTTACAATCCATACCAAGAATATAGTTTTTCAGTACAAATGGGAACTCGGACTTCATACAAATCAAAAAATATATATATAACACAATTTAAACATTCATTTCTTAAATTCAATTCAAAATTTCTGATATATGCAACCCATGTGTGTCTTAACTCCATAAAACTGGTTCCTGCTAGCATGACAAAGTTGAGAGTTAATTTCCAAATAATGTAACCTGCATACAAAAAGATGAACAATAAATACTTACACTTGTAGAAAAAAATATATTATAGAGCATTGGAAAAAAAATAGGAATGATAACAACATATCATAAAAATAATTTATATAACAATTGACATATACGATTAAACAAATTTAACGACAAAAAAAATAAAGTTAGTAGTAATGGATAAAATATAAAGCAGGAGATTTATCAATTATGACATAAAAGTAGATAAAATTTTTTTTATTACAAAACAATAATAATTCATTAAAAACCTGTAGGTATGTAGTGAGTTTAAAGATCTCACAGACAACTTGAAAAAACATTACAAAAACCAATTAAATATAATAAAATGAAAAGTTAAATTACTTTCCATCTTCCCAACACATCAAAAAAACTCGATGGGATGTTATGTAATGTAATTTCAAGTTCTATTTGATTACACAAATATAGTAATCCAATCAACTTATAGTTCTAGATATATTAAATAAAATATTGGTGGCAGGAAAAGAAAATTGTGCCTTGAAATAATAATTGTGTTTTTTAAGGGTGAAAATATAATTTACCCTGTTGTGGTAAAGTATTGAAGCCAAAAGTCGATATTACAATTTGTTCCATTGTCAATCTACAAAAAAAATATATATGGTCGACAACATAAACAAAAGATAGTATGAAAACATAAAAATTATAATTACATATTCAAGTTTTGAATATATAATTAAAAGTAGGAAGTAATAACTTTGATCTCATTAAAAAAAATACATTTATTATCACAATAGTTCATAGATCAATTCCAAAGAAAAACAAATGCTCTCGAATCATTTGAGGAGTATTTAATATCATATTACCATATTGCAAGCATGAATATTTAATGGAGGTTTTATTTGTAGAATTTTGTAATGCAAATGCAACAAAGCATTCAACTCCATTTTCATATTCCTTTGATCTTCTATCCTTTGAGATCCATGAACGATCCATTTTTAAAGAAAAAAGTAATTCCAATAGATATCACACTTCAAATGGAAGAAATCATCAACAGTCCAATGTTATTCGTTGAGCAACCTCTTTTTTATCTGTTAAAAGAAAATTCAAAAATCAATTTAATCAAATATTTAAATGCATGTCAGATATAAGATAGAAGAGATGAGCATTATTTTTTGTAATATTGTTGAATTTGTTAACATAGGCAAAATTATTAAAATAATATTTAAAAATGAGAAATTATTTCTCACTGTAAGTTTGCTTCATAGAAAAAAAATTATTTAAACAAAAAAATATCATTTAATTATACTTTAAATTAAAGTAAAATATGATAAAAGTCATTTTATAGATATGACATTAAATGTCTTTAGGGCCTTCATTGTCTAATAAATAGAGGACGAGAGAACAAATAGAATAACATGTATAAAAATGACACGAGATAAAAAAAAGAATGGATAAAGACCTGCTCAATGCCAACAACAAGAATTACCCACTCTTTATCTCTTGTAATTAGCAAATTAGATCTTGCAATATGAACTGGAGACTGAACCTGAAAATGGGAAATGGAAAAGAAATCATTATTACTCTGTGGCAGAATAGTAGCCTAAAAACAGGGAACAGATAACTCAACTAAATCAAAATCACCGACAAAACCATCACAAATATCACAAAATCTACATAGAATGATGAAAGCATAACTAATTAAACTTCACAAAATAGTAACACAAAACATGATGCAGAATATATGATGCATAAGCCATGTACAACTCCACTTTCCATAGTTTGTAAATCAAAGCCGTGTAGAAACTGATGAAAAAAATTATTTGAACTACAATTTCTATCTTTCAATCACAATTTTAACTCATTTTTATCTTTTTATTCTGTCATGCCAATCTACAAAAAATATCAGTATAATAAGGGTAGCCATTAAGCATTATGCATTTTGGTAACATATATACTATTTTAACAATAAAGGGCGACGAGGATCTATCGTGCACCATGTAATAATCTATTCACTGAGATAATGTGTGAAAATACAACAACCCCGAGGAAGAAAGATATAAATAATCAAAGAGATTTCCATCCCTAAGACAAATGAAAAAACGACGCCATAGAGAAGCATGTCCAGATAAATCCTCTCCCAGAACCAAAAATGAGAACATAACGTTTATTTTTTTCCCCCTATCTATTTCTCTCTACTTGTGAATTATGATAAGTTTATGCGTAATATAAGATGCAAAACAGAAGAATTTGGAAGAAGCTGCGAATAAATGAAAAATGATCGGAACACGTTCAAATTCAGTTCTTAGGTTAACCTCGTCAATTCCAGTGATACAATGCACTTTTATTTGATAAAAGTTAAAAGTATGGAAGAGCTGATATAATTATAAACTTAATAGAGAAACTTACAGGATTGTGCAAATATGGCCAATGATATCGAAGACGCGAGCTTGAACCCGAGCTGTTGGAAATGACCGAACGTGATGAAAAAGAAGCGCAACTCTTTCTAGCGATAGATTCTTCAATATATTAAATTAAGTTACAAATAATATTAAATTTTTCACATAATTTTATCAAATCACCTTATATTTACATTATATTTTTATTTCTCTTTGGAATAAATTAAATATTAACAAATTAATTTTAAAATTAAATATTATTACTTATTTTATAAATAAAAAAAACTCAATTTTAATTGTAAAAATATTTAGATATTTTTTAATTTTATCATAAGTTTCTGTTTATTTTTAATAAATAATTTTCAACTAAAATTTGATAATTTTTTTTATTTTTATAGAATAAAAATAAAAAAATTATTAATTATTTAAAAAAAATAAATAGGAAATTAGTTAAAAATCAATAAATTCAAAATTAAATTTTTCACATCCACGACACTAATAAAAGTGACAAGGTTTTTACTTATCAGCCCCTTATTCCTTGGAAATTTTTAAGGAGGTAATAAATTTTCCTAACCTATTAGTCTTAACAATGAAATATCTAATAAATGCCATTAAATGTATAATTACAAATATAATAATGACATTTTATAAAAGCGTCAAGATATATAGTGTCATTAATTTTAAGTTTTGTTAAATTAACAATGATACTTCTAGTAAGTGTCATAAAAACAGAATACATTATCGAAATAATGACGCTTTTATAAAAGTGTCATTAAATGTCTAATTACAAATAGAATAATGACATTTTCTGAAAGCTTCAATGAATAAAACATCATTAATTTGCTGTTTTGTAGTAGTGTCAATACCACTAGGAAGCAAAGCCATTGGTAACAAATAGGTTTACAAGATCAAGTGGGATATCAATGATCAAGTAGAATGTTATCATACAAGTTTAGTGATAAAAGAATATGCTCATAAAGAAGACATTGACTTCAATGAATTTTTTTTCCCCAGTAATTTGTTTTACAACAATTAGAGTAGTAATGACTTTGTTTGCTATATTTGATCTATATTTAAAGTAGTTGGATGTTAAAACTATATTTATTCATAGATCAATTGAAGAAGAAATTTATATATTCCAGCCAGTAAGATTTGTTGAAACCGGTATGAAGAACTTAGTTTAAAAGTTGAATAAATCTCTATAAGATCTAAAATAGAAACCAATGTATTAGTATAAAAAACATGATTCTTTCTTCATTAGCCTTAGGTACAATAGACTCATTTTAGACCATTGTACGTACTATAAAATGTTTGAGGATAAAAATTAAATTCATCATTTTATTATTGTACGTGGATGACATATTGGTAGCAAGACCCAATAAATATTGAATATAATAATTAAAAGTATAGTTGGCTAGGGAGTTTGATATGAAAACTTGGGATTAGCAAATAAGATTCTAGGGATATAGATTTATTAAGATAGAAATAACAGAAAGATTTGGCTTTCTCAAAAAAACTACTTTAACAAGATTTTGTGATATTTCAACTTCCAAGATAGTAAGTCAATTTCTACCCGTCTTCTTGTTAATTTCATGTTATCCTCAAGTATGTGTCATAGCTCAAAAAATGAGAAAAAAAATATGTTTCAAGTATCATATATATCAGTAGTGGGTAAATTTAATGTTTGTAATAATTTATATAAGACTAGATATTACATAAGTAGTGAGAGTGATTAGGCCGATTCATGACAAATCATAGAATAAAATATTGGAGTACTATGAAGAAGATTTTTAGATACATTAGAGGAACCTTAAATGCTACATTATGTTATGGATATTTAGACTTTATTGTTAGGTTGATGTGGACTATGCTGGGGATATTAATAATAATAAATCTACTATGAGCTATATTTTTACTCTTGCTGGGAGAGTTGTAAGTTGGGGTTCAAAGCTTTAGGTTATTATGTATACTTTTATGATAGAAGCAGAGTATGTTGCAATTATACAAGCTAGTAAAGAAGCAATATGATTGCAGATGCTATTAGAAGAACTTAGATACAAATAAAATAAAGTTACTTTATTTTGTGATAGTCATTGTGCTATACACTTAAGCAAGAAATCTAATATTTTACTCAAAGATAAAACACATCAGAGTAAAATATCATTTTATATGAAAGAAAGTTGAAGAAAAAAGTATGGGTATGTAAAAGATTCACACTAATGAGAACATAACAGATATTTTGACCAAACTAATCAATACTAACAAGTTTGAATGGTATGTAACTTCATATAGCTTAGTAAGAACGTAAGCAAGCATAGACAAGTGAGAAATATAATTTTCAAGTGAGAGAATATAATTGTGAGTTTAGGTGAAAACTCACCCAGCCCACATCGGAAATCCCTTAGGATTTCTATTTTTTTCCTCTATAAAAGGAGGTTCCCTCTCCTCTAAAATGTATACCAATCCCAATCTCCCTTTAACTTGTATTTTTTTTATTGTTTATTTATTTTATTGTCTTATGATTGAATTTTCTATTTTCAAATTAATGTTATGAGTTCTATTTTTATTATAGTTTGAGATAAAATTTAAAAGTAAAAATTTATTTTTGAAAATAAAAGATAAATGGTAATTATTCATCAAATAAAATTTTATTTATGATCACACAATTTTAGGAAGAGTTATACGAAACAAGATTTTAAGAACAAATTTTCATGTGATCTGGAATTAACATGTGTTAATAGATTTTAAGATAATTTGATTATATTATAAAACTATTGCTTTTATACAATTGAGATCTCCACCATATATATTAATACATATTTTGACAAAAAATTTGAAATATAATTTTTTAACATAAAAGTTTATTTTCAAGAAAAGTTGAATAATAACAAGAATTATTTTATTTAAGATATAATGGTTCTATATATTAATTATTATATAACAAATTAAACTACTATTATGGTGTGTAATAATCACTAATAGTGGTAATGGTGGCTCTTATTAAATGGTAAGAAAATTTTATATTTTCATACAAGTTATTTAAAGTAGAGTAGTTGCTTTGGTAATTTAATAATACATTTATACTTTGTTGGTAAGGTGAAACTTTATATGTTAAGATTTTTTCTAGGATGAATGATTCTCATTTTAAAAAAGTTTCTTTTTTTATACTCAATTATAATTCTTTATGGCTTGAATTACTTTAGCCTTTCTACTATAGCCTCTACATCATCTTGTTCAGCTCTCTAAAAGGTAAGTATAAAGTCACCATTGAAGTTTTCTTTGTTTGGCAGGCAAAAATTGAAAAAAGAAATTTTTCCTTATTTTGGGAAATAAATAAAAAAATAGAAAATATTTTTCACAAAAAAAAATTTGATTCTCTTCCCTCTTATTCAATGGGTGTATATTTGGACATGATTACATATAATATCCTTTTTTTAAAACTTCAATAACTATATAAAACCACACTCTTAAGTTTACATTTGGGGATATTAAAACATATAAAACATACACCAAAAGTTTCGATGACATCATTTTCATCAAATTTTTTATGTGAAAATTACTTGGCCCTAATTTTTAATACATTCTGAAAGAAATGTTTTCCATTCTTTATTTCTCATTGTGTACATATATTTTCTATATAAGACTTAATTTCACCTTTTATACAAATATGAATTATTTCTAGTTATTAAAGATAGAAGGTCAAAAGAATACGAGAGTGAAGTTAACAATTTTATTACATTTGTATTTTAAAATTCTTGACATCAAAACTTCATCAAATGATCATGTCTAGAGTGTGGAAAATTGGTATTCAATACTTGATATTGGCATAGGGAAGCATTTCAAAGTAGTTAGCCACCAACAACTAGGAGAAAATATTTTGATGGATTTGAAATTGATGATGTTGATATACATTAGACATAGTTGAAGCTGCACAAGATGGTTATAAGTCTAATCTAGAATTATTTTAAAATTTTCTTGAAGATGGTGAAAAACCTTGGAATAACTCACGTATCTAAAATCAAGTAATAAGAAGATGCATAAGAAATGGTTGTGAAACTTTCATCAAATTATTTGTATTAGTCAAGTTATACACTCAAAAAAACATGAGTGGTTAGATACAAACTTCTCTAAGCTATTAACATTGCTTGAAACATGTTATCCCTCAACAATGAGTTGCTATTATCCATATAGTAAGCAAAAAAAAACATTGAATAAATTAGAAATGGAAAAAAAATTTGTTTTTCCCATTGATTGAACTTTTTATAGAAATGAATACAAAGATATATCTTTATGTCCCACATGTGGAGCTTTAAGGTGGAAGGTGAATCAAAAAGAAACCAAGAAAAGTAAGAAAGTTCCTATTAAAATAATATGGTAATTTCCATCAATCTCATGATTTAAAAAAATATTTTAGTCTTTAAAAATTAGAAAAGATCTCATATAACATGTACAAGGTCAATAAAATGATGGAAAGATGCATCTTCTATCAAACTCCCCATCATGGAAGATAATTTACCATAGATAGGCAAATTTTGCGGCAAAATCTAATGACTTATAATTTTAACATATGTAATAAATCCTCATAGTTCATGATGTTATCTTTGTTATGGTTATTATAACCTTCCACCTAGTTATGCATCAAGAAAAGATTTATGATATTATCTTTGTTAATATTGAGTCTATGACAACGTGACGATGTCATTGATGTCTATTTAGCACTATTAATCAAATACCTTAAAACTTTGCAAGAGATAGGGATACAATCTTATGATACATATCAAAAAGATATATTTACATAAAGGGCTATTAACATAGGTCATAGGCATTTTCTTCCACAGAATCATCCATTTAAAAAACAAAAAAAAAGCCTTCTACTAGTGAGCAAGAGTTTCAATTACCTCCATAACTGTTGGGTGGAATCGAAATATTAATGAAATTAAATATCATTTGTAATTCATGAGGAAGCACGACAAGACATTAGAAATCTAATGTTTCATGCATTGATTACTATAAGAATAAGTCCATATTCTTCAAACTTGAGTATTAGAAATATCAACATATTCATTATAATTTGGTTGTGAATAACTTTGAAAAAAATATTTATGGGGGTAACATTGGTATAATACTCAATATCTTGGAAAAAAAATAGAGTTGATTCTTGAAGGTTATTGTTCATGCTATATATTTTATTAAACTTTAGCTAACTTAAAGATTCTTGAAGGTTATTGTTCAAACTTAAGAAATATTATATCAATGAAAGATGGAAGGTTGGGCTTTCATGAAGGTTATTGTTCATGCCATATATTTTTGAAGGTCAGTATTATTATACACATTTTTACCTAAGCATGTATGTCATGTTATTTCAAGACTAATCTATTTTTTAATGATTTATGTAAGAATGTAATTGATTTTATTAATTGGATAAATTACAAAATGGGTTATTTGTGAGTGTCACATTATACTAACTTGAGAAGTATTCCATATATTCCTTATTTGATATCATGCTTAATTTGATGATCCATTTTGTTAGAGAGGTGAGATTATGTGGACCAGTCTATTTTATATGGATGTACCTATGTGAAAGGTTAATGAAAGTAATAAAGGGGTATATGAATGTTATATTATATAAGAAGCTATCAAATTTTCTATAGAGTACTTATCAAATTTGGATGCAATTAGGATTCCTTGTAGTGTGAATATTAACTAGAAAATTGAAGCTCCTACATCAAGATGTCATAATACCAAAATTGATCCTATTATGCTGTTATAAGGATGTCATTATGTCTCAAAAAAATTTACTAATTATTCCACCATATATTTAGTAGTGATCAATTATTTTTATTATGTATTTATCCTACCTAAACTAATTTTGAACATTGATTATAACTTCTTTACAATTTTTATTTTTACAGAGAATA
Source organism: Sapria himalayana (assembly GCA_029783825.1). Lineage (NCBI taxonomy): Eukaryota > Viridiplantae > Streptophyta > Magnoliopsida > Malpighiales > Rafflesiaceae > Sapria > Sapria himalayana. Next base: position 1,121,420 of record JAREIK010001166.1, read on the forward strand.
TAAAATATTTGAAATTGAATAATCCTCTTAAATTTAAGAGTCAAAGTGGCTTCTAGAAGAGCACATATGAAATTTTACTCATTGAGAAAAACAATATTACGTTAATTATAAAACTTGAACAATATTTATTAATTATCATAAAATTGTAGCAACTATGTCTTACATCCAAATATGTAGAAGTTTATCATTGATTAAAATTGGATGGCCTCTAGTCCTACTCATTTTGTTTCTAATTATGGTGACTAGGTTATTATTGTGTATCATTACAATACAAAAGATCATGATGAATCATGATTTACCTAGAATGGTGGAGTTAACATTATATCATCAGCATTACAAATTGTAATTACTAAGGATAAGAATTCATTTTTGGTAAGCTGAGTTTTTATTGGATAATTATTGAAATAAAGGAACTTGATTATATCATATTCAACATTCTAGTTTTTTAGCACAATTGGGTAGAAAATAAGGACATCAAAGTTGGTGAGTTTTGGTTGACATTTAGTTGATTTTTGACATATAAATCAGAACCATTAATTTTAGCATCCTAAGTCAAGTAAGTTTTTTATGTGCATAACCAACTTGATCCAAGATGGTCAGTTTTTTATCAAATCCTCAAAAAGACTTCTTCAATAAAGAGTATTCTAATGAGTTCATGGATAAATTTATTGAATAATCATCTTTCATTATTACATTGCAAGAAATTTTGGATTGATAATAAATCTTTTATCTAACTAAAATTTAGATATAGATTTTGGATGTATAACAAAATTACTCTATAACTAAATTTTGGATTTATAACAATGGATGACTATGACATTATACTATTAGATTTTTGATTTTGAACTTTCTAACTAATTGTTTATTTTTTATACATTGGTTCATGTTTAATTTATAGAAGTGGTTGTTCTAATTACATCATTTAGTATGTATCATGACTATTAAATATCATTATAATCACTTATTATGTATTGTGACTTTTTTATAAAATTCAAATAATTCTAGATGTTTACTTTTATTTTAAATATCATTATTTTTTATATTTATTTTCTAAAATATTGTACATGGTAACACAAAGATATTATCGTGGCTTAGAATAATAGTTATAAGGACATCTTGGTTAATTCATTATTCAATTATTCCCCAATTAAATATAAATGTTATTATGATGATGTGACTCATACATGTATGAGTTCAATAAAAGAAAAACCCCTTACAAAAAAATTATAGAGGATCAATAAGGAAATCAATAATTATCATGATTAGACATAATGGAATAAAAATGCTAATGAATAATGTTGATGGTATTGATCAAAGAGAATCTTCTATGCACCTAATAAGCTAGTTAGGTGTATTAGCACCCACTCAAGTGCAAATTAGATATAATACATAATTAATGGATGAGTTGTGGAACTCAATTGATGTAATGAAAATTTTCTAAAACATAAATTTGTTTTTATTAAATTTATATATTTCTTTATTTATTAAAGATCCTAAATTTTTTTATTGGCCAACTACTTTCAAAATAGAAAAGAAAAATAGAAGAAATTGTATTCTTATATTGAGAATATGTTTTCAAGCTTTTAAAATATGTTGACTATGAAATATGTTATTTCTTTCAAAGATATGCTAAAACTTCTTAAAAAATAACTAACTGATTACAATTTTATTGATGATAACTATTGAAACAATTTTATAAAAAATAGGTGGTTTGAGAAATTCAAAATACATATATTTGACATCATTAATGTATAAACTTATTCACATATACAAATCATTTATTTTAAGTTGTATTAATATAGATAAGTATAAAAGAAAAAAAGAAAATCATAAATATAATTATACTATTTAAGTAGAAAAATATATGCTCGACATGAGCAAGAGTGGTAAGATTGAATGAGTAGTTTATATGTGTTACTTAATTTTTTATTTAACATTCCTAAATGTTTCATTTCTTCAAATGATTAAAGTAGGTTCCATGAATTGTATTGATAGTTTACTTTGGAAGAGAAAATGAAAAAAAAAATGCTATGATAATATAGTAATACCAACATCAAAGAAGATAATAAGTAGTCATTTTATACCATAAATTATATTCTTAAACACCTTATTTGGTTTGACCAATTTGAATGTTAATTTAAAATATTTATCTAACTAAGCTATACTAGGAACAATGAAAAATTTTCAAGTGCTAGGTACTACAAAATATAGTGGTCATGTTGGAGCTAAAAAAAATAACTATATACCACATCAATTCTACAAGTGTGAAAGATCATATTATAAGGGATATCATAAATTGTGGTAAAGAAAAGCAAGCAATATGTAATTATTATAATCATATGTTTGGATGCTCTAGCTTTTAAGGAACTAACACATTTTGGAAACATATTGATATGTAGGCAAAATATCCATCTAACAAACATGACAAACAAGCTGTATCATCCTCTTCAATGTCACAAGGTGAATGTAATGTTTATTATTAAAAATTTGATCAAGAACTTTGCCATAGAGAACTTGCTATGATGATTGTTGTTGATGAATTGTCATTTAATTTTATGGAAAAGAGGACTTCAAGATATTTTATAGTGTGTCACAACTAAAATTTTAAATGATATCCTAAACTACAATAACCAAAGATTGTGTTGAAATATATTTAAATGAGAGACATGAGTTGAATGAGATATTTAAGATATCAGTTTCAAGAGTATCTCTAACCACTGATTTGTGGACTTCTATCTAAAATCATGGATATATGTGGCTCATAGCATACTTCATTTAATAAGGCATTTATAAGTTCTTCTTTCTAAAAAGTCATAGAGACTTTTTCATGTAATAAGGCATTTCACTCATGTATTGAATCTTATAGTAAAGGTTGAAATTAATAAGACTAAAAATTCACATATTCATCTTTGTGAATATGTGAAATATGTGAGAAGTTCTTTTTCTCATTTATAAGTTTTCAAGATATGTGTTGGAGAAGAAAAAATTATGTCTAATAAGTAGTTGTGTTTGGATGTGCAAACTAGATAGAACTCAAGATACTTAATGCTAAGTACCTCTCTAGTTCATAAAAAAGTATTTGAATAAATTGAGGAATAACAAATAAACTTTGTGCTTGAACATTATAGAATGATGACTATATGATATTGAATAATAATGGAAAGCTTACATAATGTTTTAGAAATTTTTTATACCATCAAATTGTATATTTCAGGGTCAAAATGTCACTTTTGACACATACATTGAAATCTTCTTAAAGTGCATCATTTCCAAAGTTCTTCAACTCTAAAAATTATAGAATATTTGATTTATGTGCAAGATTGGTTCAGTTGTTAACCAACCCCAATTAAAGTTAGTAAACATATAGAGTGGTTTGAAGAAATTGAGACATGTATGTATTTTTGTGAGCTTTTCTCTTTATTTTTTAAATAAAAATATCTTATGTCAATATATATATATATACACACATATTATAATCTATTTCTATTTCTATTTTATAAGTATAAAAAATGATTTTAATGATTTAGAGTATGCTCTCAAAGGTTTATTTTTAAAATTTATGGAAAAGTTGTATATATTTAAAAGCTAACACGAACATGTGTTCTATACTTCTATTTTGTTTGGTTTGAAGCTTGAAGTTTATTTAAAAGCTATTACAAGTTTGTGATTTTTTAGTTATCATATTTAAAAAATTCTTATGTTCTGATCACACAGACACACAGACACATACACATGTATATATATTTCAATTGTTGTAATGGAAATATAAAGAATTATTTGGAATTTTTGAATATTGAAAGTGAAACTTGGCAGCTTGATCTCTTAAGTTTATTTTCAAAATATTTTGTAAGCTTATATATATTTAAAATTTTTATTTTAAAATTATTCTATTTACGTAGCAATTATAGTTAATACTAATTTCTATTTTTTTAGGAATCAAGGATCAAATAATGGAGCAAACAAGCTGCAAATTATTTGCTAAGTGACAAATTATTGATAATGTTTTTTTCTCTTCTTAAAAACTTATTTACTTTTTTTAATAACATTGATAAATTGGTTGTTCTTTTGGTTGTAATGGATTGGACATTATGTTCTGGATATTTTGGTTATAAGATTTAATGTTTCTTTTTTTTTATATTCAAAAGAGTTTGTTAATTTTTTAGCTTTGATACTTAGACCTTAGTAAAAAAGTGTAATTGAAAATTTGAAATTTAGTAATGTAGTTTTATTAAAATTGTTTGTTTGTGTTAGTATAATATAAAAAATTAAGTAAAATTTTTATTAATTTTATCTTTTACAATGATACAAATGATCCATCTCATCTCAGTCTGACCCAACCTAACTCGAACCTAATTTCAACATAAGTTTCATAATTTCAAATCATGTTGGGTTCAAGTTGGAAAAATATGGTTAAAACTTAGCTAGGTTGGGTTGGGTCTCATGTTGATCTCTTCTAAATTGGGTTGGTCCTTAACCGAACCCAACCCACTAAAGTTGCTATCCTAATTTTTGGTGTTCAATTTATCGAATATTCTAGTATATTTTGATAGTTGAAAATTATATGTTGTATATAAATAGAGAAGATATACGTTGATTTCATATTTTTTTTTGTATTTTGGAGAACTTTGATAAATAGTTATGAAATCAATGAGTTTTTTAAAGGTATTTATCAGAGAATATGTGTCTACAAGTACCTTGTAGTTTTGGTATCCATTATTGGTCAAAACTCCATCTTAATGGTTGTTGGCAAAATTTTGTATACCATGTAATATATGTTTAATATGTGTGCTATTATCATAGAGTCATAACCATGCTTAGCTCATAAAATTTTAATGTCTATGACATTTATTCTTAATCATATCAACTAAGTACCCTACTAGTACTAATTTATAAGACAAATTTAATAGAGTTATGTCTTTATCTTTTTATGGCTCTGTAGTCTCAAGTCAGAGCCACAACTATTTCATAAAATCATGATTTTTAAGCTATTAAAAAGTATTCCAGCCAAAGCTGCGACAATTATTCGAAGCCATGATTTTTGGATCCTTAAATATTATAGAGGATATTACTCAAGTATGACCATTTCTAAGGGTGCATCTTTTCCTCAAAAGAATAAATAAATATGACTAATATGTGCAAGAAAAGTACAAGCATCATGACCAATTTTCATCACCACAACCGCATACTTATCAAGATAGATGAAAGGCTAATATTTTGTCCTCCTCATAGCACCATGACTATATAATAATATTGAAATTCATTGTTACCCCAAAAATACTTGATAGTGCTGTGACCATCTATGGACTACAAATGATAAAAGCATGAAACCATGGTTACTTTATAGTGCCACAACTTTGAGTTATAGAGAGATTAGACTCAAGTCATGGTCATTAATAGTACTATAATTTATATTACAGAAAGATCAAGATGTCGAATATAGTCGTAGCCATTTTCTAGAGTCACGACCTTGAGCTAACGAGTTAAAGGCTAAATTTACAAATTTTATTGGAAGTCATACAAAGAAGCTTGAGTAAAAAAGTGGAAGTTAAAGATTTTTCTAAAAATCTCACTTCTTCTCATTCTCTCTCATGAGACAATAAAAAGTTATGGAAACTACAAACCTTAGGGCCAAATCGCACACTCCCTAAGGATTCCACAAGTAAGCAAGGAATATAGGACTAATATTAATCCCTAAAGTTAGAGGGCACAACTCTCAAAACTCTCTCCTCCAGAGATTAATCTAGGAAATTATTTCAAATTAAAATGAATTATGTGTTTATAAGTCTTTTGTAGTTTTGACAGTCATTCTTTGGTTAAAAGTCTATCTAGATGATCATTGTCAAAATCTTGTATGCCATGACTTTACCCTATCATTAGCATAATCTTTTCACAATGTGACATATTCTCAATGCCTACAATATTATCATAGAGTTGCTGCCATAACTAGCTCATTAAATTTTAATAATTATAATATTAATTTTATATCATAGCAATCATGTACCCCATTGGTGCTCAATATTATAGCTAATTTCATAGAGCCATGACTTTACCTTTATAAAGCCTAGTAGTCTCAAATTAGAGGTATAAATATTTTATAACATTATGACTTTTAAGCTATAAAAAAATAAAAAAGCCGCATGTACTCAGACCAAAGTCATATCAATTATTCAAAGCATGACTTTTTGGTCATCAAATATAATAGAGGATATTACTCGAGTACAACTATTTTTAAGGCCATGATTCTTATCATCAAAGGAAGAAATAGTCTTGACTTAAACATGAAAGCTAAGTACAAGCATCATGGTCAGTTCTTAGCACTGTGACTACATACTTAACATAAAAAATGAATAGCTATTGTCATAGTATCTACACAATACATTGGTTACATAACAATGTTGAAATCTACTACTATACAAAGGTTACTTCATAGTTCCATGATCATTTATGGATTACAAATGATAAAGACATGAAGTCATGGTTATTTCATAGTGCTATAACTTTGTGTTATAGAGCGATTAAGCTCAAGTTATATAGCCACCTTGTATTACAATAAGATTAATATATCGAATATAATCATAGCTAATTTTTAGAGTTGTGACCTCAAATGCTAAAATTAAAGGCATGAATGCCAAATTTGGGACTTTCATTGTAAAGTTATAATTTTCTACTTATAGCAATATAAAGCTACTTAAGTATAAAAATAAAAGTTATGAATTTTCAAAAGAATTCTTACTTCTCCTTTTCTCTCATAAAATAAGTAAAACTCACAACAAATACAAACTCTAGGAGAGAACTTCTCACTCCCAAAGAGATCCATAAGTAAGTAATGGGTAAAATTCAAAAAAAAAATAAATAATATAATTTTTTTTCTAGAAAAAAGGAGCAAAATGATAATTTTGTCATAAAAAAAAATATGAAATTTTATAAATCTTAGATGATAAAATGGACTTCACCATTGAATTCATTTCACAAAATATAGCTACTATGATAACTTTCATCAAATTTTGAAATAGTCAAAATTTTATGAATTTTAAAGTAGCAGTAGATTATTGGACCTTCATAATACATGCTTTCCATGTGGATACATGCAAGAGCAGCTAAGTGTCACCTAAAAATGGTGACTCATCTTTAAAAAAGTTTTGGATGTAAATAGTTCTTTTAAAATAAAAAATTTAAAATTTAAGGCTGGTTTCAAAAATATGCCCAAACTAGTGTGTCTGGAAATAACATGGAAATGATCGTAGTTGTGAATGATGGCCATTACCACCCTATTTAAGGTTTTTAAATTTTAAAATGCTGGTTTCAAAGGCTGGCACACAATGCCGGCTATTGAATTTTTATAATTTTCAAATGCTTCTTTCTCTCATGGCGATGATAGAAAATATAATCACTTCTTTTAATGTTTTCGAATGCAACTGCCACTTCCACTATGATATTCTCTTTTAGAACATAGCAAAATGCAAGAGAATGTAAACACACTGTTTGTATTTACCACAAACATGATGATTTTTAAGAAGAAAAAGCGTGATATTCACAGTAGGAGTCATCATTCTTTACAATTTTCGACTTCTCTTGGATGAATTTTCCTTGTACCTTTGTGTTTCCTTGTAAGCTTGTTCATACTTCCATCCAAGGACCTCTTTTGCATTGAGATTAATAGATATCAACCATGGTGTGGAGGCTAGTCATTAGCTCCCTGTCCTCCTTCTGCCCTACCTTAATGTTCATCTTGTGGGTGAATAGAAAGGCTCGACCATGCCTTCCCTACAAGAATCGCCATGAATAATAGAAATAGATTCATCAAAACACCTAACTAGCTCAATTGAGAGTTTAACTTTTTCATTGATAGTGGTAGACAACAACAACTAAGTAATATGGATGGATTAGATGATTAAGATGGAGTAGTTGGGTGAAAAAGTAGAACTTAGATCTAAGAGAGGATTGGATCGTTCAATGAAGGATGATTCTAATGTCGACTAAACCAGCACAAGAATGAAGCATTCACCTGAAATGTTTTAGAAATTATGTCGTCGTGGAGAGCAACATAGCTGTTGCAATTACAGTAGTGGTACATCCTTGCCTCCACCAAGGAGTCCATGGCGAACACTCATGTTATTTCTTCTCAAAACTTAAATACTCCAGATCCATATCCTTTCTGCGAATAGCAGAATATGAACAAAAATTATTAGAACAGTCTTAAAATCAAAAACAAAAACAAAAACAATAAAACTGAGATAAGATAAGAACATTTCGTGGTTTCCATAACTTTTCCGAACAATTTTGTTTTTCCAAGAACATACCCATGACAAAAAAATGTAAGGAATTCATATGGCTTTCAAAGTAGAATCAGCATAAAAAGAAGATGGGAAGGAGCCCACGATGAGAAACTTGAGAATAGGAACACATGTAGGTTTTAATGGAGGAGAGCAATTGGTGTTGTCTCGGGTATAGAATGTAGGTTTTGATGAAGCGAACAGTAGAAATGGAAGCCGCATTCAAAAACCTTAAAAGAAGTGGTTATATTTTCTGTCATCGCCATGAGAGAGAAGCATTTGAAAATTATAAAAGTTCAATAGCTGGCATTGTGAATGTCGGTCTTTGAAACCAGTATTTTAAAATAAAAAACCCTTAAACAGGGTGGCAATGGCCATCATTCACAACTACGACCATTGCCATGTTGTTTTCAGACGCACTAGTTGGGCATATTTTTGAAACCAGCCATAAATTTTGGATTTTTTATTATAAAAGCACTATTCACGTCCAAAACTCTCTTTAAAAAATGATTTTTAATATAATAATAATAAAATAAAAAAATGGGAAAATGTGGCTGCATGCATGAGTAGTTGGTGTCCCATTTCTTGATCGATATTATTTTATTATTATTAATTAAAATAATAAAAAAATGAAAAAAAGGAATTTTGTGTGTGAGTTCTCTAGTGTGAAACAAAAAAGTTAAAAGTTTTTGGTGGGTTCTTTTCTATTTTAATTAGATATTTTGTGGTCAGAGTAGAATAGTCTAAAAATTAAAGTTACTCCATATGATGAGAGCTTCATATAAGTACCAAAATCAAGGAGCTTCAGTGCTTTACATTCTGAGTAGTAGGGTTTTCTCCTATTTAAATTTCTTTCCACCCAAGGGCTATAAATGAACGTGAATGTAATTAAGTTTGGGACTATTTTATTACCAAATTGTTAATTATTTATGGCTAAAATTTTTAGAATGTAGTGATTGTTTTTTTTGCTTTATTTGAATGAATAACATATTGCATTGTGATTTATGTTTATATAGCTATAATTATGCATGTGACATAATTTAATCATGAAATAGCTGACTTGCATTTCATATGCATAAGGACATTACAAATAAATGGGCGTGTGCATGGTTGTTAACTAAGTTATATATACATATTATTGCATGGTTTAATAATATATTTGGAAGTAATTATATGTGCTCAAAATGGGACAATGTCTAAACTAAGTTATATAGTATTTTTTGTAGAAAGTCTCATATTTGGAGAATGTCCAATACTTAGTAAATATCCAATATTTTTTAGAGAACATCTAGTGTGTGTGTGTGTGTGTGTGTGTATAATATATCACACTTGGCTCAGGCATGTGTGAGGGAGTCAGTGAGACTCGGGATATGGGCACAAAAATATTTTATCTATGTATACATTCATGTAGACATTGTACTTGAATGTGTGTTGATATGTGTATATTTTATTTTTATATGCACTTAGGTGGGAAGTCTCCCTATATGAGTTTATCTCTACTAAACTTTGCTCACTCCATTAAGGGACACACTTTAAGGCATGGTATAGTGTAGGTGACATACAAACATACGAACAACACATGAAGAAAGATGGTTGTGTCTAGATTTCTATTATATGTATTTTTTTTCTATTCTACTGAGCGTACTTTAAGCAGGTAAACAATTGTGTAAAAAAACTATTTTTTATTATCATATTTTTTATGTGTTGAATGAATGGGCTCCCATGAGGATTGAGCTGTCACAGCTTGGTATCAAAGATTAGGTATACGACTACCTGTCACTTGGAGTTGGTACAAATTTCATAACTTGATATGAGTTCTTAGGGGTACAAATACCTAAAGCTCAATGGTAATGTCTCTAGGACATGTTAAGCATATGAACATCATAGCTTGGCAAAGCTTGACACTGGATCTTGGGTTAGGATAACCTAGTGCTCAGAAAATTAATATTCAGGTTACAACTTAGTGTCAAGGTCTAGGTAGAAAATTATGTATTTGCATTATGCATATTTTACATTGTGTGGTTTATATGTATAGTGAAAATGTGAAATTTAATTTGCTATTTGACTTGTGAAGATGACAATCAGAGGATGAGTACATAGTCCATGAGGCAAGAGCCAACTACCGCCAGTCTTTGACCAGCAACCCTTCATAGTAGAGGTATCAAATGGGCTGGGTCAGGTTGGCCCGACCTAGTTTTTGGCGGCCTAACCGTGCTTCCATGTTGTGCCTGGCTCGACATAGTATAGTAACCGTGCCATGCCTGGCTCGGCATGGCTTCTTCAGGCTAGGCTTGACATGGCTCGTAGGCATGGCCGATTGAAAAACCATGCCGGGTCAGGCCCGTATGGGACAAATCTAGCATGTACGGGCTGATTTTTAAATTTTAATAATTTTTTTAAGATAATGATATTTTATATTTAATTATTTATGTAGACATTATTTAGAAAATTAGAATTATACTATAGTTAATGACTTTCTGTTTAAAAATTTTTAAATATTAATTTAATACTTGAAATTTATAAATATGTGTATCAGCGACTCAATGTATGTGTATCAAACTATCAAACATTAGTGTAAGCGTATTAAATATTTAAATATGAATTAAAAACATTATAACTTATATATAAAAAAAATTTTAAACTAATGCAGAATGAAAAAAATATATATATTAAAGTTAAAACTTTCAAATATCAGAAGTCACAAGTCAGAACCAAAAACTAAATAAACACAAATGACAAAAATAAATACAATATAAATAAATATGAGTAAATCAAAACCAAAAATCAAAATCAGACATACATAACACATAAGTGTCGCATTCTGGCAATCATTAATCGTCAACCATCAAGCATCAATATCATAAATCATCAATCACCATATCATTATTATCCTCAATATCAATATCATTATCATCATATAGATCATTATTAGCAATAAACTCATCTGCTTTTGCCATAATCCCAGCACGATCCTAGATGCCCAAGCTTGAATCCTCCCAATCTTTCATGCATGCTAAAGATTCAATAATATCTAGATGTTATCTCAATCTCCTATTAGAAATCACATTCACTCCAATATAAAAATAGGCTCTGATGCTATGCTCGATACCGAATGAGTCAGTAGATCCCATGTCATCTTAGATAGCACGGAAAAAGTGGACTCGTATGATTTTCACCACTATAATATATCAAGATTCTTAGTTTTAAAATATTATAGGATTAAGCAGTAATTGGTATCTAAGTACCGAGACAGCTCGCTCCTATTCGATGGTCCACCCCATCATTTTCCCATCACTAATTGAATGGGAAAGTTGTCATCTCCGAATATAGTATTGATGTATGTACTTGGAGCCTCACTACTAACATCAACATATCTAGTATCGTAATATGTAAAAAGCTTAGTCAAATTCTCATGAATGAACTTTTCAGGTGAATCTTCCAGGTTCATGCACGAGAAAATGTAAGTCAAAATATTTTCTAACCCTTCTACCTTAATCCTAGAGTCCATGCAGGCAGCCAAACAATAAAGAGATAAAATGGTGGACCAGTACTTTAAGTACTTAGTTTCCATCTCTACAACCATATCGCTAAGTATAGTGTCATCTCGATACTTTCTAAATATGCTACTAATATTACATATGCACCTTAATGCAATGCAAGTCGTGAGAGTATAAACTAACAAACACATGTTTGTCGTGTCATAAAAAACCTTCAAAAATTTTATAAATGAAATTTCTGTAGCCCAATCAATATCATCAATAATAAGTAAGTCACTCTTACTATTGTCGTAGTCAGATATCACATGTTTGTATCCAACACATGTCTCCAATATCAGGTAAGTGTAATTCTAACGGTGTCTCATATCCTATTGGAATTTATTCTTCTTAAGATTCGCTGAACAAATAGAGACCACCAACTCCTATTATCTGTGAGGCATGTGAATATATTTTAGTGAGTTATGTATGTTTTCTAAAGTGGGGGTACACACCTTCATCCCCACTTGTACAATTAGGTTAATCACGCGACATATGTATCTAACATGAAAAATCTTTTCTAATGATCTATCTCTAATATTCCTAACAAACATATTAATCGCTACTCCATTATTAGATATATTATCGAATGTAATACTAAAAATTTTATTTTGAATTTTATATTCTCTAAAGATATTCATCATGCACTCAAAAATGGTCGGATCATCATGAGGATGGAGAATCTCAGAGAATCCTAAAATTTTTTTATTTAGAGTCATTTTGAATCTACATTGTGGGCGGTGAAGCTCGCTTAAGATGCATCATTGTGACTAGTTCAGATATCAGACATCACATACACTACTCAATTATAATCCCTAAATTCATTAATTATTATTTGTTTTTATAACTTATAATATTTTAGTATATCATTCCTAGATGTGGACCTAGGAATCATACGATACACAAGCTAAAAATATGTCTACATGATACTGACTATCCTTGGATCTTCCAAAAATCTAATTGGAAGACCCATTGTGGTGATCAGTTTGGCCATGCCGTCTCACCCCAACTCGTTGCGGTATATGAAGGGGGTAAACTTTGAGACTAAATTGAATCCAGCCTTAAAAAATCCACCACTGAGTAGGGTTTCCATAGGATCTAATGCACCATATTTTTTGGTGCATAGTTCGGCATACATTTTAAGGAGCCTAGTCCCATATGAACTTTTACAATTTAAAATTTTCTTACAATATTCGCACTATGCCGTTTCTTTTTTGACACCCCTAATTTTTTTTTGTTTTATTAGATTAAAGTGAGTCCAAACTACTTAAGTTCTTCTAGTTTTTTTAGATGTTTGGGTCGATGCGAGTGGAGAAACCAAAGTTTCGGCAGTCTCGGACCTTTGCATAGGATTTTCATTTTCTAAATTTAAATTATTTTCATTTTCATTATTTAAATTACTATTTGTCATTTTTAAAATTTTTATAGACTAGAGAGTAGAGTAGAGAGAGAGAGAATGACTAGTTAAGTAAGTTTACAGTTAACTAATATAAAAATATAAAATATTCGTAAAACATAAACCAAAATGCGTATAGCCAAATACTTTAGCATTTTTGAATTCTCACAGGCTGCAGCATGCGCACCATAAATCCAAAACACCAAAGTTGAGTTGCAAGTCCTGAAAAGTCGAGTCGAATCATGAGAGAGAAAATTAAGAAAGAAAGAGAAAGAGAAGAGCAAGCTTTCAAAGCAAAAGAATGAGAATTAGATGATTTATGTTTTTAAAAAACATAAATTATAGAGATAGGAGGGGAGGGTTTTATAGATTAATAAAAAAAATCTTTTTTTTGAAAGTTTTTTTAATGATTTTTTTAAATTTTTAATAAATAAAAAGGGGGTAGAATTCCTATGGCCGTCAAATTCTACCCCATAGCTGTTGGAGGCAAAATTCAATGGCTTAAATTTAAATTTTTTATTTTTTTACTATTTGGGTCGGTTTGATTATCGAACCAAACCAAATGGTCCATTCTAGATGCTTCGGCTTCTCGAATAGTTGTTGGGGTGGCTCGGATTCAGGTTGGAAAAAACCACAAGTTCAGTTTTGGCCCCAATATTAATTTTGGATCCATTGGGCCTCATGATTTCAATTTGGGTCGGGCCATCATGCTTGTTGAGTCGGGGTGATTCTCGGCTTGTGCCGAGAAACTATGCCCACGAGCCTCGCAACCGGGCCATGCTTGGCCCGGTTGGCCTCGGCACGGCATGACATGAAGCATGCCATAAACAAGCCTGGCACGAGCATGGGTTATTCCCGTGTCGTGCCAAGCCAGCACTACTGAATCATGTCATGCCTTGGGCCGAGCCAGCCCGGCCCTATCCATTTGACACATCTACTTCATATAAGTTATGGGTGTGGAAGTTACCACCTTTGCATTGGCTAGTGCAACTATAAATTAGGAAGGACCGAGTAATCTCTAAAGGTTTAAGGCACATCATTCTCCAATATTTATAAAATGAGGAGACCAGATGACGACCGACCATTGATTGCTACAAGTTGAAAAAATCTCAGAAGCTATTAAGATTACTTCCAATACCACCAATATCATGCAGGCAGCATTCCAACTTGAGGGTAAGTCCTATTTTTGGTGGGATTTGATCAAAATCTTGAGGAATATAGAGACAATAAAATAGGAAAGATTCCTTGAACTCATCCAAGATAGGATTTGATAGTTAAGATAGCTCTGACCATTGAGCGAGAGGTTAAGGATGCATGAAACATCTACGATGTAGGTGTGGGTACTAGTAGAAAAAGGAATGAGAGTCAATATTCTTCTAGTTTGGGAAAACAGCAGAGAACTTTTGTTTCCCAAAAATTTTAGGGACAAAGTCACAGTTATCGAGACCAAAGCCATGTTTGGGCTTTTAGCCAACAAGACATGGAACAAGTTTTCATTGCTATTAGCATAGACAACGGAGATTAGATTGCTCATAAAAGTAAAGATCCTAGAGTTATGAGACATCATAGTTGCAAAATTCAATGAGAGATATGCAGAAATATTTTATTCCTCCCTTGTCCAATATAGGCAAAAAAAATTAGTTTTAGTTTTATGGTACTACATAAGTACTACCTACTTCATAGGCAGGCTAGAGATGCTAGGGCATGGCTCAATGTAAAGAATAGGGCTCACAGGGCATGAGTTGATGTAGAGAATAGTGCCCATCAGCCAGGACTTCAAGAACCTAGGGACATGTCTACGCCATTACACCATAGATAGAGATGATAGATCAATTAGTGATACAATATGCTTTCTTGCTTTTTTATTTATGGGCAAGAGTTTTTATTTTATTCTGGTGTATTAGTATTACATTCATTTATTTCTATATCACGTGTGAAATATATGAGCTTAAAGGTAAAAACATTAGATGAGCCATTACATGTGAATTCTTCTTTAGGGACTAAGGTGAGAATTGATCAGATATATCAGAGTTTTGTTGTGAGTTGGAAATCTTAGAGATTATGCTCATGGTGGACCTTTGGGTTATAGACATATCAGAGTTTGATATCATTCTTGGCATAGGTTTTGACAACATATTGAGTCATCATTGATTGTGATGATAAGAGGGTTACTATCTATATAGTAGATGGTGTTTGTATTATATTTTAGGGGGATAAGCATGATGCTTTACCCTAGGTTGTGTACAATTTTAGATGGCATGGGCAATTGATGGGTTGATTAGCATGCCTTGCCATGGAAGATGAGGTGACATGGAATCTGAGTCTTCCTTTGATGGTTTGTGAATATGAGAATATTTTTCTTAATGATCTATCAAAATTACCCCCACATAGGGATGCACATGTTAGAATTGAGTTATACCCTGGTACATCATCCATTACTATGACTCCACATAGGATGACATCGGTAGAATTATAGGAACTCAAGATCCAGATATAAAATTTATTGGACAATGGTTCCATTAGACCAAGTACTTTGCCTTGGGACACTCAAATTTTATTTGTAAAGAAGAAGGATAAGATCCTTCAACTCTACATTGACTACCTATAGTTGAATAGGGTTACGATCAAGAATCAATATTCACTACTAAGGATTGATGATTTATTTGATCAATTGAAGAGGGCATATGTCTATTCCCAGATAGATCATCATCCTAGATATCATTAGTTGAGAGTTAGTGAGGCTAACATCTCTAAGACTTTTTAGAATGTGAAATGAGTATTTTGAGTTTACAATGATGTCAATCAGATTGATGAATGTGCCAGTAGTATTCATGGATCTCATGCATATGATATTTTAACCATATTTAGATTAGTTTGTTGTAATATTTATTAATGTCATTTTGATTTTTTCTCAATCTGAGAAAAAGAAAGACAATAATTTAAAGGCTATTCTCCAAACTTTGCGAGAATATCAATTATATGCCAAATTCAGTAAGTATGACTTTTGATCGAAAGATGTAAAATTTTTAGGATACTTAGTATTGGCTACTTGTATCTTAGTGGACCCTGAGAAGGTCAAGGTAGTCATGAGTTAGGAGAGACTGAAGTCAGTTTTTGAGATACATAGTTATTTTTTAAGACTATCTGGATATTATACAAGGTTTACCATGAATTTTTTCCATTTACCTACTTCTATGACTAGATTGACTCGGAAGTAAGTCAAGTATGAGTGGATAGATCCATGTAAGAGGGCATTTTGGAAATTGAAGAGGAGACATAGTGTAGCTCCTATTCTGATAGTTCTAGATAGGAGACAGAGGTACATGGTGTATTGTGATGCCTTGAAAGATGGGCTAAGATACATTCTGATATAGTTCAAGAAAGTAGTAGCTTATGGTTTATAATAGTTGAAGAACCATGAGTGAAATTACCATGCACGTGACATAGAGTTGATAGTTATAGTCTTTACCTTAAAGATATATCATTACTCTGTATGATGAGTAGTTTAGGTATTTTCAGACTAGTAAAGTCTGAAATATATCTTTACACAATGGGACCTCAACATGATACAATGTAGATGGATGAAATATATAGAGAATTATTAATTCACTTTGCATTACTATCTAGGTAAGGTAAATGTGGTGGCCGATACACTTCGTCAGAAGTCACATAGAGTATTGGCTAGTATAGCTTTACGAGAATGGTAAATATTCAAGACTATGGGATAAGTCAGCTTATAATATAGTAATCAAGCTCAGGGTGATATGGGGGAGTTTAATATCTTTGCCTTTCATATTGAGTAGAGTGATTGAGTCCCATGAACAAGACATAATGATATCATTCATCTATGATCGAGTACATACTAGTACAAGTGACAAGGGTTGGGCAATTCAAAATTATGGTAGTCTTTGATTTAGGGGATAGATTGTGGTTGCTTAAAAAGAAGAGTTTAGAGAGGAGATTCTTAGGGAATTCCAATATTATTGTTTTGTAGTACATCTAGGTGATATGAAGATATATTATGATCTTCATTGCTAGTGTTACTGGAGCATATCATGATAAAGATACATATTAAAAATTTTATGCGATGATACCTCACTTTTCAATAGATAAAGGCTAAACATCAAATGCCAACAAGATTATTCCAGCCATTGCATATAGCTGATTGGAAGTGGGAGCATATCATGATAAATTTTATGACTCACTTACCATGGATATTGTGGAAGCATGGTGCATTATGGGTGATAGTGAATAGGCTTATGAAGTCATCACATTTTCTAGTTATGTGGATGACCTTCACACTAGAAGAAATATACATGTTTTACATACAAGAAATCACCTGATACATGTAATACTAGTATCTATTGTATTGGACTTAAGATCTCAAGTTTACAACTTACTTTTGGAAGAGTTTTTATAAAGTTATGGAGACATAATTGATAATGAACACTACTTTTCATCCACAAATAGATAGTCAGTCAGAGAGGACTAGACAAAATTTAGAGGAAATGCTGCGAGCATGCCTCATGGATTTCAAAGGTAGCTAGAAAAAGTATTTTCTCTTGGGTGAGTTCACCTATAATAATAGTTGTCAAGCAAATGTATAGATGACACTGAATGAGGTATTATATAGGAGGCCATGTAATCTTTAGTTTGTTAGTCCGAGGTGGGAGACAGATCAACCATAAGTCCAAATTTGATTTTAGATATTTTAGGGAAAGTGGATTTGATATGACATCGTCTTATAGTTCAAAATTGACAGAAAAGTTATGTTGATAGGCAATGACGACCTCTAGAGTTTGAGATAGATGATTATATTTTCTTAAAAGTAATACATAAGAGAGGAGTGGTATTATTCTGTAAGTGGGAAAATTATTGCCAAGATATATTGGCCCTTTCGAGATATAAAAAAGAGTTAGTGTGGTTGCCTATCAATTGACATTACCATCAAGTTTATCTAGTGTTCATGAGGTATTCCATGTCTTCATACTCTGAAAGTATTTTCATGATCCAACTCATGTAGTGGATTGAAGTGAGCTTGTCATTGATGCGGATGGAACCTTTAAGGGGAGACTAATATGTATCATGGATAGCTAAGATTAGGTTTTGCAATGCAAGACTATGAGGCTAGTAAAGGTTTTATGACAGTATCAAGAACTTGAAGAAGCATGAGGACATGATGCTTGCCACCTATCCCTTCTTATTTGAGGATGAAAATACATATATTAGTTATTTAAATATTTATTAAGTGTTGCATATGCATATGATTGTAGATGATTATATGTGGGAATTTTGAAATGAAATTTTTAAAGGGGGAGATAATGTAAAGCACAAAAAATAATAATATGTATTTTCTGGAAAAAATGGCAATATAGTAATTTTATCATAAGAAAAATCTAAAATTTTTTAAATTTTGGATGACAAAATAGACTTGACCATTGAATTTTTCTCACAAAATATAGCCACCATGATAAATTTTGTCAAATTCTAAGATAATCAAAATTTCACATATTTTGAGGTAAAAATGGACGAATGAGAGTATGACAAGTAGTAGAAAATTAATGGACCTACATAATACAAGCCTTCCACAAGGTTTCATGCATGAGTAGTTGGGTGTCACCTAAAAATGGTGAATCATCTTTAAAAAAATGATCTGTATCAAAATAATAATAAAATAATGAAAAATATAGGAAAAAGCGAGTTAACATGGCTACATGCATGAGTAGCTAGGTGTCCCATTTCTTGATTTATATTATTTTATTATTATTAATTAAAATAATAATAAAATAAAATGAGAAAACATGAAGAAAAATGGAAAAATGAGAATTTGGTGTGTTCATCACCAATGCAAAAAAAAATATCAAAAGTTTTGAGTGTATTCTTTTCTATTTTAGTTGGATATTTTAGAATTAGAGTAGAATAGTCCAGGAATTAAAATTATTCCATGTGATTAGAGTTTCATGTAAATATCAAAATCAAGGAGCTTCAGTGCTTTACATTCTGAGAGATAGAGGTTTTCTCCTACTTGAATTTCCTTCCATTTAAGGGTCATATATAGTCATGAATATAATCTTGTTCGAGACTATTTTATTACCAAATTGTGAACACATAGCATTATGATTTATGTTCATGTATTTATATTTGTGTATATGTATGATTTAATCATGAAATAACATACTTGTATTTCATATATATAAGTGCATTACAAATAAATGAGTGTGTGCATAGTTATTAATTAATAATATATTTAGTATTAATAATGAAGGCTAAAAATGAGATAACATCCAAACTGAGTTACACAATATTTTCCATAGAATGTCTAATATTTATAGAATGTCCAATTTTCGGAGAATGTTTAATACTCAAAAAAAGTCCAATATTTTTTGGAGAATGTCTAATATATTCATATATATTATATGTCATACTTGACTTAGGTATGTATGAGGGAGTCAATGAGATTCAATATATGGGTACAAAAATATTTCATCTATATTTACATTCATGTAAATATTGTACTTGAAAGTATATTGATATATGTACATGACTTTATTTTTTTTACATGCACTTAAGTGAGGAGTAGCCCTATAAAAGTTTTTCTCTAATGAGCTTTGTTTACTCCATTGTGGGATTTTCTTTCAGGTAAATGTCTAGTGTAGGTGATAGACCCATATACGAAACAATATGTGTGAAGAAAGTTGATTGTGGCTAGATTATATATATATATATATATTAATTCTATTTTGTTGAGTAGACTTAAAGCATGTAAACATTTTCATATAAAAAACAATATTTTATTGGTAAATTTTCTTTGTGTGATGAATGAACAGAATCCCTTGGGGATTGGGGTGTCACGCAAGGGATGTATGACCAATGTCAATCCCTAGTGTTAGGCAATGTGGCTCTCAAATTCATCTCGTCTAGGGATTAATTTGGGAATTTGTATTAAATTAACATGGTTCAAAGTTTGTGTTATTTTGATTATGCAATATAATTAATTTGTATAATTTATGCAATATTATTTTTATTATATTTTATATTATGAATATTGATGGATAATGACTAGATAAAACTCAAACTAGGTTTTAAAATAATGGAATGTTTGTATGAAATTATCAATGGTGGATGGTGATAAATAAGCCATGAGACTCACTCGTGCATATGATAATCATGAATATGCCACTTACAATTGTAATGGATGAGATGAATTTATATATCAAACCCCAAAGTTTGGGTATGTTAATCATTATGAATATGCCACTTATAAAGTCAAAAGTATGAACATTTTTACACATCACTCCATTATACATGTCTTAGAGGGACTAATTCTTGATTAAGATATATGTTATATATGGTATCCTTCCAAAGGGTTCATCTTTAATATTATAGTCAAATTGTTATAGAGGATGATGATAGGTCATCTTTGGGACATGTGTGAGTATGTGGTGACACACAAGGTGATGATAGTCCTCACGAGTTCCTTTTACTCATATGGTTCCTACTAGTGAAACTTAAAGGAGATATATGTTAATTAAGTGAGTATGATACTTATGAAGTCAAATATACAATTGATTACAAATCATGCTAATCATTGGTATTTAAGACAATGGAAGCTAGTGAATGGGAGTGTTCTTATAAAGTAACTTTCAAGAGTAATTGATGATGTTGCCAAAAAGTATGAGATTGTGAATTACCCTCACATAATTAAGAATGAAGGATTATCTAAAAGGTGACACACCGAGAGGATAACTATGAGACATTTGTACAACATCCTAATCTTTGTTCCGTGTCCAACATAATATTATTGAACAAATTAATAGCATCAGATAAATTAAGAAATTAGATCTTGAACCTAAGATTGTTTAATAAGCTGTGCATCTATTATACTAAAAAAAGGTTGCATCTTGTTGAATAGAAAAATTATCAATATAATTTATGCAGGATCAATATCTGAATGAAAGTATGTTATACTACTTATATGACCCTTAGACTTGTGAATCTCAGTTGACGAGATACTCATGTTAATGAGATTTTGGGATATCATTTAACTAATTAAATTAAGCAAATAACAAAGTTACAACACCTAATAGAAGTAATCACCATTACTCTACTTTATTATCATTTAGTAGTTATTTATGCAAAAAATGATAAATACATGTTACATCATTATAAAACCAAAAAGAATGCATTTGCTTGTATGTTAAAATATTATAATTCATGCGTGTTCCTTTAATGCCTAAGACATGTGATGAGAAGTGTGACTATTATGTGGTGAGATCTTAAGAAGGATATCATTATCAATCCAAGTCTCTTGTCCATGAAAGTTTCTACTTATTAATAAATTTGTTAAGTTTTTACATTATAATATTTATGTTCTAACTTAACAATTCATTTATTTATATTTAATTATTAGTTTAATAAAAAAAATTATATAGTAAATATGAGCTTATTGAACTTTGTTATGAGTGAGTTATGTTGGTAACCCATTTAACTATTACCCATGCATGAAGGCATAAATTAACATTTGTTAAAATTTAAGTTTTATTACATGATTATTGACTAAAAAAATATATTATATATATCCTTTCTATTTTTATTATTGATAGGTAAAAGTTTAAACCTGAAGACTTGTTATGCAACTATGACAAATTTTTTAGCTTATTCTTATTCTTTATTACTTGTTTTGTTGAGAATGTTATATATCCAAATTATTTTGTATTAATGTTACAAAAAATATTAGTTGTTATTTTAATACATAAACTTGTTTTATGTTGATATAGTTTTTCACTTATTTTATTTAGTAGTTCAAAAAAAAAATTGTTTTCTATTAATGTGATGGGTCATAGATGTCAAGGGACTATGTGTGCTCATCTTCATTACTACAAGTAGGTGTCACACCACTTTGTTTCCCATTGACTCTCTTTTGAATTTGCTTTATCGTGACCTCTTGTTGATGCAAAGTTGCATGCTCAAATGTTCAAATGTTGATGCTTATTTGATGAATATTTTGTTGATTTTTGAGCTACAAGTTATTGTTTCAAATGGAATCATAATTTAATCATGTTTTCTCCCTTGTTCATGACATATAGTAGTTTCACATATGTTTCTTGTTGTCATTTAATATTATTGGTTGACTTGTTTTCTTAATCATGTTTTAGTCTTTTTGTTCATTCATATTTAGAGCAATTACTTTCTAAATTGTCACGTATTTGGATATTTATACCATGTATGATGGATGTTTCAATAAAGATTAATATCTCTTTTTATTTATAGAGGTAATATATAAAAATGATTACATAAACAAATCAATGATTGATGACTAATATATAAACAACTCATAATTGATAGCTCAGGTAGACACTCCCCCTCATATTGGAGCATAGATATATATCATGATCTACATGTTAATTATATCAAGAAATATTCTTATTGATGTTGCTTTTACGAGCATATCAGCCAATTGATTTTCAGATCAAACAAATGAAAACTATATAAATTTTTGATCAAGTTTCTCCTTGATGAAATTTGAAATGATAATCTACCTCAACATGTTTTGTGTGATCATGGTGTATATGATTATAAGCAATTTTTATTAATTTTTTATTGTCACAATAAAGCTTCATTGGTTTTGCGTAATCTATCCCCAAATCTTTCAATACATTCATGATCCATAGCATTTTGCATAGACCTTGGACCACTCCTTGAAATTTAAGTTGGTGCTTGATCTTGCCACAACTTTATACTTCTTGCATCTCCAAGTGATAAGATTTCCTTGTACAAATATAAAATAATTCTATGTTGATTTTCTAATTGTCTGGTCACCTTCCCAATCAAAGTCTATGTATCTTTCAATGTTTGACATATCATTTTTTAAAAAATAATAAATCTTTCTCAAGATCACACTTCTAATTTCTTAAATTTCAATAAACTGCTTCAATATGTTCTTCATTTAGTGAATGCATAAATTGACTTACAACACTTATGACATATATGATGTATGGCCTATTGTGGGATGACTAGATTAATCTCACAACTAGTCATTGGTAATGATGCTTATCAATTGGCATTTGATATGGTAGAATCCTAAAATTATAATTCATTTTAATGGGCATCTCCACTAGTTTACAATTGAGAATCCAATTTAAATAAGATGATCCAACACATATTTTCTCCGTGGAAAAAAAAATTCATGCTTTGACCTTGTTACTTCAATCCCCAAGAAGTATTTAAGGTGCTTATGATCCTTTGTTTCAAATTTAGTATCCAAATATTATTGTAGTGTTTTCATTTCAAATAAATCATCTCTTGTTAAAACCATATCTTTTACACCCACTTTCAATATTATTACTTTTCATTCTTTATGGTTTATAAACAAAGTATGGTCACAATTACCTTGTTTATAACCAGCTACATATTACTGTTGAAAACATCACAAACCATACCCTAGGTGATTGTTTCAATCCATATAAGGACTTTTTCATCATTTATACTTTATTTTCATCCATGGAATTATGTTTGTTGCTGAGTTATAGCTCCAGATAGAATTCTTCTTTTAACTTCCCAAGTCTATGTTAAAATAAATATTTTTAACATCAAATTGTTTTAAGGGCCAATCTCAATTTGTAGCTTTAGAAATAATAATTATAATGGTATTTATCTTGGCTACTAGTAGAAAAGTGTCTTGATAATTCATATATTTGTGTATATCCCTCTACAAATCTCACTTTATACTTATTAATCTTCCATTTTCTTTCTATTTCACTACAAACACTCATATACATCCAATTATCTTCATTCCTTTAGGTAATGAAATAAGTTACCAAGTGACATTTTTTAATAAAATTTTCATCTCTTCAATAGAAAATTGAATAGTTAATTGTTTTCTATTTCACTATTATTCATTTGAGGTTTTCCAATGCTTCTTGTGCACTTCTAGAAATATATAAATAATAGATAATTGAATAACAATAAATGCATATCATTCAAACAATCCATGATATGACATATAGTTACTAATTTGGTATTCTGTATTGAATTTGAGATCAAGTTCATTATATTTCTTTGGAATTCATTTATTTGACCTTTGTGGATATCTAAGGTATGTACTTTCTGCAGCAATAGGTAGGTCATTAGACTCATTAAAAAATGGATTTGAAATTATCTGAGCAGGACCCATCTCATTTAATTCTTCAATTAATGGTACATGCATGGGTAACTCTAGTTAAATTGATGCCGATTCTTTAGATCTGTCCATAAAATTAGAGTGATCACCCTCACTCTAGCTGCCTTGAAGATTATGATTTTAAGTTTTTAACACCATTATTTCACCTCTTTTCCAGCAATAATTTGAGGCTTTTAAACTTTGTTTCCTAGTTCCACAAATCCACTTTTTCCTCCATATTGTTGTAGAACATTCCTTTCACTAAAATTCTTTCCTTAGAGGGAATGTTCAGATACTCATCCTGTATAAAATGGTTTCGATTCATGGAAGAATGCATCCAAAGTTAAAATGTAGTTTATGTGTTTGTGCATCATAACACCTATAACTTTTGTGACATTTTGAATATCCAATGAAAACACAATATTTGGTACATGGATCAAGCTTTGTTCATAAAATTTTTGGAATGTGAACATAAACATTACACCAGGGGACTCATAGTTCATTAAATTTTTTGTTGGGGAGTTTAAATATCAATCACTCATGAAGGAGTTCAATTAATCATTAATTAATCAATTAATGAAAACACATATATCATTAATTATTAATGATATATGTGGCAACTTTTACTTCTCCCCAATAAAATAAAGATAAGTTCATACCAAAAATTGAAGCCTGAACAATCTCTAAAAGTTGATGATTTTTTCTCTCAGCAAGTCAGTTTTTTTGTGGGGTTATAAATGGATGAGGTTTGATGATGATTGTCATAAATTTTCAGAAAATTTTAAAAAGAAGCATCATATACTTAGTACCACCGACTTCTTACCATCTTGTGAAACCTTTGCAAAGTAAGGCAAACCTCAATCTTTTATTAATAATGCCACCCACATCATTATCATACATTTGAAGAAAGTTAGTAAATAAGATGTTTGGTTGCTCTTAATTGTCTCACTAATATCATAGTGAAATTCAAAATCATTTAGAGTTGAAGAAAAAATGTGTGGTTGTAATTTTTTTTTATGATATCCAAATGAAAGGCATCATAATCTCCGATGCCATAATCAAATATTCTCCCATGTCTTGTCTTTACTGGAAGCTTGATTTTTTTAAATGATATCGTGTTCCTTAATTTTTTTTCAATCCAAAATAATAGAGTTTACCTCATTTAACACCATAACAAGAAATCTTCTGAGTTAGGATGTCATGAAATACAAAAATGATAGACCTAAAAATTAATATGCAAAAAAGTGTTGAGATAAATTGGCTGATAAATAAAGGTTATATTCAAGAGATGAAACTATAAGAATATAATCCAATGTAAGAGTATCGGTCAAGGTGAGATACTCTTCCCCAACAAAGAATCTTCCAAGTTAGGATGTTATGAAATACACAAAAGAATGACCAAAGAGTTACAATGCAATAAAATATTGAGATAATTTGGTTGATAGATAAAAGGTTAAATTCAACAGATGTCACTACAAGAACAATATCAAATGTAAGAGTATTTAACAAAGTATGAGATCATTCCCTAAAAAAAATGAGTAATACCATTCATAGTAGAAATGACAGATTCAAAAGATGGAAGAAAAGACTATAATTTGCCAGAATCTCTAGTCATATTATCAGATGCACATGCAATAATAATTCACAATCTATTATTAGAAGTTACATAAAATAAACATACTTTTCAATAATACCTAGGTTGGCAATGTTTGTTGTGACCATTTTGGATAACCAATTAATTTCTTACGAGGTTTTTTTGAGAAATCCCCACCATTATGGGCAACCAATAATTTCATAGCATTGCTATTGTGAATGACCTTTTTTTTAGTAGTAGTTGCACACTAGACTGTTAACCTTGCTAGATAAAAACCTTGGCTTGACTACCTCGGTTTTTTGAAGATACATGTTGATTTTGGATTGCTAGCATGGTGAAGTTTTCAAAAATTGGATGAGAACTAATTATTGCTTACTATGCTAGCATTCCTTTCTAACATAAGCATACGTGCTTTCTAAATCAGCTTTGGTTCTTTACACATTTTTTCTCCATGTACTTGATCAGAATCTGAGGCAAGTCCACTAAAAAAAATGAACAAAGCATAGCCATTGTTGAATGAAACTATAACACATTTTCAATTTCTTGGAAAATTGCAATTAATTCATTTTAATACGCCAGCAATGATTGCTCATTTTGTTTAGAAAAGAAATATCTCTAAATTAAGTCAAAATATTAGTTTCATCACATCCTTCCATATATATTTGGATGTAGGGAGCTGAATGAATCTTTTGATCAATGTTAGACTAATTGAATCAATCAGCCAACTCTTACTTTTTAGTTTTCTATAATCCATGATCCAAGATTTGGTTCTCCAAGTGCTAGTTTTTTTTGTTTCTCTAGTAAGATAACTTCACGAATCTACATCTCCATGAGTTAACACCATAATGAGTAGTTGGACTCATCCAGAATGATTCTAATTGGAAATGGTGAGTTGTCTTGATGAACAACAACTTGTGGTGATGATGTTGGGATAATATCTAATGGTTCATCTATGGAAGCTACCCTCGAATTTCCTATAGGGGTGATTAGTTAAAATATGAATAGGTATACAAAATTTCAAGAGAGAGAGAGAACTATTTGTTAAAACAAATTATATCGGTGATAATTCTACACTGATACCATGTAAGAATGATGTTTCAAAATATAATTTTATCTTTTTTATTTTTATTTTTAGAGGTAATATATAAAGATGATTACATAATAAAATCAATAATTGAAAACTTATATAAAAATAACTCATAATTGATTGTTCATAATTGGAACACTTAGATAGACACATTACCATCATGTTTTCATATAGATTCTGACTTATGCTCAACAATAAAGAGAAAGATCCAACAACGAGCAAGTAGCGCTTAATGAAAGGATTCAAGAGTATAAGAGTCAAATTGATTAAGAAAGGTAATTATCCTCCAATGACTATTGTGGTTCTCCCATTGATGATGATATATACGTTATTCAAACTTTCGATCATGTTGCCCAAACTAATGATGCTGCAATTTACTATGGGATTGCCACTGATTGGTGTAGCAATATGATACCTAAGATCTAGTGGACCTCTATCGAGGTCTCTCAGCCACCCCACTAATTCCTCTGCCTATTTTTATGAGCAAGAAAATAGTCTTTGTTCATCTAATCATATTGTATTTGGCTATATCCATAAATGTGTAAACATGAACATGAACATGAACGTGAACTTGGGCATGAACATAAACATGAGCACGAACATGAACATGAGCATGAGCATGAACATGAGCATGAACATGAGCATGAACATGAGCATGAACATGAGCATGAACATGAACATGAATATGAATATAAATATGATGTCAACCATATCTATTTGTTCATTTTTGGACTTGTATCTTTTTGTTCTTCATTCTTATAGTAGCCACATGAGCAACTACATTTTTGTGGCAATAAGATTATGCAGCATCTCCATTGCATTCATTTTTTCCTAGGACTTCTTCTTTTCATTGTTTGTGAAGGACATGTTGCTTAGAGTATGTTCCTTACATATTCTTCGAAGTGTGACTCATTGTTTTGGTTTGAGGTAATACATGTTGTGTTATTATTCTTCTTTTCAGATTTGGATGTATTAGTTTTAATATTTTTTATTTCAATTTTTATCTTTCTTTTTTGCATCATACACTTTACTAGAGGCCATAATACATCTTTCCACTTATTTTTATTGAGATTTTTTGTCTCAAGTTTTGAAGCACAAGGTTTTCTAGTTCAAAGCTCTCTTGTAGGTAATAGGTAATACAATAATTTATTCATAAAATTT
Source organism: Sapria himalayana (assembly GCA_029783825.1). Taxonomy (NCBI): domain Eukaryota; kingdom Viridiplantae; phylum Streptophyta; class Magnoliopsida; order Malpighiales; family Rafflesiaceae; genus Sapria; species Sapria himalayana. The sequence goes on from JAREIK010001166.1 coordinate 1,149,622, forward strand.
TTTAATTACTTTGATATACTTATTTTTTTTTTTAAAATTTTACAAATTAAGAAAGATGAACTTCTGGTATATCTTGTGAAGGCCAAAATGAAAAAACACCTGGTAATTTATTTCACCTTTTTCTTTTCCTCCATATGTCCATAAAGGTGTTGTTCAATCAACAACTCATGATAATAGAAGATAAGCCAATATTGCATATGCACTACTAATGTTTCTAATAGCAATGCCTATTTGTTGAATGCTGGTGTTTTTTTTTTAGTTTTTAGAAATTATTGAAGAAGGCACATATAATAAGAAAATATTTAATGTCATCTATTACTTTTTTGATTACTAGGCTCAAGGCTATCTACCATCTAAATTTAATTGTAATTATGCATATATATGTAATGAAAATGGTTAATCAGAATTTTTGTATACATTTGCATGCATCTCATTCAATGTCCTTTTAGTGTTCATCAACACCCTACATATGCGAGGACATATTTGCTACCAAATTGTAATAGTTGAGTTGAATGGTTGCATGACAGTTATTGACAATATCCAAAATATAGTGAATAAATATTAATGTGGTGTTGCTCTAATTAAAATTGTAGCTCATCCTCCTCCTCCTCCTCCTCCTTCTCATCCACTCGTCTTTTTCTTGTTGCATTATTTATATATGTGTTTGTTGGTATTCACTAATCATGTGATCTATTAAACTCGAGGCCATGATGATAGTCTCGAGATTTGTGAGATAAGAGTTGTACTCATTGCATCCTAAAAATTCCAAGATTGTGGTTATGAAGAACAAGGTTTGGTTAGTTAACGACCTCAAACAAGTCATAATTAATACAATAATTCATCGATAAATTTATTTTTTAATCGACATCGATACTATTTGTATTTTTTTATAAGTCTCATAATCAATAGGTTAGCTTGACGTTATAATGAATTACTACAATGCAATGTATTTTTGAGCTTAATTGCTAGTTCATGTGAGACTAGATCAAATCATATGAGAATTGATTAGCAAAGCGAATTGGGTTTGGACATCCATGTTGAGAAGATGACTAACTATTTATCTTTGTTATTTTTAACTTTAGCATTTAAGTTGACATGCATGTTTTAGTAGCATTAATTAAATTTGGAGGTCATGTTTTTAATAGTGCTTATTGATTATTACATATATAATTTATTATTATTTTTCATTATAGGTCACAAATGAAATTTATGCTTTATTTGTATATATAAAAAAGAAACAATTGTGTTGAAGGAGGTGATAACAAAAATCATGAAAATTATATCAGTGAAATTATTAATACCATGTATTAGGCATTTGCATACTTTGTTTTATTCAAATATTTTTTTACTCTAGTTTTGTTCTTATGTTGAAAGAATATTTAATTATTATTTTAATAATTTTTGTGGAATTTATCTATAAGTAGTTAGTTACACTAATTGTTCAGAGAAAGCAATTGTATATTAATTTTTGATAATTTATTAGTAGAATTTTATTCATTATTATAGTGTAAAATTATTTGTGTTCTTTATTTTGAATTATATTAAATTCATTATTTTAATAAAAATTTGAATTAAAATTTTTAAATAGAAAATGTTCAAAAATGACTTTTTAAAAAAGTCATTTTTATATTTTGGTGCACTACCCATCAAATATTAAAAATAAATAAACTAAATTTCCATCTTTATATTTTGATGTACTATAAATGAGAAACTCAAAAATTCCCCTCCCATTCCAAGTTAGAAAACAAAAAACTTCATATTTTTATTTTGAAATCCATTTTTTTTTCGAAAAAATTTCGAAAATACACACACACACATATTAATATATATAATATATATATATATAAATATATAATATATATATATATATATATATATGTGTGTGTGTGTGTGTGTGTGTATAAATAAATAAATATGTGTGTGTGTGTGTGTGTTTATATGTATATAGTAATATATATGTAAACTTATAAATGTCTATTTTCCAAAATTGTTAGAAAACAATATGATTTTCTTAATAAAAAATGTAAGTTTTTGTTTTTGTTTTTTTTTTTTGCTGATTTAGAATGTGGGGAGGTGTGTTTTCAGGGTTTCTATTTATAGTATACCAAAACATACAATATAAAAATTAAGGATTTTTTAGTAAATATTTTAGTGCACCAAAATATAATTTGCTTTGATAAAATAAGATACTTCTAAAAAAGTAGTATATATGCATATGTTATGAAAAGTATTGATAGACAATGATGCTTATTTCGAGCATGATCTTTATGTTCAACTTCCAATGACTCTTCTAGTAAGGGTCATTGGAAATGAATTAAACATTGTGCTTGAAATATACCAATGTATATCAAACCTTTAATGACATGCACATAGATGATGTTTTACTCATGCATCTTCTCCTAGCATAAATGTTGCCTAAAAACCATTGTTAATAATATTTTTATTGTCATGAACTAAGTAAGAATTATGGTATGTAAATCTATCGGGATGAAAAAAAAATCATAATAAAGATGAGCAAGAAATTTGGATTCATTAGTTATGTTCGAGAGATAAACATTTTTATATCATCACTCTTGTTGACTTGAAGTATGACATGAGTATGACCAACAAGGAGCACTATGAATTATGAGATATGTAGTAAATAAAAATATGTAAGTTATCTACTCTACTCTCTAGTGTCTAATATAATACAACATGTGGAAAGCATTGTGATTTTTATTTTATTTGTAAAAAAATTGGAAGGGATAGAGAAAAAAAATTATGTATGTGAGATGCATACTCAAAATATCACTTCAAATACTCAAAACTCGTGTCATTTTTTTATAAGTCACAAGAAATTATGAATAATGGTGAAATTAGAGTTGCAACTTGATAATTTTTATAAATAGACAATTTTTTAACAAAGATTGTATACCAAAGGTTATGCATTTTTGCATAGGCTATAATAATATTCTCAGTAAGTTTCTTGTTAATGGTGAGACTAATAACATTTACATGTATTTCACATGTAATATAAATAAAGTAATAAGATACACTAAGAATTTGTGTTTATATATACCAAATATATTAATTTTATGTCTTGAATATTTTATTTTATCTAAAAGAAGTTATATAGCATGTACACATCATATTAGTGTGAATATCACAATAAAATTCAAAAATATCCTTGTTATCAAAAGTTTTGGTTGATATCATATATTTCTATAAAGTCAAAGTTTTGGAATATTCAAAAAAATCATGATGAATATCTCACAATGATAATATATATGTTAGATATAGATGTTAAAAGATGGTTCAAGCATATCGTCCAATTTCATGAAACAATATAATAAGAACTAAGAAAAAATTAATAATAAATTTATAGAAGCATTATGATTTTTAGTAACCTTTTTTGTTAAAACTTTGATGATTTTACTTTAATCGTGAATCATTTAAATAAATAATAATAATAATCATGACATTATTTTTTATCATCTTGATTATTATAATATTTAATATTTGTTTCATATTCAATACTCATCAAATTATTAACACACATATCGAAATTAAATATTTGGTATATTTTTTAATCATTTATAAACTTGATTTGATTTTTATCTATCACCCATTAAATCATTACTGGACACAATTAAAAATTAGCAAAAATACATTGATGCACTTAAAAAATAAGAATGATGATTAATAGTTAAAGAAAATAAAACTAAATATCATTAAAAATTAGCAAAAATACATTGGCAATGTTGCTAAATATCATTAAAAATTACAAGTAATATCAAATTACCATTGAATTTAGCTAAGACAATTCTAAAATTATGGAGCTTATCAAAATTAATTACTAGCAAAATACACATGTAGAAACAGTAATTAAATATTATAAAAAACAATAAAAAACTATCAAATTGTTTCAAAGTATCACTATTAAATAGACGTAGCAAGGACATAAGAAGGATATAAAATATCACCATAGTTGAAAATATACAAATATCTTTGAAAATTTAACTTACTAATATGCATAAAATGTGATAGAATCTCATCCTATATCATCTAGCAATCTTAATCAATGAATACTTTAAACAAAATCAAAGAATACATATAATTTATAAAAATTGTTTTATGTACATTACAAGTTATTTTATTTCTCAATATTTATAAAATTGTAATGCACGTGAATTTAATATTTAAAAATAAAATATATATTTCAAACATACTTTATTATGAGATATACATTTTGGGTTTTCCATATTATCAATCATTAAAATGAATTCTTTTAGAAATATAGTGCAAAATATAGTACACTATATGCATTGAACAAAATAAAAAAGGCAAGAGAGCGATACACCAAGGATGAACTAAAATTGAACAAGTTTGAATAAATAATGATCATGATGCATAGTTAAGAGGGAGAGAATATCAGTCATCAATATCTTTATAGGGAGAGAATAACAGTTGCATGTGTGTGTCAATGTGTTTGTGTGTGTCCATGTGTTTGTGTGTATAATGATCTTCTAAACATAAAAAAATTTATATATGTATCTACCAATTGATAAACATCCACTATCAATATAGAATCAATGCAATTAGTAAAGTGGTTGCTAGCATTCATAAACAGTTTCACTAACTAGCAAAGATCAATCAAATGTGCAATTTCACAAAACAAAACAAAATCTTTGCACAAGCATATAACAACCTAAAAACAAAATCAATCAATAAAGTGAAAAATCATAATCAAGAAATTCTTTTAGAGCATATTTATGTCTCATATTAAAAATATACAACTAACAACTCAATTTTAAGCTTTCCAAAATAATCATATCATTAAAAAACATATGACAACATCTTTCATGAAGTTATGATTAAATAGTATGTATAATAACACACAAGAGATTATTACCTAAAATGAAAAATGTTATATCACATATTTGAATATGATGACTAGGATATCATTAATACAAAGGCATATCTCAAACATATAACAAATCTTATTTCAAAATATAAATAAATAAAACAATTGATCTCAAACATTTTAATATCAATAGTTTTTATACCAATTCACATATCTAATCATAGAGAGATTGATTCACATTGGATCCGAAAAAGATCAATGAAAAAGGTTCAACAATAAGCTTTGTGTGCAAGAATTATAGATACAAATTCTTTAGTGTTCACTTTTAAAAGAAATAACACATGATTTAAAAAAATCTAACATAAGAGTGATCATGGGAGATAAATAATGCATCTCATTGTTGTCACCAAAAATAAAAAATTTGTACAAGCTCAACTATTTATTTGAAAAACACTAATCAAATGATTAGTATCATCAATCATTATTTTTCCTTTTATTTAGATTCAAAAAGAACATTTCACAACAAAAATTTTGAATTGCAATGGATGTTCAAATCGAGAAGAAGACATAGAATGAAGCATTTTTATGTCCTATAAAAGAATGAACCAAAAAAATGAGTGACCTCTCAAATAGCCATAATCCACTCCTCTTGCCAAACGTACTCTTTTTGGAACAAAAAAAAACATGCGCCCATAGTAATCCATCCCATGCATGTTGTTTTTCTTTTTTATTACTATGTAGATTGTTGGGCAATCACGCTTCCACGGGTAGTGAGATTAAGAACAGAAAACACAGAAACAACATAGAAACAAGCAATATATATGTATCTCAATCCACAAGCATCCACGACAGAATCAAAACGAGAAATCAACACAGCAAATAACGTGGTTCGCTAGTCACTCAGTATGACTAGCTACCTCCACCAGAAAACGCTTATGCGTTACAGATTAAAACCAAGAAATAACGTCTTACAGTATGCAGCATTCGGTAGTCACGAAATCGCGCAGAGAGAGAGGAGAACGAAGATAAACAGTTCAACTGGGTCAAAAATAGCCGCCCGAAAAATAAATACAAATCATTTTATACAAAAAATAAACAGCCGGTTCATTTAACCGAAGCGGGTCTGATCATGGCCGGGCCAGGCTCTGCTCCAAAAATTTCAGCCCGCTTACCGGACAGCGGGACCTCCGCTATTATGCTACTGCTGCATCCCAGAGTTTTTAATATTTCCTTTCCTACACTTACATGAAAATATTAAAACATTTTATTAAGTAAAAACAAATTACATATGCAAGCAATCTCCACCTTAATTTGTTTTGCATACAGATAGAGAGACACTCTCTATAAACAGTTAGTCCAAAAAGACTACATCTGATTTGATATGTTCAGTAAGTCAAGACAGTCTCTTAACTTATTCAGAGTAACAGGTTTGGTAAACATGTCAGCTGGATTATCAGAAGTTGCAATCTTCTTTACTTATACCCTTTTCTCAGAACGAAGGAAATGATATCGCACATCAATGTGCTTTGTCCTCTCATGGTGCACTTGGTCTTTTGCTAAACAAATAGCACTGAGGTTGTCATAGAAGACTGATGCAACCTCTTCATAAAGACCAATGTCCTTGAGAAAACCTTTCAGCCATATCCCTTCCTTCGCAACTTCAGTCAGAGCCATATACTCTGCTTCAGTAGAAGATAAAGTAACAGAAGATTGTAGTGTAGCTTTCCAGCTAACTACAGAACCACATACAGTGAAGACATAACCAGTCATAGACCGTCTACTGTCAACATCTCCTGCATAGTCAGAATCAGAATATCCTGCCAGCAAGAGTTCAGATTCATTATCAAATATCAGACCAACATCAAAAGTCCCCTTGAGGTACCTAAGTATCCTCTTAACAGCTTTCCAGTGCTCTTGACTAGGGTTAATCATAAACCTACTCACTGCACTTACTGCATGAGCAATATCAGGTCGGGTGCACACCATAAGATACATGAGGCTCCTGACAGCACTAGAATAAGGAACCTTAGACATTTGTTCCTTATCAGATTCAGATTGAGGACAACATTCTAATGTCAGATGGAGGTTAGAAGCAAATGGTATGGACAGAGGCTTATAAGAAACCATTCCAAATCTAGATAGAAGTTTCTAAATATATTGTTTCTGTGAAAGAAACAATTTTCTTTTAATTCTATCTCTGAATATTTCCATACCTAAAATTTACTTTGCTCCTTCAAGATCTTTCATATCAAATTCAGAACTGAGGAGATCTTTCAGTTCCTGAATATCAGATTTATTTCTGACATCAATAAGAATATCATCTACATACAATAGCAAGTATATATATGACTCATCCTTGTGCCTTTTGAAATAAACACATCAGTCATGGTCACACTTACTGTATTCATGACTAGTCATGAAACAGTCAAATCTTTTGTACCACTGACGGGGAGACTGCTTAAGTCCATAAAGGGACTTCAAAAGCTTGCACACATGGGTTTCCTTGCCTAATACCTCAAAACCCTCAGGCTGGCTCATGAAGATCTCTTCATCGAGATCTCCATGAAGAAAAGTATTTTTGACATCTAGTTGCTCAAGTTCACGATTCTGATGTGCTACTAATGCTAGAAGCACTCTTATTGAGGTATGTCTAACTACAGAAGAGAATATCTCATTGTAGTCAACACCCTCTTTCTGACTGAACCCTCTTGCAACTAGATGTGCCTTAAACTTTAAACCACCAGCAATTGAGGCATCTTCTTTCTTCTTGAAAATCCATTTGCAAGACTCTATTTTTCTTCCCTTTGGTTTAGGTACACTGATCCATGTACCATTCTTGTGAAGAGATTCAATTTCTTCATTCATGGTAACCAACCATGACTCAGACTCAGGACAATTAACAGCATTCCTGAAGGAGGATGATTCAGGAATGTCAATTTCTTCAGCAACTTGTAGGGCAAATCCTACAAACTCATCAAAGCCGAATCTCAGAGGAGGACGTGCGTTCACCTTCCTTTGTCTATCCCTTGCAATACAGTAGGGAATAGACTCTTCAGGTGCAGTTTTAGGATCAGGTTCAATAACAGATTTAGCATCATTTTCATGATTAGCTATCGTTTGTCTAGAAACAACATGCATCCTTCTTGGAGCTATAGATTCAGATTTTAGCTCCACCTTAAGTTCTGTTTGAGGAACATCAAGTAACTGAATAGGACTAGGTACTTGTTTCAGAATGACACTCTCGTCATAGGTAACACTCCTAGAGAGTATAACTCTCTTTTCAGATGGTGACCAGATACGAAATCCTTTGACTCCATCACCATAACCAACAAATATTCCCTTGCGTGCTCGAGGTTCAAGCTTACCATCATTTACATGATAGTAGGCAATACACCCGAACACCTTCAGATTGGAATAATCTGCAGGTTTATCAGTCCACACTTCAAATGGAATTTTAAAGTTGATTCCACTATGTGGTGATCTATTTATCAGATGGCATGCTGTATTAACAACTTTAGCCCAAAACTCTTTGCCTAAGCCTGATTGAGAGAGCATACATCTAGTTCTCTCCAGAAGAGTTTGGTTTATTCTTTCAGCAATGCCATTTTGCTGAGGAGTGTCCCTAACAGTCTTGTGTCTCGCAATACCTTTGTCCTTACAGAATTCCTCAAATTCAGACGAATAGAATTCTAGACCATTATCTATTCGTAACAGTTTAACCTTCTTTTGTGTTTGATTTTCTACTAAGCTAACCCACTGCTTAAACTTTATAAAAGTCTCAGATTTATGTTTCATCATGAATACCCAGGACATCCTGGAGTAATCATCAACTAAACATAAATAAAAAAGAGCACCCCCAAGAGATGTGACTCTAGAAGGGCCCCAACAGTCAGCATGGATATAATCCAAAATACTGTTTGTGCAGTGTATGGCTTTACCGAACTTAGTTCTATGTTTCTTACCAAAAACACAATGATCACAGAAGTTTAATTTACTGACTCTATGACCAACAAGAAGATTAAGATCAGAAAGAATTTTCATACCTTTCTCTCCCATATGTGCGAGCCGCATATGCCACAGTCTGGTAAGTTCAGCTTTGTCTTCAGATGCTGGCTCTCCGGATGTGACAGCAATAGCTCCTGTCACTGTGGAACCTATCAGTGTGTATAGCATTCTAGTTTTCTGCCCCTTCAGTACAACATCATCTCTTTGGTGAACATTCAGTGTTCCCTCTCTACCACTGAATGAATATCCCTGATCATCTAGAACACCAAGAGAAATGAGATTCATTGTCATCTCAGGGACATATCTCACATTTGAAAGTGAGACAATCTGGCCATCCTAAGTTTTCAGTCTGACTGTGTCGATTCCAACCACCTTACATGGTTGGCTGTTCCCCACCACAGCATGGCCAGCTTCCTTCTTGTCATATTTGCTGAACCACTCCAAGTGAGTGCTTATATGGAAGGAAGCACTAGTATCCAGAATCCAAGAATCTGATATTGCGATCGTTGTGGAGATTACCAACACAAGGTCTTCTCCATCATCAAGATCATCAAAAGTCACAGCAGCAGCAGGTGGGGGGTTAGGTTGACCTTGCTGTTCCAGCCTTGCTCTCTTCTTCGGGCACTCAGTTTTTCAATGCCCTTTCTGTTTACAGTAGTGACAAATGTCACCCTCCTTTGACCTCTTATGAATCTTATTTCCCTTCTTCTTGAATGAAACAGGTTGTGGCCTCCTGTTTGTCACCACCAGTCCAGCAGGATGTTGTTCAAGTCTTTCAACCGCAGCCTTCTGCCTCATCTCTCTGGAGTGTAGGGTAGCCCGAACATCATCTAGTGTGATCTCCTCCTTTCCCACAATGAGAGATTCCACAAAATTTTCATAGGAAGGAGGAAGAGAAACCAAGAGTAGAAGTGCAGCATCCTCATCATCCACCTTAGCATCCACATGTTTAAGGTCCATGAGGATGCTGTTCAAGTCATCCATATGCTTCTTCAAAGAGGTTCCCTCTTGCATCCTCAGTGTGAACAACCTTCTCTTCAACAGAAGCTTGTTAGTCAATGATTTAGTCATGTACAGAGACTCAAGCTTGAGCCATAGTCCTGCAGCAGATTCCTCATCTGCTACCTCAGCAATGACTTCATCCGACAAGCTCAACAGAATGGTGGAGTGTGCTTTCTCTTCACGTCTCCAAGCCTCAGCCTCGGTTATTCCAAGAGCAGCAGCAGTGTGTGGACCGAAGCCTTGAACCAGAGGACTCCAAATATCGAAGTTTTTCAAATACGCTCGCATTTTAATCTGCCACATACTAAACCCATTTCTGCCGTTGAATTTCTCAATCGTGGTGTTTAGGGTTCCAGCCATTTCAACAGAATATTGCTTGTACAGAATAATCTCAAACCCTAATCGAAAAATCCCAAACCAAGCTCTGATACCAATTGTTGGGCAATTGCACTTCCACGAGTAGTGAGATTAAGAACAGAAAACACAGAAACAACATAGAAACAAGCAATATATATGTATCCCAATCCACAAGCATCCACGACAGAATCAAAATGAGAAATCAACACAGCAAATAACGTGGTTCGCTAGTCGCTCAGTACGACTAGCTACCTCTACCAGAAAATGCTTATGCGTTACAGATTAAAACCAAGAAATAATGTCTTACAATATGCAGCATTCGGTAGTCACGAAATAATGCAGAGAGAGAGGAGAACGAAGATAAACAGTTCAACCGGGTCAAAAACAGCCGCCCGAAAAATAAATACAAATCATTTTATACAAAAAATAAATAGCCGGTTCATTTAACCGAAGCGGATCGGATAATGGACTAGGCCAGGCTCTGCTCCAAAAATTTTGGTCCGCTTACTGGACAGCGGGACCTCCGTTATTATGCTACTGCTGTATCCCCAAGTTTTTAATATTTCCTTTCCTGCACTTACATGAAAATATTAAAACATATTATTAAGTAAAAACAAATTACATATGCAGCATAGATATTAAAAATGTAAAAATTAAAAATATTTTTATTAAAAAAAACAAATGTTAATAAAAAAAGTGTCATTTTCCCCCCTATTACGATAGCTTAGCCCAATAGCTTGATCTTGTGCATAAGGTAAGAAACCCAAAATTATTATAGTAGATCATTTTTTTTAATTGGAATTTAGTCACCATATATGATCCATTATCATTCATAAGAATTTTTTTAAATGTGATTTATTTTACGTTGATAACATCTCTAATCTAATGATATTTCACTCGACTTTGATGGTGATGAGAATGAAACATGTGGTTTATTCATGAGTATATGATACTTAGATTACTTGAATTTCAAAAATAATAGCCTAAAAAATATTGAGTTTAATGATAAAGTCTTTTTAACCTTAATATCTTTTTACAGACTTACATGGCAATGGCATCAATGAATTCAACTTTTGTAATAGATAAATCAACACTTATTTAGAGTTTAAGTTGCTAACAAATATCAACCATAAAGAAACATATTGAAAAATTTAACTTTCATGCACATACTATTTTGAAGCTTTTTGGTTGAATAATATTGACAATGTGTGTGCGCATGTGGGAGAAAGAAGGGGGGGGGGGGGGGGGGGGGGGGGCGTGCACACACAAGTAAAAAATTATTTGAGATGTTTCAAGTTTTTCAAATTTTTTATATTTATAAAACAAATTCATATGAAAAAAAAATCTAAGATTTATTAAAGAAGGCAAATTATTTAAGATACCTTATTGTGAGACTTTTTTTTTGAGTTTCTCATTAGATGTCACTAAATGACTACTTTTAGAAATATATCGTAGAATATAGTACAATAAAATAATGACGGTGGAACCCTCATACAACTCCACAAAACACCACATGTTTTCACAATCTAATAACCTTTTATCTAATGTACAATTTTTATTAGTCATGATGAAGAATTGGACATGCATTTATTTAAAATTGTATAATTTTATTAGGAATAACTTTAAACTTTCAATACAAGTAAGTGTACTTCTTTTGAACTTTGAACTGGAATAAACATAATATTTATTCATGAATAAAGCTTTATTTGTTGGCCAACTATGAAGGCATGAGTTTTCGACATTTTTTATATTATTATTCTTAATTCCTATTTTGTATATAGAATTCATATATCTTTTGAAGAAACATGAGTTATGATAAAATATTTTTAGTAGATAAAACTTTTTTCTTTGGTATAATTTCTAAAAATAAGTTAATAAATTTTATTTTCTAGTTAACAAAAATAATATATTGAAAATTTCATGATTACTAAGACTAATATATTAAATTTTATATATTTTATGGGAATATGTATTTGAATATTTATGTTTTTATAATTTTATATTCAATTACAAAAAAAAAAGATCATTTAAAGTGCATTCCAAACTTCTAGGATCAAAGAGTATGCATATACTTTGTTACTAGATAAGATATCATCATTAGTAGGTAAGTTCATTCCATACTTCTTTCTAAATCTACCCTCATACACTTTCACAACTTATGTATGAAACTTTTTTTTTATCTTTTATCTAAATTTCAACTCTTAGAAAATTAATTTAGGATACAACATTTACATGACATGTATTAATCACACACACGCACACAAATATTATTTTTTTTTATTTTTTCTGTCTCTCACCTTCCCTCCCCCAAAATCCAACCCATACTCTCTCTTGGTTCTTATATGGGCCTCGAGGTCCCAATGTCAGAGTAAGTATCCCAACAATATGATAGGTGATCTAGTAAGCACTCTAGGGAAACATATCCGACATCCTTGGGTATCAAACTTATATCTATAGTGTTAAAGAATCCATCCACTTTTGTTGATTGAACAATCATACAACTAATGTATTAAGCTTATATTTAATATTTTGATTGATACACATATGCATACTGTTATAGTAGTTAATGGTTGAGATTTGTTTCCTAATAGAACCAAATCATTTAACCAAATCAATTTATTTGAACCAATTTTCCCAACTCAATTAAACTCAACATTGTTAAGTTAAATAAATTTTTTAAATGTCAAACCAAACCATTTAACTAAAATTCTAAAAGGATTTTAAATTTTTAAAAAGTTAAATAGAAAATAATTTAAGAAATAACATATTTTATAAAATTATGAATGATTATTGTTCAAACTATATGCATGTGGGAAGACTGTTTAATGAATATCAAATAATGCTTACTTATTATTTAGGATACAAATAAAAGCATGATATTGATACTTGATTCCTAGAAAAGGATCTCGAATTTACTCAATACTTGTCTAAAGAATTGATAGAAGGATAAAGTAAACTTAATAAAATGGATACGAATTTTTGAATTGACAATAGTTCTAATATGGAAGCTATCTTTTTTTTTCTTTGATGTTTAATTAATAATTCTGGGAGTATTAGATTGTACACACCTGAGTTTATTTAAATTGAATGGTTTGAAATTAAAAACAAATGAAAATATAGATTTCATGAATAGTTACACAATCAAATTAGAACTATTGTTTCTAAGAATTATTGAAATAATGTTTAACTAGTTTATGTTTTTAGGGGTCATTCATGAGGTGTAATATGTAATTCAATATCTTAGAAATAAATTTACCATTAGATGTCAATATGTGATTCAAGAACAAATAAACTTGATAAAGTTGCCAACTCAAATGTATTTACTCCCAGACTCCTAAAGTCTTGTTATAGATAAGAATGGAATAAGGTTTTCATTCTATCTTAATTTTATTCTATAAAAAACTCAACTTTACTCCTATTCAAACTTATCTTTTTTAAGTCCTATATGTTCCAAAACTAGATAGTTATTCTACATACCCAGCTCAAGGATCTATGGATTTAATTAGTAGTTAATATTACTCAAGATGACTTACATCTAATTAATATACTATCATCAAAGCATATCAAAAATATGATAGTTTGATTGGAAAAGAGACAAAAATTGCATAACCATAAGGACATGAGTTCAATCCTTAAGGATACCAAATACGTACTCTAAGGTTTCATCAATTGCTCTATTCATAATGTTGGGTTGAATGTCTTACATGCTTAGACATAGGACTCCAAGGCTCATATATGAGATGAGGAATAATATGGGATGAGTATGGGGGTGAGGGTGGGAATGAGAAATAATATATATATATACACACTATCAACAACTATGTGATCACATGCAAACAAACATACACACACAACCAAGACATAAAAGAATATATATGAGGAAATGAAAATGAAATAACAATTCATGACCATAAACATTAAATAATTGACATATAAATTTTATATAATCAAAATACTATGTATTCATGTGAATGATAATGACATTCTTAGTATTATTTAGATGAATAAAATATTGTTAAACATATTGTTTTTGGAAATGAAATTACATGTGTTATAATCACCATAAAACTATTAATTCATATCTTAGCATAAACAATGGGTATGGAAGACAATTTTTTTAAATGTCATAACTTAGAGAAAAAAAAAGTGATAAAAGATGAATTAAATGTTGTTGGATCTTACAGGGATTGGGCAAATGATTTTTTTTTTTTTTTGGTTTGGTTTTCATTTAAATTTTTTATATTAATTTAATTTAATGAGAACAAGGGCATTCTCATTAAATATGCATAGAATTATTATTAAAATATCTAATGATATTTTTTTTATATAAATTTAATTTTGAAAAACAAAATGATACGTGATATACAAGTTTTTAGGAAAAATCAAGCATTAGTTGGATGACTTTTCTGAAATAGTGTAACAAAGATATTTATAAAAAGTTTAATAAAAAACCTTTTGTAACTTTTGGTGGGAAAGGGGAGTATTTTCTTCTAATTTCTTTTATGTACATAAGGGACTTGCAGCTATTCTTGTTGTTCGTGTAGTTGTTCATGCTACTTTGTTTGGGAGACTATATGTGTGTTGTTCTCATGTAGAGGAGATGGTTTGTGTCATGCTCATGAATGCCCGAAAATTCATTGAAAGAACACCGAATCCTAGTAATATAACCTCAAGTTTTATTAACGTATTTTTTATTTAATTTACGATTTGACTTTGTTTTGTTAGTGCTTTATAAATATTGGATATTTATAATTTGTGGTTAATTTTTTTGAATATTCTACAATGTTGAGGTAGAATATTCAAATGTGTGTGTATTTATATTTTGTCAATTTTGAGTAGAATATAATTGATGTGTGCTTATGGTTGTAATTTTAGGGCTGAAATGTTCAATGTATATACATATACACTTTAGACTATCTGAAATATATATATATATATATATATATATATATCTATATATATATTAAATACTGGATGATGAGTTGCATGCATCTCTATTTCATAGTGCACTTCTCAATATATGTTAAATGCACTTAATCTATTTAAGTATCTTAACTCCAAACAATGTTCTTTCTATGGTTATCATTTCTAATAGCCTGGTAAATGATGCTGCATGATGAAATAAAATAGATTCTTATCTCAACATCTTTGTTTCTAAGGAAAATGAAAGGAAAAGTATAATTAGCACTAGACCCACACTAGTAGAGAGAAGAGAGTATTCTTCCAAGAAAAAGTCCATAGAAAAAGTCATGGTGAAATGTTACTATCGTGACCAAGTATGACACTTCAAAAAAGATTATCCCAAGTGAAAGAAGCTCCAAAAGAAGCATATGAAAAGAGAAGGTGTCAAAAGCAAAGCTAGTACTATTTCCATAAAGGACAACATTGTTTTGTAAGTTGAATTAAACTATATGACAAAGTCACTCATGATAGTGACTAGGTTGCAGATTCGGCAACCACTTTGCATGTTACTCTGAATCCATGAATTGGTTAGTAACATATATGTTCGAGGACAATTGATTATTTATGATGGATGTTTGACACTACATGTACTAACTTTTTTGGGTAGATTTGAGTATATTTTCTAGTGTGTTTGCACATATTTATACTTCTATTAGAGAAATTTCTCTAACTTTATATTTTTAAAGATTTTGATAAATGTTAGTGAAATTATATCTATTTGGGTGGAGCAAAGACTTGGAAGTGAGAAAGAAATGATGGAGAATCATGACATTTCCTATGTCATGGATTAATTTTACTTTCTACCATCTTATCAAGTAGTTATGATATCCTTTATTAGTTATAATATTATAAAACTAGTCATGAAAATCTTTGTATGTTATAACTCTACCACCAAGTTGATATGATCTTTTTTCTATGCATTATAGTCTTCATGGTTGTGACATTATCTAGGAGTCATGGTCATACTATCTATAAAATAATTTAATGGGCATGATATTATTTTCACATCAAAAGAGCTAAGTGGATCACTGGTTCAAGTAGCGACAAATTTTAATATTGTGAATTATTTGTTATAGAGAAAAAATACTAAGTATTTTGAGTCATAGTATTATTTTTTTCCACAAGATTTCATTCAAGAGAGTATTTATTCTGATTACAGCCTTTTTTAGTGCCATGACCTTGTACACCATCGTGAAAACACCAAAATTGTGACCATTCCTAGCACCAAGACTTTGAGTTATAGAGAGTAAATATATCAATCATAGTTATTCCCAATGCCATGACATCTTGTTTCATATAGAATTTGTCTTAGTTATGACCATTTCAAATACTCTGACATTTTGTTCTAGAGGAGAGTTACCTAATTGTGATATTCATTGATGTAATGACTTTGGTACTCCAAAGAAGATCTAAAAAGACATGAAAGTTTTGATCTTAAGCTAGTACCATGATTTCCAACTAAAAACAATGCATGGATACTCTAAAGTATTTAAGTAACACTTAGAGAAAAAGAAGAGGGAGAGAGATATGAGAATTGAATTTCAATCCAAGAGCTACCAAGAAACAGAGTGGAGCAATTATAATTCTCACAAAGGGGAAAATTCAAGGCGACAATATTTGATTGAGTTTTAGATTTTGACAATTAGATTTATGTTTCAACTTGCATTGGAAACCCTCAATTTCATGAGATATCTCTAAACATATCTCACGTGAAATCCTATCCAATGTTAGACTAAATTGATATCTGGATTGGATTATACACTTGTTATGTGATAATTTGTTATTATTGAATGATTAATATTTTTGTTAATGTGTGTTATGTAATATTGATAGATGTGGATATGTTTTATAACTTATATTTATGATATTTGAAAAATCATAGTTTTATCTATATAAATCATGGTAAATGATGACATGTATGTCTTGAGATACACTCACATGATATGATATAAATAAAGTGATAATCTTTATAATTTTAACATGTAAGATAAATCTATGTATGAAAACTTGATATTGAGGTTTAATCATTATAAGTATGATACAAAGTTGAATGTACAAATTCATTTATGAGTTATGACCAATCTATTATATATATTCTAAAATAGCTAACCTCGAGTAATATAGGAGTTAAGTAGAATATCTAACTTATAAGTTTCCCCATCATTTAGAAGTCATGTGTCATCCATGATAGATAATGACATGTAAGTCATGAGGCACACACAAGAGGAGATGACTCATATGGTGGTGATAGCTTTTCGAGTTAAATTCTTTTATATGATTTTTATAAGTGAGATTCATATGAAGATACATATTAATTGTTATGTGTATGATACTTATGAAGTCATAAGTACAAACATATTTTCATAACACATTATCTCACATCTTTAAGATATTAAAGGTTGGAGAATATTAATATATATTTGAAGAAATCATCAAAGATAATTAATAATTTACCTAAAAAGAGTAGATTTGATGATGACTAATTAATAAGACGATGTGTTGCTTCGATGGTGAAATATTGAAAGATAATTAGGAGGAAATCATCTTTGATAGTGATAGTCCATGAATAATAACTATCTTGTATGCCAAAAGAACATATATATATTTTCACACTAATATACTCTTCATATAATAATCAAATACTATATTAATTGAATACAAGAGAAATATCCTCATGCACAAAAAATTCAGCCAACCCTAGAGTCTAAATTTCTTGCTAAAAACTCAAGGTTTTCAAAAAACTAGAGCATTAGTTTATTCAATCTTAAATGCATCGAACGGCCTACTCAAGCCTTATGGGATCAATATCTAGACTTAAATTTATTTTACTACTAGTATGACTCATATACTTGCAAGATTACATTTGAATAGAAACAATCACACAATGAGGTTTTGAGATCATATCAATACATAAAAAGATTTGATATCCTCATAAAGTTGTAATAAAATTTTGGCATCATTATTGAGGATCAATTAATTGATTTATTTATTTATTATTTGATTAAAGTTTAATTAGTCAACGTGAGTTGATATAATTGTCTTTGCAAAATGATAGTTCTATTTCAAGTTGATTGAATATATTTATTGTTTAGTGTTTATTTTGTATTTGTTTTTTATTTTATAGTCACCAAACTAATTGAGTTAAAAATTTTAGGAATGAGTTAACACTTATAGACCCAAAATAGAGAGATAGTTAAGTAAGACAAGAGAAATGATCTACTCTAGACAAATTTATAAAATGGAAGAAATAAACTCAATGCAAAATAATAAGTATTATTTTATACCCAATACTGACATCAATTTATATCATCATTTTTACATTGAAATTTATGAAAGTTTATTTTATTGTATTCAAGAACAACCACCATAGTATTATGATCTATATTCAACAACTAAGTTATCATTTTAAAAAATAATTATTACTTTAATTCTAGAGACTAGGAGATCTAATGAAGTAGAAGAAAGTTGCATGAGATTATTAGAAATGATATTTAAAATTATTGGTATGGTTGTACATGAGAAAATAATGATTTCATCAAAGAGTGTGAATACCATGACCATTTTAACAAAGAATGAAGTTGTGACAAATGCTAAAGAAGCCATGATATCTATCATACAAAAACAAAAGAAAATCTAAGATGTTTCCTAGTATCATGGGCCAAGTAGATAATGAAATGCAAGAGGATGTCATAATATGGTTCAACATCACTATAAAGAAAGAAGTCATGATATTTCCCAATATCATAATGCAAGTGGAGAAATAAATATAAGAGACATTTATGATATCTTTCAAAGCCATGATGAAATAATAAGTCATGATAATTTTTAAGGTTATGACATTGTAATATACAAAATAAAATAATGTTGTGGCATTGAATTAAGTCATGACATCAGAAGCTATTTAGATTCATCCAAGAGGAAATCAGTCAATGTATGTCCAATATTGAAAGAGATATTTTGGAAAGATTTTGGCTTAGGAAAGAAAGGAAAAGTATCATTAAATGACATGGAGAATACAAGGTGAATGAAGATCAAAGTTTAAATAAAAAATCTCATTTGGATGGTTGAGATCATAGACCAAATTAGATATCTAATGAAGGTATATCTATGAAAATTAACCATAGCACTGCTTGGGAGGCAACCTAAAAATTTATTTATTTATATTGTGTGATGTAATAAATGATTTCATTTTTTATTGATACATACACACACCTAGATACTTGTACACATATACACTCAAAAAAAGTCATAATACTCAAACCTAATCATGACTTTCTTATAAGTCAAGTATAGATGTGGTACTCAAACTTATGACACTCCTAAAAGAAAAGTTGGGACCACATAAAAAGTTTTAGTATTTTTCTCATTAGTTGTGATAAACCCTATTCCTATAAAAATTTCATCACACTAATTTTATGATATATGTAAATTTTCTTCTCTTCTCTTCCAACTAAACATTCTACAACCCTAAGTATCAAAATTTTGAGTAAATATAGATGATGCGACATTGATTTCAAAGCTAAGGACAAGAAAAATAAAGGCTGAATCAAGTCACAAGGATAAAGGAAAGCAACAATGATAATCTATTGCTGAGACTCATTCAATAGTCATGGTGTTAATGCTAACTTTTCTTATAGAAATGGGTAATAGATTAATGATCTCTATGTTGGAAAAGAAGAATTATATTGGAGAGTGGGGATTCAACAAATCTTTTCCATATTTTTAAGAAATAATTGTGAAGAGGAATTGAGACCAATTATGCATTCACATGGAAAGGCATAATGTAACCATTATTATCAAAATTTTCTCCAATTTAAAGATAGGCAAGACAAGATTTGCTATGTACAAGGAGTTTGGGTACATTTTGATAGATAGTTCATCAATGAGATATTTAGATTGTAAGGAGCTATGGATGGCATGCCTTTTAAATCCCTAAAGATACAACCAAATTACAAAGCCATCACCAAAATATTGATGGGTGGAAGAGGTGAATAAAGAGTTATATCAAAGAGTGTGTATAGGCACTTAGTATAGTGATAGCTCATGAAGGAGAGTAAGGTTTGGTTGTATTTTTTATGCTTTATTTTGCACCTTCCTATCCACATATTGACTATCTTGCAAGACGGAATGATCTTACTATTTGCACAAGTCAAATGCTATAAGATCCATGTAGGAAAGATTCTTAAGAAGTCCATTCTCAACTTTCAAAAGAGTGAATTTTTTTGTCAATTAATTCACTCCTTTTTGATTATTTTACTATGCTAAGCTCATAGAATCCTAATGAACGAGAAGAGAGTTTAATTGTGCATGTAAATGTTCCCTATAATATTGGTGGGTGTGAAGAAAGGGCTAGAAAGAGATAAGAAGAAAAGATTCTTAAAGGAAAAGAGTCAACTGATGTTGAGGCAAGAAGTACCACTCTTCCCAAGAGTTGATGTAGAAGTAATGGAAAGAGGTGAATAAAACATGAAAAAGAATCGCCTCTAGTATTTGAGCATTATTTGACTAGGCAAGTGGGTAATGTGGAAGAATTCATCAATATTTTGTGAGCAATGAAATTGGATGCTGGATATAGAAAAATATTCTATATGGCAGAATTAAAAGTCATTCACACTACCCTATAAAAGGAAGTAGAGAGAAGCAACACCTTATAAATTAGTATGTGAAAATAAAAAAAAGAAAAACAAAGCGATTGTAGAGAAAAAAATTGCATCGTGAGAGATGCATCTCAAGAAGAAGGAGATGTTATATGTAAACGCCCAAAAAAAGTCTGAAGATTGAGATTAGATAGTACCAAATTTATTTGGAAAGCTCTATGAGTCCGTAGCAAATAGTTGGTAGAAAACTATGAAGGATAGAGATTAGATAGTAGAGGAAAGAGTACATTATAAAGAGAAATTATATTGAAGATTTGGGAAGATATAATGAGAGCAAGAAGCAAATATACTTTGCACTAAGTTCATTCTAAGATGCATTGAACTTTATCAGAAAGAGACAAGATGTCATGTGCAATTTGATTGTGTAGATGATGGAATGGATGGCAATAATTTAAAAAGATTTAGAGAAACATTAAATATCATTGTCCCCATTTGAGTGATCCTAGTATGGATAACCCATTTAAAATTTTGATTCGTGCAGACGAACATGCCACCCTCCTTCTTCTCCATGCTGGGATGTTATATATTATTTTTCATGATGATTTTATATTGTAATTTTTTATATTGATGATGTTTATTTTGTGTTGAGAAATAGAGAGAGATTCATTGCTTAGGGATGAATAATACTTTTAATGTGAGAGTTTGTTTGATACTCCATGCACTATATTTTTTGATGATTTAGAGTGTATTTATTGGTGTGCTTACACATAATTGTGTATTTATTAGAAAGATTTTACTAACTTTATATTTTGAAAGATTTTGATGAATGTAGTAATATCATAACTAATTGGGTGAAAATTGGTAGACTTGGTGGAGAGAAGGCTTGAATGAGAGAAAAAATTGATAAAGAGTCATGATATTCTCCATGTCTTAACTTGAGTTCACCTTCAACTATCTTACAGAGTGGTTATAGTATTCTTTATTATTGGCCGTAATTCTATAAAATAAATCATAATAATCTTTTTATATCATAACTCTACTACCAAGTTAATACAATCTTCATTGCCACAATATTATACTAGAATTGCAATTGCACTCTCTCAAATATTTAATAGTTCGAATATTATTTTCATATCATGACAACCAAGTATCCCACTATACAAGTTGTCATGAAAAATTCTACTACTATAACTTAATCGTTACATAGTAAAAGTTTTTAAGTAGTTTGAGTCATCACATTATTTTCCACCATGATATTTAGTTACAAATTTTATTTTCTTTGTTCATGACTTTTTTTAGTGTTTTTACAATCTTGTGCTACAGAAAGATAACACCAAAGTGATGATCATTCTTAGTACCATGAATTTGGATTAGAGAGAGTAAATAAATTAGTTTTGGTCATTCCTAATGGTATATCATTATATTCTAGAGAGAAATTATCTTAGTCATAGTCCTTCCCAATACTATGAAATTAAGTTCCAAAGGAGAGTTACCCAAGTCAAATCCATCCATTGTCACTATGATTTTGGTACATTGGAAAAATCTAATGAGACATTAAATTCATGACCTCAAGATAGTGCCGTGACTTCCAACAAAAAGTATCACATAGATATTACATAGAATTTTAGCAACAATTAGAAAATAACATAAAGGAATTTGATTTCGATCCATGAGCCAAACAAACCTTAAGTGACATGACTTCAATCAACACTCAGAAAAATTCAAGATGAACCATGGTAAATTTTGATTGAGTTTTAGGTTTTGATGCTTAGAATCATATTTGGGCTTGTATTGGGAACACTCAATAATTTGCATGAGACTCTTATCAACATAGTTCACAGAAAATCTTTTTTAATTTTAGGCTAAATTTATTTCTAGGGTTGGATTACACTAGATATAAATTTTGAAGTCTATATTTTTCCAAAGGTTGAAATTGTAAAATCTAAATTCATACAAGATGAATTTTTACTTATATCATATGTTATTCTTTCTAATTTCAAGCTAGGAAGAGAATATAGGGATGGTGTAATATATTTATTATGATGGATGCTTTATTTAATGCTTTAAATTGATATTTTATTGTAATATTTTTTGGTTATTAATGGTTTGATAATTAAATAGAATTTACATTATAATTTTAGTTATTGGAGGGTTTTTGTATGATTTGAGTATATTTAACATACTCACACATATGATAAGAAGTAAGTGGGGGTCATTTTTACCATGATGCTCGAGACAAACCCATATGCCAAATCCTAAAATAAAGTTATATTTAATTATCGTGAGTATGACACTTATGAAGTTGTAAGCATGAATAATTTTATAGAATACTCCATTATACATATATTAAATATACTAACCCTCAATTAATATTAATTATAAAATAGAATATTCTCTTAAGTATTTCAATGTTGTGATATTGGGTTATAGAAGTAAAACATACAAGTATTAGTCATTTTCCAATGTTCAACTTTGTGTTATAGAGGCTAAATGGGTCATCGTGACTTTTCTTAGTATCATGACCACCAAGTAAAGGAACAAGACCAACTCCTTGACTCATATCTAGCACCATAACTTTGTGTTATAGAGTCTAAATGAATCATCATGATTTTTCCCATTATCATAACTGGTAAGAAGAAAAAATAGACCAAACCCATGATTCATACCTAGTATCATGACTTTGTGTTATATAATTTAAAGATGGAAGCCATGACTTATATTCAAGGTCATAACTTTCAATTAAAAAAACATTAGATGCTCTAATATAAAAGAAACACTTTGGGGAGTCAAGCAAAATTCATGAGGGGTGTGAGGATGAATATCCAAAAGGTTCAACAACTTTATTCTTCGAGGCAATCCATGTGCAAAAAAAGTGATATAAGGTATAAACATAAACCCTAGAAGATAGATACATATTCTGACCCCTCCTTGAGATAATTCAAAGAGAAATTGAGCTTGTTTTGAGATTTAGATTTTAAAGCTTAGATTATTTTAAGAGATAAAATTAGGCACCAGGATTCATATGAGATAAATTTTTACTTGCCTCATAAGTTATTCTCCCTGATTTCGAACTAAAAAAAAATCTAGAGATAGTGTAGTATTTTTTATTATGATGGATATTGTATTTAATATTTTAATGTGATATCTTATTTTGGTGTTATTTAGTTATAGATAGTTTGATAATTAAATAGAACTAAAACTATAGTTTTAGCTATTAGTGGGTTCATGCATGATTGGAGTGATGAATTATGTTAAGTAAGTCATAAAACATACTAATCCATATGGTAGGAAGAAAGTGACAGGTCTTCTAATCATGATGTATGAGACAATCTCATACACCATAACTCAAAATTTATGTATGTTTAATCATTACTAGTATGATGCTTATAAAACTAAATACATGAACACTTTTATAGGTCACTCCATTATGTATGTCTTAAAGGAACTAACTCTTAATTAACATTAGGTAGTAAATTGAATGTTTTCCTAAGGATTTTACTTTTAGCATTAGAGTTGTCTATCCTAATAAAGGATAGTGATAGATAAGTCTTGTGACATGCACAAATGGATATAATTCATATGGTGGTGATAGTTTTATGAGTTACATTCAGTCATATGACTACCACCAGTAAGATACAAAAAAAAGTTTATGTTAATTATTTGAGTATGGTACTAATGAAGTTGAAAGTACAAATACTTTTATTACCATATTAATTCTCATCGAGCAAGATACAAATGGTTGGAAAATAAGAATATATATTCAAAAAAACTATTAAGGGAGTTAACAAGTTGCCTAAAAGGTGAGAACTTATGAAAGATGTCTGAGTAGAGATGATGTCTTTTCTCGATAATAAAGTATCTAGGGGATAACTATGAGGAGGCTATCATTGATAAAGCTCAATAGTTGATAACTATCTTGCATATTGGTTGGACAAAAGGTCATTCAATAATTAGTTAGCCTTCATTCTATGATTGAGCATAATCACTAGAATATATGATTTATGACTTAAAACTGTGCCTACTAAAGTAGTTATTAATTATTATTGACTAAACTAATAGTACATGTGTAATTTATGTTCGATTAATATATGGGTTAAAGGTCAATTTTATTATTTATATGACTCATATACTTACAGGATAATATTAGATAAAAGACCCTCGCCCAACTAGCTTTTAGGATGCACCACAAAATTAGGCATTATATTAAAAAAGTAATAATTTGCCAAAGTGTTATCCCAAATATTCACATATATAAAATTAATGAAGGATTCCAATAGTAGTAAGAGGAATTTGGAGATATATGGAACTATAAATATGATAGAAAAATATACTACAATCATTTAATGAAACCTCTTAAGAAAAATAAAGGATTAAAGAAGTTTTTACTATACCATGTACTATTGGGGAACACATATTTTGAAAGATACTTTACGATTTAGGATCAAATGTTAACCTGATGCCTTTATCATTAGTATGAAGATTGAAGCTTGGTGAAATTACTCCAACCTTTCTCTCACTCTAATTGGCAAATTGATCAACTAAGATTCCAAAAGGTATTATTTAAGATGTATTGATTAAGATTTATTTATTTATTTATCCCATGAATTTTATGTTTTTGATATTGAAAAAGATCAATATGCTCGATAGATTTTGTGATAACCATATTTAGCCACTGAACAGGCCCTAATTGACATGAATGAGGGAAAGTTTATACTTCGAGTGGATGAAGAACACGTCTAATTTAGCCTTTATAAATGGGTGAATAGTCCGGACAATGATGAAGAAGGTTATTGGGGGGTAGATAATTTCCTCCACAAAGTAATGCATAATTGGTTGATTTTTAATGAAAATACCTTGTAGAAGACTACTAGCCCAATGAAGATGTTAGAGATGATGTAGAAAAGGAAATTTGAAGGTATGAAAGTGTTAGAGAATAAAGTGATGAAGATGATTATCATAAAGTATGACATTCTTTAAAGTTGTGACTTCAAAAAATTATAGAGAAAACAACTCTAAAGATGAAAAAAAAGTAAATAGGATACTTAATTTCTTGATGCACAATTTTAGAGATAATAAAGAAAAAAATTTAAAGATTACACATGAAGTTAAGGTAGAGGAAAAATCCCAACATGTGGCTGATAAAATAAAAGATGAAGACATGCTGGAAATAGAAGATCTAGAGATTCTTAAAGAAGTAAAAAATAAAAATAAAGTCATGATGAAAGTCATGGCTTCCAACATCATTGTAACTTTGGAGTTCCAAAAGCTAAAGGCTATAATCATGTCTCTACACAATGTCATAGCAATTATGTTACAGAAAGTAAACACTTAAACTACAACTCATGATAGTGTCATAGTACTCAAAAAAGTCATGACTTCTATGAAGTAGATACCCAGTAAAAAAAGTTCAAAATAAACAAGCTCCATGGATGATCTAATTTCAAAAAAAAAAAACTTAAAAGAAAAGAAGAATTTATAAAACTTACTCAAAAGCTTGCTTGGACAACCAAGATCAAAAATGGAGGAATGAACCCATAGATGGTCTAGTAACACATGTTAAAAATGAAGCTGCTTGGGAGGCAACCCAAGATTTCTTTTTCAATAATGTATGATATAATAATGATATGTAAGAAGTCACACTAAATATAGTGAACTATTTATTTATCCTATAAAGTTAATTATAGAGCTCAAATACTATCATGACTTTTTAACTAACCACAAAAAAATTGACTGAAAGATGGATTATTCAAGGACAAGTAATGATTTTAGTGTATAAGCTTGATTGGTATGTTAGATACAAAATACTACTGAATATTCAGAATGATTTTCATAATGTATATTGCCTGAAATATGATTTTATTTGTAATAATTTCACAAAAACTTAGTTTTGGAGGATTTTAATGAATAGTTTTGAATTTGGGAGCTTTTAGCGAGAAATATGAGATTTTGGTGGAGTTGGTGACTATAAGGGGAGTGAAAAATCATGAAAGTCATAGTATCTGACATGATATGACTTAATTGCACATTTGAGTACATGTAGATTGGTTCTGACATCCATTCTTGGTCAACAATCTACATAGATAGTCATGGAAATTTTCATATACCATGACTCTATCCCTTGTTGATAATCTTTTTACTTCACAACCTATTCTTTTAGTTGTGAAGATTTCTTAGTGTCACAGCCGAATTAGTCCAAACCAACTTTACAACTATGATGCTAATTTTATGTTGCAGCAACTAAGTACCATACTAGTGCTAAAAAATATGATTGTCTCTTGATGTCATAGCTTTTCATTTACCAAACCACATAATACTCAAACCAAAGTTGTGATGTTGATCAGACATCTTGCCTTTTAGCTATAGAATATTATAAAAAGTTAAACTTGAGATATGGCCAACATAAGCACCATGACTCTTGGCCTAATAGAAAAACCAAAGGTGTGACCTTTCTTCAACACCACAATGTTGGGTAATAGAAGATTAAATGCACAATTCATGACCATAATGTGACTTTGTATTACATAGGCTAAATGAGTTATCATGACTATTCACAACATTGCAACCATCAAGTCGAGGAAAAAGACCAAAGTCATGACCTATATACCTGTAGAAAGATGTTAGATGAGTGTCTCTCACCCAACTAGCCCTTAGGATATACTTATCCATAAAATTAGATGTGAAATAAAACCACAACACCTTTAAGGAGTGATCTAGTGATGTTGACTTTGAAATTGCCTAATATGTTTAAGTGCATCACTTTAAATATCATTATGAATGGGTCTCCATCTTCCAAAAGTGAGGATGATGAGAAATTTTCCATCCCTACCAAAATATGGTATAATTGCATAAAATTTAGAACATTAAAAAACACTAAGGATGATGCAAAAAAGTTGAAAACTTTTATGGTTACAATAAGAAGATAAAAAATTGAAATATTAAAAATTTATTTATAAATACATTACTTTTATTATAGAAAATGAAAGTTATGATAATAGATGTTCCATTAAATATAGATATGAAAGTTTTTTAGTTGCTCAGAATGATATTGATTCACATAAATCAAGTGATATTGAGTAAAAATGGAATAATAAATATTCATGATTCTTAGTTTTAGTTGTTGTTCTTAAAAAAGTTCTCCTACAAAAAAAAAGTTCAAGAAAGTGAGGAGTGCTTTTAATATTTTGGAAAAAAAAAAATCAAGCCTTAAAAAGTGAGGAGTGCTTTTAATATTTTGGAAAAAAAAATCAAGCCTTAAAAAGTGAATTAAAATTTAGTAAGAAGATTCTTTTTTTACTAGAATAATTTATTTCAAGTAAGATGACATATCATGAAACAAGATTAATAAGTTTTTTTGTAAGTGTTGTTAAAAATATTCTTTTGAAGTTAAAAATGAAGTTTATGCTAGGAAAACTCAAACCAAACACCCACCCTTCTTCCTCCCTTTCCTTGCATTACATTGATTATAATGTTTCTTATGTAATATTGCTTAATTTTCTATAAAATATAGTTACACTAATGAATGAAAAATAAAATATATAATAATGATGAAAAAACTTTCAAAAAAAGATTTATTTGTGTCACACCATATTGGTTCCCAGCTAATTCCTCCTTTGAGAAATCATGTTCCAAACACTACATTTTTCGTAGCTAAAATGTAGATGGCACATGATTTATTGCTAACAAAACATTTAGCATCTTAACAAATTAAATATTAATAGCTTGTCACAATTTTTCTATTTTTATAGTGTTTCTTCATTTGATACACGATCAATGATGAATATTAAGCAACCTATGTTGAATGTAAATAAAACATTCTTATTTATGGTAATCTTTACTTAAACAAAATATATTATATGAGGATGTTTCGAATGGTAATATAATTTATGTTAATCAAATTTGTGATAATAGCTTAATCATTAAATTTTTGAATAATTTGTGCAACATTTTTAATTTAGATGGAAGTGATAATTGTTTTGAGATGTAAGGGTACATGCTAGTTTTTTTGCGAAAGCTATTCCTATTCATCATCATCATCATCTTCTCATATGTTTGATAGTTCAAAAATTGTATATAAGAAACCATAGCATTTTAGGTTGGGACATTTGAAAGATTTGTTAACTATAAAAAATTGCTAACTCATCAAAAGATACCTAAACTTGGAAAATCTTGTAATCTTATTTATGGAACATGACTAATAAAAACAAAATAGAAGTACCATAGAAATGTCATTGAGATCCTTACTCCTAAACAACTAGAGAACTTATGTACACTAATAAAGAGAAGGAGCATAGGTGGAAAAAAGTATATTCTTATGATGATCAATACTTTCTCCATGCATGAGTTGGTTGTAGTTCTAAGAGAAAGAAGCAAGTCCTATGTATTTCTAAGCTATTATTGAAAATGCAACACTTATAAAAAATTTATTTAAAATTCTAAATGCATGAATGAATCTTTTAAATATGATAATAGATGATCTTGGTACAAATCAAAAGATTGCATCATTGATAAAATTCATATGATAGAAGATTATAATTTGTATGAAATATATGTATAAAAAAAATAATTTTGGTTAAGAAGAAAATATTAATGAGCAAATTGAGTCTTATAAAAAGCTGAATTTCAAAGTGACTAAAATTATCAATAATATAATGAAATCGATACTTATATTAAACTAATAAAAAAATTAGAAATTTGATAAATAAAATTAGTTACATGTGTAATGCATATCAAATAGAATCATAATATATTGTTAGAGCACTGAGAGATGAGCTTTGGGTTGAGGTACTTAATGAAGAATTAAATATTTTCTTGTTATATTTATCTTATTCACTATATGAATGTTATTGGCATCAAATAGGACTTTCAAAGTAAAATGAATGAAATAAAAACAATTTTTAACAAAATTGGCTAAGTTTGTTGCCAAAAATTTTAGAAAATTTGAGGGAATAGATTTTGAGAAATGTTTTACACAAGTAGCTATATACTCATGATTCTATCATGTCTATTAAAATTCAAATTATTTCAAATTAATGTTAAAAGGAAATTTCTAAGTGGAAGTATTAATGAATATATTTTTGCACTGCAACCAAAACATTTTCATGATAATTGGTCCCATTGTTATGTTTATAAGCTTAGAAACGCTCTTTAAAGTTTAAAACTAGCCCTTATAAGTTTGCACGAAAATTTCACTTCTTCCATTTTTAAGAAAAAAATTGAGAGAGATTGAGTTGACCAAATACTATATGTTAGTAGAAATGATAAGGTATTAATGGGAGCACAAAGGAATATGGACAAAATTCTATTTGCAGCTATCTCTCATCAAATTTGTTTTAGAATCTCATTGATGAAATATTTCTATACAAATCAAAGTATGCAAGTGACAATGTTAAGAAGTCTGAAGTTAGTTCATCCAATATTGTATGGAATGGCTATTAATATTACTAAATGATACAAAAATGATACAAAAATGATACAAAAATGATCCAAAAATGATACAAAAATGATATAAAAACAAAGTTAATGATACAAAAATGAATATAAATTAAAAATTGAATAATTTAAAAATCTATATACCATTATATTTGTGACCACAAAAATATGAATTAATCAAAACAATATTCTTTTTATATATGTGATCGTAATATTATATATATTCAGATAGAATAATACAAAAGAAAATACTAGGCTATTATCAAATATTTCATTCTCATGGTGAGTATTTTTTGAGAAAATATTATAAAAAATAAAATTATATTATCATTGATAATACTTCAAATTATACAACAAACATAACTTAGTTGTGAAAATAATCAAGGAAGTGTGAAATCCTGAAAAAAAATGAATAAATAATTGACATAATTTGATTTATGGGAAAAAATGGACAAAATGGTAATTTTACAATAAGAGAAAATAACCTGAAAATTTAGAATTATTGTGATGAAATGGATGCCCTTATTGAATTTGTCTTGGAAAATATAGCGCCAGTGTCAAATTTCGTTAAATTCTGAGAAAATTAGAGTTTAGTTATATTTTTATTTAATTAAATAATTATTACAATATTTAGATAAAAAAATTACGCGTGATCGAAAGACCACTCTACAATAGTCCGCACGTGGCTGTGCATGTGTGGATGCAGTCCATTGGCTGTCTAGGCGTCAACCCAAAAAAAAATTAAAATTATTTAATAATAATAATAATTATAGAAAAAAAAAGAAAAAAAACTAGAAAACGTCAGGAATCCGAAAAATGAGAGAAGGTTGAGAAAAAAATGTTCGGCGGCAGGGAAAGAGATACAATATAGAAAAAAAAATATTCGTTGATTTTCTTTTAATCGTAATGAATTATTCTGGAATTGAAATGAAATAGTCAAAGAACTAAAGTTACTTTACATGACGAGATCTTCACATTGATATCAAATTTATAAAGTTTCCGTGAAATTTTCTGAAAGGTAGTAGTTTTCTCTTATCAAAATTTTTTTCTATTTAATGGCTAGAAATGATCATGTTTTATATTTCAATTTGAATTGTTAGAAATTTTATTAAAAATGATTAATTTGTGAAAAGTTTTGGTATTCCGTTTAGTAAAAGATAGTGCAAAATGAATTGGATTTGAATTGTTATAATTGTGTCTGAAATATCAGTTAAATTAGAAATGACATAATTGCATTTCATATGCATGGGAACATTCCAAATACATGGGTGGGTGTATGATATATATATAAAGGTATATGTGTAGGATTTAGTGAACTCGAATTGGAACAATGTCTAGATTGAGTTGAGTGAGATTTTATTTGGTTCATGTCTATTATAGATTTGTGAACTCGAATTAGGACAATGTCCAAGAAAAGTTAAGGTGGGGCACATTTCTCGGAGTAAATCCAAGAAAATCATATTTTATTCGGATAGAAAATCATATTTTATTCGGATAAATGTCCAATATATTTTTCGGAGGAGGTCCATATTTTTCAGAATAATTCCAAAAAAAAAAAAATAAATAAATATATATACATTTAGACATATATATATCTATATATAATATGTCACACTTGGCTTCAGCATGTGTGAAAGAGTCGATGGGATCAGGAATATGGACATATAAACATTTCATCCATAATTGCATTCATATAAATATTATACTTGAATGAGTGTTGATATACATTCATGATGTTTTACGTGCACTTAGGTAGGGAGTAACTCTGAAAGAGTTTACCTCTATTGAGCTTTGCTCACTTCGTTTGAGGGACCCCTTTTCATGTACATGTCCAGGACAAATGACAGATTCACAAACGGGATCGCACATGTGAAGGGAAGTTGGTTGTGGCTTAAATAATATGTTGTCTGTTTTCTTTTATTCCGCTGAGTATATAAAGAGACATTCAACAAATAAATTATCAACATTAGTGAAGGGAAGCTGGTGAATGGAAGCCAGTTGTGGCACATGTACATGTCCTAGGTATAAGATAACTTTGCTTTACTTTTACTTTCCTTTGGTTTATCCAAATGACTTTAGTGAATAAATTATCAACATTCAATGACTTTGTTATGAGTTGGTGGAGAAGTATTATACTAGTATATATAAAGAGACTGATATAGATTTTATAGTACATGAAACGGTCACTTCAACTTCAAAAGGAAGTTCAATAAATATCAATAGTGATTATCAGTTGTTTGTGAAAAGGATGAAAACTAATAAAACTAATAGTTTCAGAATGAAATTGGACCACTACTTGGAGAAAGATGTTTTGCCTAATAATTCTCAGTTTGATATATTATTATGGTGGAAGTTGAATGGGGTAAAGTTTCCTATCTTGCAAACTATTACAAGAGATATAATAGTTATAAGAAGCATTGATGTGTGCTCAAAGTTAGTTGTGGAGTGAAGTGAAAAAAATATGATGGTAAATTTATTTCATTGATTATTTATTTTTTATTTACATATATTTTCATAATATTTGTAAAATATAAATATTAGTTTGCTTTTTATATATTTTTATATGTAGAGATTACTTGTTTGTCTTAGAAGGTTATGCATCAATTTATGAAAAAGATATTCACGTGCATGATGAAGGTATTGACTATTATAACTAATAAATTTTAATTCATATTGCAATTTAAGCATTTAAATATTAAGTTTTTTTTTTGATAATTGTAGGATCTAAGATTACAGATGATCGATGACAACATTTTCATCAACTTTTATGAAGTTGAAGTTTACCCAACTTTATTGAAACTTTGTTAAAGATGTTAAACATTTTGAATTTGTCACTTGATACAAATATTTTGATTTGTGATATTTTTTAACTTTAGACTTTGGTTTATTTCCTAAATTTATGAATCATAAAGTTATAACTGGTATCATAGCTTAGCAAAATATGTTTTAGTGTCACATGGATAAACTTGAAATCCATGGAGAATATCCAAATTCTGATATTGGATATGATATGGTTTTATAATTTTTGTTATCCATAGTATATGGATATGGATATATTATTTTTATTTAGGATCGGATATGGATTTTGAAAAATCCAATTCAAATTCAATCTGATGTCATCCCTAAATAAAATATACTAATCCAAAATTGCTCTTAACTCTTTACTCTCACCCCTCTACACTATAACTCACCTCTCGCACCTATCTTATCACCCTTCTTCTGTCAACCTTCTCCCATTGCCCATCACTCGTCAAGCTACATGTAGCTCGACCATGAGATCCATGGAGATTGACCAAGAGCTCCATGAAGGTTGACTATGAGCTCAATGGAGGTCGACTAGGAGCTCCATGGTGGTCGATGAGCTCCACGAACTCGTCTAGCTCTTTAGAGCTTGACGAGGAGTTGCATGGAGCTCATGGTCGAATGCCTTCTAGCTTGATGGGAGCTCAACAAGGTTGTGGAGATCAATGGTAGCTAGAGGTGTCAAATGGGTTGGGTAGCTCGGGCCTAGCCTAAGGCATGACCCAACTCAATCGTGCCTAGCCCCACATGGAATGGTCCATCCCTAGCCAATGCCCAGGTAACCCGAGCCTCATGCCGAGCTAGGCATGGCCATGTACCCTGGCCCGAAGGCATGGTTCATCAGCATGACCTGAACCGTGTCCTGCCCCCACCCCAGATGGCTGGATCTAGGGCAGGTGTTTGGGTGAGTCCACTTCTTAACTCCTAAGTTCGAACCACCAAACCCGACCACCTGAACCTCCTATAGATTCAAGAAGTCGAAGCTCTAGAATCTATGACCGTTGGGTCAGTTCAAAGGTTAAACATCTAATGGTAAAAAAAAAAGTAAAATAAAAACACATGTTTTAAGCCATTAGATTTGGCCCCAATAGCTAGGATCAAAAATTTGATGGCTATTTCATAGGATTCTTAGGTCAATATCTAGGAATGACATACTAAAATATTATAACTTAGAAAAGAAATAATAATTAATGAATTTAGGAAATATGGTGGAGTGGTGTCCGTGACATCCGATATCTAGACTAGTCGCAATGATACATCTTTACATGCCTCAGCATCTACTATGTAGATTCTAAATGAACACTAAATAAAAAATATTAGGATTCTCATAGATTCTTCATCTTCATGATGACTCGAACATTTATGAGTGTATGATGATAATCTTTAGAGAATATAATATTTAAAATAAAATATATAATATTATCTTCAATAATGCATCTAACAATAGAGTAGCCATTAACATGTTTGTCAGGACTATTAGAGATGAGCCATTAGAAAAGATTTTTTAGGTTAGATGCATGTGTCATGTCATTAATCTCATAATACAAGCAAAGATGATGATTGGTTCCCTTGATTTAGAAAACATATGTAACTCACTAAAATTTCTTTGTACACCTCACAAACAACAAGAGTTTGGTAGTCTCTATTTATCTGTGGGTCTAAAGAAAAAGAAATTCTATTTAGATGTGAGATACTATTAGAATTACACATACCTGATGTTGGAGTCATGTGTTGGATACGAACATGTGATATCCAACTATGTCAATAGTAACTGTAACCAACTTATTTTTGATGATATTGACTGAGCTATATAAATTTTATTTATGAAATTCTTGAATATTTTTTTGACATGATGAATATGTGTTTGTTAGTTTATACTCTCACCACTTGCATTGCACTCATGAAAAAATGTTACATTAGTAGTATATTTAGGAAGTTTAGAGATGACCCGATATTTAGTGACATTGTTGTTGAGATGAAAACCAAATAAATAAAGTACTGGTCCACCATTCCATCTCTTTATTGTCTGGCTACCTACATGGATTCTAGAATTAAGGTGGAAGGGGAAGAAATGTTTTGACATACATATCATCGTACATGAACCAGAAACACCAACCTAAAGGGTTTATTTACGAGAAGTTGACCGAGCTATTTACATACTATGATACTTGGTATGATGATAGTTATAATCAAGATATGAGTATAGACATAGATACCATATTTAGTGATGTTGACATCTCCATTTAGTTAGTGAGGGGGAAATGATGGGGTGGACCATCAAATAGGAGCAATCTATCTCTATACTTAAATATTGATCATTGCTCAATCCTATCACATACCAATAATAAGAATCTTGATATTTTATAGTGGTAGAAATCATATGAGTCCATCTATCCTAAGCTGTTTAAGATGGCACGGGATCTATTGACTCTTCCAGTATCAGCATAGTATCAAAGTATGCCTTTTCTATTTTAGTAAAAGTGAATTCAGATTGGAGATCGATATAACGACTAGATATTGTTGAGATATTAGTGTGCATGAAAGATTGAGAGGATTCGAGTTTGGGCATACAGAATTGTATTGTAACTATAGCAAGAGTAGAGAATTTGTTGCTAATGATGATTCTTGGGACTTTGATGATGATTAACAACTGAGATTGAGTCTATAATGCTGCCTATGGCCTATCGATAGTGATATAATCATATGCTGATGAGATTGATCAATTTTGGATTTTCCTTATTTATTTTTGTCATGAGTTTACTGCTTTTATTTTTATTTTATTATTTATTTATTTATATACTTACTTACCGGATTGATGTTTTATGTTTATAAATTTATCTTTGAGATATTGATTTTTATCTTTTAATGATTTAATCTTAATTTATTATTTGGTAAGTTGTATGTATTTTTAGTTATTAGTTGTCACTTGTGACTTGTGTTAGTAATTTTATAGTTTTGTTGTATTTATTTACGTAATTAATTAATTTACTATTAAAATTTAAATTTTAAAATATATTTGAAGTTTGTGATGACCTAATTTCGAACGGGCCAAAATGGCACAATCTGGCCCGATCAGCAAGTCTAAGCATGACTTGGCCTGAACTGGGTATGAGCCGAGTAGGCAAGTCTTTATGTGCTAGCACTTCTCAAGTCGTGCCATGCCCAACATGGAATGATTACAGTACTTGGCCATGCTGGGCACGACATAGTGGCTCAATTAGGCCACTAAAAAATGGGCTGGGCAGGTCTGACCTATTCGACACCTTTAATGATAGCTCATCGAGCTCTTTTCGAGCTTTATAAACTCATTGAGCTTTTGTTCAAGCTCTAGGAGCTCCATGGAGCTAGATGGGAGCTCATCGAGCTCCATGCAGCTTGACGTAAACTCATTGAGCTCCTAATTGAGCTCTCGTGAAACTCGATGGGTTCTCTTGGAGCTTGACAAGAGCTCATGGAGCTCCATGGAGTTCTTCGTCAAGCTCCATGGAGCTTGACCCACTACCTCGAACTCCAAGAGCTCATGGTCGAGCTCCAGGAGCTCGTCTCTATGGAGCTCATCTCCATTGACCTCCCATCGAGCTCCAAGAGCTCGATGGGCTTTTATCAAGCTCCATGGAGCTCGAGGAGGAGCTACATGGAACTTCTGGTCAAGCTCATCGAGCTCCCGAAGCTCGACTAGGAGCTCAATGTACCTCTGGCGAGCTCAGGAGATCATCGAGCTCATCAAAGTTGTCGAGCTTCATTGAGCTAGTGGTCGAGCTCTCGGTCAAGCTTCAAGCACTCATCTTCATGGAGCTCAATGAGCTACCATTGAGCACCAGGAGCTTGTCTCCTTGGAGCTTGAAGAGCTCTTATCGATCTTCATGGAGCTTGATGAGCTCTAGTCGAGCTCCATGAACTCATCGAGCTCCATGGAGCTCATGGTCGAGCTCCATTGAGCTCATCAAATCTTTTGGAGCTCAACCAAGAGCTCAATGTAGCTCCATGAAGCTCGATTAGGAGCTCACCGAGGAGCAATTTATAGGGGAGAGGGGAGAGGGGCGATGGGTGAGGGGCGAGGAGCGAGGGAAGTAGAGCTATGGGTAAGT
Organism: Sapria himalayana; assembly: GCA_029783825.1. Taxonomy (NCBI): domain Eukaryota; kingdom Viridiplantae; phylum Streptophyta; class Magnoliopsida; order Malpighiales; family Rafflesiaceae; genus Sapria; species Sapria himalayana. Next base: position 1,186,707 of record JAREIK010001166.1, read on the forward strand.
GGAGAGCGGGATTAAAATTCATTAACAATAATTTAATAAGATATTTTGGATTAATAAAAGGGTATTCTGGGTTTACTAAATTTGAGTGCACATAAAATCAATTAGTTAATAGTCTGGCCTACTTATTTTTTATTATTAAATATTAATTAGTTTTTTTAATTATTTACTTGGGAGTGCACTAAAACATAATTCTCGCAAATTTTTATATATTTTACATTTTATATTCATGTAAAATTAAAAATTTGTGAAAAATATTGTTTGTTCAAGAGATTATTAATACATGAGCTTAACTAGTTTCATTAGTAATTTTTTAACTTTTAAATTATTAATACATGAGCTTTTCAAGAGATTATAAAAGTTAAATGATAAATTGAATAAATATTAAACAAACTAAAAAATAGTTGTTGTGCAGACCAGTTCAATTAAATTAGTTTGTGAAAATTGATTTAATTAAAAATTAATTTCAGTGTTATTTGATTTTGATTTAATTATTTTGTGTGTTTAAATTTAACAATTGGTATGTGTGTTTTATTTATTTAAAATTGTCATATTTTATTTTTTATGATGTAGGACCATTCGAGTGTTCACATGGGATTAGAGCCGCAATGTGTTATCAAGTTCCCAAGGGATAATATAGAAAGGAAAGAATAAAGAAAATAAAAAATAAAAAATAAAAATAAAAATCATTCATGCATGAAATATTATTCTTCTCCTTGTTGCAAAAACTTTGGTAATAATGGAACCTTCACAAAACTTATGTCAAGGAGAAATATTCATGGTTTTTTACCTTGTTTTTGAGATAATGCCTTCTATAATTCATTATCTCTAAGAATTCTGCTTATGAATGATTGATCATGTAGTGGATGTGTTGTGGGCATAACATGCTCGAAGTGCTTTGTTTACGCATTGGAACACATGGAGGAGTACCCGATATAATTTTCTTAAATCCAAAAATGAAATTCTTCAAATTTCTTTTTAAAATTTGGTATTTTTATTAAAATTTACAATTTTCAATTAATTCATCTTTGTGGTTGTATTTGAATTTTATTTGTTAATTAATTTTGATTGCATTTTTCAAAATTTTGATTGTGTATTTTGCCAATTTCAAGTAGAATAATATGTATGAGTGTATATTCCACCCAAGTTTGAAAAAATATAATTTAAGAAAAATATTAATTATGTGCATTAGCACTTATTCTCATAATAATTTTGAATATATATTTTGAAAATTGGTAATTTATATTTTTTGATAAAAATTTAAATTTTATATGTGAAAAAATTAAAATTATCAATTTAAACATAAATTAATTTTGGCATAATAGGAATTAAATTTTCGGATTTTAAAAATATGAAAATGCAATTTGAGAAATTAACTTAGGCTAACTTGGAAATTTTGTCAGATAACTTAAAAAATTAAATTTGGTTATATTTTAGAAAATATAACTTTATGGAGACATAAAAATATATTTTGGAACTAAAAATATATTGTTTTGATTCCACCGTATTTGGTAATATTTTAAAAAATGGTTAAATTAATAAAATTAAAATCAAGGAAAAATTTATTAATCAAGTTCTGGAATGGTAAATGTTTCAAAATCAACATTTGGTATTTCTACTTTGTTTTAACCCAAAAAGTAGTATTAGAGTATTGTTAATTAATTTTTGAGAAAATGAATATTTTTATTGGTTCAGAAACTAAGTAATTATTTCTTTGGATGGAAGAAATAAATAATTTACTCAAAATGATTAAGTTGGAACCATCCAACCATTCAACTTGAAGAATAAACATAATAGGTTTTTTATTACTAGTGAATGAGTAATAAATAATAGACAAGCTTATACTACAAGGACTAGCACGATGTGGTAACGAGTTGAAAAGATAACTTTTTTTCACATTTCTGTTTAATAGCAAAAGTGAATGAGTCGTGGAAAAATATTAAATTGATATATGAAAAAAATAAATTGAAAAATAAGACTTTGTTATTTTAATACTTGGTTAACATGAAATATCATTACATAAATGAAATTACTACTCACATATGTAGTTTCTAAGTCATGATTAACTGATTAGAATCTATGAAAATGATGTTGGAAGATAAGTTACATGCATCATTGTTTCATAGCTGACTTCAAAATAGTTGAAAGATACTTAATATTTTTTTATATACCTCTACACTGAACAATATCTTTATCATAATTATTATCACTTATAATTATTATCACTTATAATTATTAGAAATGAGTACATTTCTAAGGAAATGAAAGAAGTAAGAACACTATTAGACCCAAATTAGGAGAGATAAGAGATTATTCTTTCATGAGGAAGTCCATGGGTAAGTTTGTGGTCGTGTGTTATGACTATGATCAAGTATAACACTTTTAAAGGGACTATTCAAAGTAAAAGACACTCAAAGAGGAATATAGGAGGAGAGATAGTGCAAAAAGGGATGCATATAGCTTTTCCTTGGAGAATGACATACATTTATTAGTAATATTGAAGTTTCCAACAAAGGTTAGTTAGAAGAGTAGTTGGGTGGCAGATTTGACATCCACTTTTCACATCACTCTAAATCCTAATTAGTTTATGACTTTTTTTTTTGAAAAAAAGACAATTTTATTACCAAACACACAAATTTCACAATTATAGCTAAGGTGCGCCGATTTAGGTAGACCCACTAAATTTTATACACCCTTTGGTTCTATGCGCAAAATATACTTAAAACTACAACAAAAGATATTCCATAAGAGAATATGTCTAAAATAAGAAATTGAAAATGTAAACAAAAAAAATAACTGATGAGATACTTTCCACAAATCCTCCTTTGCATCACTTATATGCAGTCATTCGTCTAGTTATCATCAACCTATCTCATACATACAATGCAAAAAATAGAAAAAAACCCAAAGCAAAATATGAAATGGATAACCTGAGTTTTTGTCCCTTCTCCAGCTCATGACTCCCCTCAGTCATCCAAAGATGGTACTAAATTATAATCAGTACTCAAAAGAACCATCAGATCAACAAAAACAATAAGTAATAATGACACAGAGCCACCTTTTCCTACCATTTAATTTTGGGTGTGCACGATAGTAGAATATTATCGACTAAAGCATCGAACTTGAAGATGATTATGTTGACCAAAAATTATTTATTGTTGAATATGATCTCATTACATTCTTTCCATAACTCCCATATAATTAGTAGGTAGATGTATCTCCTAATCCATAGTATTTCTGTTAGGATTTCTATATTTGTTAGTTTATCAAGCTTAAAAGCTTGCTTAATCATACCATTCAAGGTATTCAAACTCAGAATATATTCTCGCCAAACATGCTTGGAGTCCTCATAGTGAAGCATCAAGTGCATACTTTTTTCTTCATCGGGGCAATTACTACACTTGGATGTCAAGTAAAAGCCCTTATTCTTTAGTATGTCAACAATCGGTATAAATTTATTCACTAGGCATCAACCAAAAAAAATTTTTTCTATAAAAATATCTTTATGCAAAACTTTTATATGATTTGACCTTAGGTCACCCTTAGTAAAAGCTCCCCGGGATAACTTGAAAGTAAATGCTCCATGGTTAGTGAGCCAAACTAGTTTCTCCACCAGTCCTCTCCTAATCTTCATTATCCATTCCACTAGACTAGGAGGTATGACTATATCAAGCTTATCTATATCCCAATCATCCCCTTTGAAAAACTCTTTGATGGGTGTTTTGGAAGGGCCTGTCAAACCAAATGAGCTTAGCTTTTCCAACTCTAGCCACTTATAATGCCAAAAGGATATATTTATACTTCCTAGCTTCCAAGTAATATATTCTTCCATCATCGGATTCACTTTCTTATTTTTTCTCCATGTCGGTGTGTTGATATATCTCTTCCTCATATCAGGGAATCCTGGTCCACAATATCTATCTCTCAAATACCTATTGAGGATAGACTATTTGGTTCAGAATTTCCACCATAGTTTCACTTCCATCACTCTAGAAAGATCTTGAATGTTTCTGAAACCCAAGCTACCTTTTTCTCTGGGCTTGCAAAGGTTCACCCATTTCATCCATCTTAGATGTTTCAGATCTTTCTCATGTCCCCACTGGAATTTCAACATTTGTCTCTCCATCATCTTAATTACTATGAGAGTAGGACTCATAACAAATATCAGAAAAAGAAGAAGTGAACCAAGAACATATTTTATCAACACAATCTCTCCTCCATTCGATAGAAACTTATTTGATCATCCTTCTATACGTATTCAGAACTTAGTAAGAACATTATCGAAGAAACTATTCTTACTATATATTTTTTATAGTGGACAACCCAAATGCATAATGAGGAAATCATGCTTCTCCATACTTATGATTCTTAAGCTCGGCCACCCTCTTCTATTTGGTTTTTGCTTGGAAGTAAAATGGTCTATTGTAGAAGATGATGGCCTTAGCCCAAGATCTGCTCATATCTCCGAAATACCTCCTTTACCTTTTTAATGGATCTACTCAGCCCATTTATAAAGATAATGATGTCATCCGCATAGGCTAGCTAACTGAGCAACACCCGGCTACCTATAAGGAAACTGACTACTAGGCACTTCTTGCAGAGGCCGTTCAGGCTTCTAGAGAAGTACTCAACCATTAACACGAATGTGGCCGGGGACAATGGGTCTCCATGTTGAATACCTTTTTAGGATTAGAACAAGCATAAGGCTTCACCATTAATCATAACTAAGAACCAGTGGTGCGAAACACACTAGTCTATCAAGCCCTTCCACTTATCAGAGAATCCAAACATAGACAAGACATTTCTCATATATGACCAATTAACCCTATAGTATGCCTTCTCCATATCGAGCTTGATAATCAAGTTTCCACCTCTATTCTCTTTTAAGATAAGGTGGGTCATTTCTTGCGCAAGAAGAATATTATTGAAAATATTTTTTCTCGGCACAAAACTTGATTAATTCTCTGATATGTACTTTTAGAGGGGTTTATAGTCCTTCTAATTCTAATGGTTCACTTTCTTGGGGTATAGTGAGATCATAGAATTATAGAAAGATTTTGGAAATTCTTCTCAAGTGAAGAAGCTCACACAACCATCTCACATGTCTCTCTTCACTATATCCTAACAAGATTTATTGAAAAAAGAAGAAAATCAATCAATGACCGGCATACTATCTGATTTTATGGAAAACAATGCTTCTCTTATTTCCTCTCATGTAGGAACTCTACAAATTTTCTGGCTTTCATCTGAAAAAATCACATGGGGGATGTAGTCCAAACTATCAGCCTTCACATTGGCTTTGGTCAGGAGCTTGCTATAGAACTATATACCTGATAGTCAAATCTCTTCCTCATCGATAAATAGATGCTCCTCGCCAATCCATAACTAATGGATGTGTGACATGGTGACTCTATTCTTTACCAACACATGGAATAACTTAGTATTTTGTCACCCTCTCTAAGCCATTTAACAGATAATTTATACTTCCAATAAATTTTTTCTTTCAGTAGCAAATCATATAATTCTCGTCTGGCCTCATTAAGTTTTTCTTTACTCTCCTTCGTCTTGTCCACATTCTATTCCCTCTCCGACTTCATAATGAGATCCTCTACTATGTTAGAATGAGCGTTGCCAAGACATCGAGAGAATTGGGCATTGGTAATATCTATTTAGAAACAAATTTGGAAGGAAAATTAATTTTAAGCGATGTCCAACATGTCACTTACATTTGGATGAAAATGTTATTCATAAGGATGTTGGATAGTATGAGTAATACGGAAATATTAGGCTAGTTTTTGAGGATGAGTTTGGCTCAAGCCTACTTTCTGACAGATATAAACCCTAATTTGCCTTGCTCACATTATATACTATGGATCATCTGTCTTGCTGTAGAATTCTATGGCACTAGAAGAGAGCTATGAGTGTAGTTTGGCACCCATTTTTGTGTGCCAATCAAACTTCAAGCTTCCTTCTGACAGTAAAGTCCCCGTGATTATGATTGGTCCTCGGACCGGCTTGGCTCTTTTCAGAGGGTTTCTACTGGAAAGATTAGCTCTCAGAGAAGCTGGAGCTGATATTGGCTTCTCTATTTTGTTCTTTGGTTGCATGAACCATATGATGGTAACTCCCCACTTTCCTACTGTTTTTGCTTTCTTTGTTGGTTTCTCATTTAGCGACTCTCTCTCTCTCTCTGATCTCTGAAGGACCACATCTACGAAGAAGAACTCAATGGCCTTGTTGAAAGTGGTGCTCTTTCCGAGTTGGTTGTAGTGTTTTCCATGAGATCAGCATGAGCTCCACAAGCTCATCGTCGAGCTCCACAAGCTCATCGGCAAGCTCAATAGAGATCGACCAGGAGCTCGACAGGCTCTAGTCAACTCCTAGAGCTCAATGACTAGCTCCACAAGATCTTGGTATGCTCGACAATGAGCTCGCGGAGCTCAACCACAAGCTCGATGATGAGCTCGACCACTAGCTCTAGAGCTCGATCATGAGCTCTTGGAGCTAAACCACGAGCTATGGTAGAGCTCTATGTAGCACATATGGTGTTGCTCATTCGTCGGGTGTACATGTAGATCTTTTGGTATTGATGGATTAAGGGTAATTTTGCCTTATTATATTAGAGTATATCAAAAATTAATTATTTAAGACTTTGGTATACTTGTTTTAAATATTATAACTGTAAGTGCCCCGTTTTCAAATATTTATGGAGTAATGCACTAAAACACAATTCCCCTGAAAAAAATTATGATTTGGAAACCCAAAATAAAAATATTTACATTTTGGTCCCTTTTAAAATTTTTTTAAATACCTAAAAACATAAATTTTTTACTTTTTGGTACCCAAAATGAGAAAATCTGGTTTTATGTTTTTAAAACTTCATTTTCAAAGTCAAGAACCTAGTTTTTCTTAATGCAATGTTGGTTTTCAAATTCCAAAACTACTCAATTACTTTTAAAAAAAAAACGTAATGGTGGTTTTCTAATTCGAAAACAACCTATTATGTTTTTTTTTGTAAATGCTGAAATTTCTTTTTAGATTTTGAAAAGTAGTTACTTCTTTTTTTATGATTATTAAATTTCAACTTATATTTATATTGGGTTTTATTCACCATCCATTATTATGTTCTTGGAACCAACTATTAAAGATATTTTTATTGTCAGATTCATAGATTATTTTTTTAATGAGACTATGTTTCCATAAATTAGGACACCTAAAATTGAAATGACTACAATGCAAAAACCAATTAAAGTTTTGTCTTGGAATGAGAAAAATTGGAACCAATTATGTTATTTCAATGAGGTACAACGCATAATTCATTTACAAGCTATAGTGAATAGACTCTTGATGAATTTAATGATGCTACGAAGATAATGAAATCTCATATTCTCCATGTAAATGCTCCAGATAGGATAGCTATTTCTAAAAGATCAGCTAAAATGGATTAAAATTTTTCACATTTGAAGAGTAGTAGACCGATAGGATCAAAAGATATTATTCTTAAAAAATAAAGTGGAAAGAATCAAGAATCCACTCAAGAAGAGCCTGGTGTTGTGCTTACTTTTAAAGAGTTTAATGCTTCTGAAGAAGCACAAGTCCATGAAAAGATCACCAACCAGAGGAATATTAAGAATTCAATTACATATTGTAATAAGATTTAGGACTGAAATGAAATCATCATTGATGATTGTGAAGAACTATAAGAGAATGAATAGGTGAAAATGGATTGATAATTTTACAACCTACAGAGACACCTATATATATACACAAAAGAATAGAATAAACCAGCGGATATTCTAAGAATATCCTAAGGAATAAACCAGAGGATATTATAAGGATATCCCATGATTCTTAACAATCCTATCATAACAATAAGCATATCCCATGATTCTTAATAATCCTACCATAACACTCCCCCTCAAGTTGGAGCATAGATATCTCTTATGCCTAACTTGTTACACAAATAAGCAACCCGATCACCACTCAAGGCTTTGGTGAGGATGTCCCCTAATTGGTCTCCAGTCTTCACGTATCCTATGGAGATAAGCCCAAGCTGTATCTTCTCACGAATAAAGTGATAGTCGATTTCAATGTGTTTGGTCCGCTCATGGAACGCTGGATTGGAGGCAATGTGAATTGCTGCCTGGTTATCACCCTAAAGTTTGGTTGATAAGGGATGTGTGATACATGTTTCTGTCAAAACTGGTGAATCCACATTATCTCGCATGTGGCCAGTGCCATGGCTTGATATTCTGATTCTGCACTAGACTGAGATATCACACTTTACTTCTTGCTTTTCTAGGATACCAAGTTGCCTCCCACAAAGACACAATAGCCTGAAGTAGAATGCCTAACATCCTTGGAGCCTGCCCAATCTGCTTCTGTGAAACACTCAATCTTCTCATGCCCATGATTACCATAGAGAATACTTTGTCCTGGACTAGCTTTAAGGTAACCTAGAATGTGTTCCACAGCTGCCCAATGATCAATAGTGGGGGAAGACATGAACTAACTCACAATATTAACAACATATGCAATATCAGGGTGTGTGACTGTAAGATAATTTAATTTTCCAACTAACCTCCAAAATCTCTCAGGATCACTGTATGATTCTCCTTCTTTGACTAGTTGCATGTTCGGATTCATAGGTGAATTACACGGTTTAACGCCTAACTTACCTATCTCAGATAATAGGTCCAGCACATACTTGTGTTGACAGATAAAAATTCCTTTGCTACTTATCATAACCTCTACACCCAAAAAATACTTTAACATACCTAAGTCTTTTGTACTGAATTGTTGTTGAAGAAAGGACTTCAGTAACAAAATACCGGTGGTGTCACTGCCAGTTTTAATGATATCATCAACATAAACAACCAACAGGGTGATCCCGGTGGCTGAATTCTAGTAAAATACTGAATGGTCAGACTTGCACTTGTTCATCCCAAACCTCTCAATTGGCTAACTGAATTTTCCAAACCATGCACGTGGACTTTGTTTGAGTCCATATAAGGCTTTGCGAAGGCAGAAAACTCAGTTGTCTATCTCCCCATGAGCAACAACCCCCGGAGGTTGCTCCATATAGACTTCCTCCTGAAGATTACCATTGAGAAAGACATTTTTGACATCTAATTGATGGAGATCCCAACTGTACCAGGCAGCCAAAGAGATAAAGAGTCGGACCGAAGTCAAATTGGACGCGAAAGAGAAGGTATCAACATACTCAATACCATAGGTCTGAGCATAGCCTTTGGCCACAAGTCGAGCTTTGAGGCGAGCAAGACTGCCATCAGGATTAGCCTTCACCGCAAACACCCAGTGATAGCCAATAGCACATTTCCCTGCAGGCAACTTCACTAAATCCCAAGTATCATTAGTCTCCAATGCTGCCATCTCCTCCCGCATAGCATGATGTCAGCCGGGATGAGACAAGGCTTCAGGAATAGAGGTAGGTAAAGAGGTAGAATCCAAAGAAGTAATGAAAGTACGGGATGAAGGAGAATGGTTATGATAAGACATACAAGAGGAAATAGGATGAACACACTTACGTAAACCTTTACGAAGAGCAATAGAAAGGTCATCACCGGAGGGAGGAGCTGATGGTGAGGGACCTGATGGTGGAGGGTCAGAGACTGGCAGAGGTGGCTGATGGGAGTATACATGTGTGATCGGAGGATGATCTAGCAGAGTACAAGTAGAACCGATCACATGAGAGATAGGGTAGACCAGAATATCATCATCCCCCCCCCTTACTAGGAGGATCAGAAGAAGTTGAGAAGGGGGTATCTTCATGAAAAGTGACATCATAAGACACTAGATAGTGCTTAAGATCAGGACAGTAACACCGATACCCTTTCTGAACTCTTGAATAGCCAAGGAAGATGCACTTGTTGGTGAACGTCCATGACAAAACATGTAGACCCAAAAATTTGAGGGGGGGGGGGGGGGTGAATGGGAAATAAAGGGGCAATGGGGTATAGGATATGAAAGGGAGTATCCCAGTTAAGCACAGAAGAGGGCATGTGGTTAATCAAAAAATAAGTAGTGGAAACTACGTCGGCCCAGAAATACTTAGGCACATGCACTTGGAAAAGCAGAGCCCGAGTAGTTTTTAAAAGATGACGATTCTTCCTCTCCACCACACCATTTTGAGATGGAAAATCAACACATGAGGTTTGATGAAGGATGCCTCATTCACGCATGAAAGTTTGAAAAGGCTCAGACAAATACTCTTTATCATTATTACTATGTAAAGTTTGAACAGAAATATGAAAATGAGTTTGAATTTCAACATAGAAGGCACATAAATGAAAAAATACTTTTGATCGAGATTTCATTAAGTATAACCATGTAACTCTTGAAAAATCATCCACAAAAGTAACAAAGTAACGGAACCTAGTGGGTGACAGGACAGGACACGGGCCCCAAACATCGGAGTGGACTAATTCAAAAGGAGCACTAGCTCGTTTATTAACTTGAGGACTTAGACTGAGGTGATGATGTTTCGCCAGTTGACAGGACTCACAAGGTAAGGTTGATAATGACAAGAACTGAGGATATAACCTTTTTAATAAAGTAAGAGAAGGATGACCTAAGCGGCAATGCAACTCAAAAGGACTCGATGCTGCAAGACAAGTGTCTGTGCTGGATGAAGACTGATCAAGTATATAGAGACCTCCAGACTCATGTCCCCTACCAATAGTCTACTTCGTCACTAGGTCCTAGAAAAGACAATAGCCAGGAAGGAATCATACTGAGCAATTAAGATCATGAGTAAGTTTGCTGACAGAGAGTAAATTAAACGAAAATTAGGCACATACAAAACTGATGATAAAGGAAGACATGAGGTAGGTGAGACAGTGCATGACCCAAGGGCACGGGATTTGGACCCATCCACCAAGGTGATGATGGACTTGGACGAGGAGGGTTGCATGGAAGAATGTAAACTAAGGTTACCTGTCATGTGGTTAGAGGCGCCTGAGTCAATGACCCATTCATTGGTGCAGGATACAACGCAAGCGACTGAGTTACCTGTTTGGGCATGGTTGGACATGGAAGTCGAAGAGGATTGTGTAGACTTCAGAAAAGCCTGGTACTTCTGAAACTACCCAAGATCATTGGCAGAAAACTGTGTAACTGGAGTAGTTGGGGTAGCAGTGTTGGTTGCGGAAGCAAGAGTGACAGAATAACCTCGTTGATTTTTGTTCTTTAATTTCCAACATTCCTGAATTACATGACCTAGCTTCTTACAGTAATGACAAATAATCTTGGAGGAGCCCCCCTTCGATGCACCTGGAGGCTGAGCATATTGCTATTTTGACGCAAGTCCACCTTGACCAAGAAGCGCAGGAGTGAGTGAGACTGATGACTGATGGTGGGACTAGCAAGAATTTGTGCTCGAACAAAATCATAAATAGGTGGTAGCATAGCCAAGAACCCCATAACAGCCATCTGTTCACGTTGTTGATGTTGGATTGCAATATCAGTACTAAAAGGCAGCACCATATTCAATTGTGTATAGGTCTTTTTATAGTCTACGTATGCTTGCAAAAGGGACATGTCCTGCATCTCAGCTCGATAAAATGCTTTACAAACATCAAACACTCGGGTAATATTTTCTTTACCAGAGTATAGGAATGCAAGATGATCCATCAACTATTTGACCATCGTACAGTGAATAATAGTTTCGATCACGTCACTATCAATTGAATTTCCGACTTGAATGAAAAGATGAGCATCATCGCGTAACCAGATGTGGCTGGAATCATATGTGGGTGGGTCAGAGGTAAGATGGTGCTCCATATCCATACTTCGGAAATAGATTCGAACTGTAATACTCCAGTTAATGTAGTTCCGACTATTTAGTTTATGTTCCGTAATCTTTAGAAGAACAGGAATCCCGGCCAGAGTGGCGAGAGGCATCTTGGAAGCAGATTCAGTCATGATTAAGCATCAAAATACCAAGCTAGGGTTGTTGGATTAAAGATTGGAGGTTAGATCTGGATTCCTGGGATAGAGACGATTTATGTGGTGGTCGGACGGAGGTGCTACAACCGTCGACACGCCGTCATGCGCCGGAAAGGTGACCGGCGCATGCAGATCTGGCAGCCGCTTTAGGCGGCGCGTGGGGGTGCGCGTGGGGGTGCGTGTGGGGGTGCGTGTGGGGGTTTCCTGTGATGGCCTTGGACAATGGTGGTCGTCGGCGAGGTGCGCTTTTGTTGGTGGGGTTGGTGGGCAGAAAACTTCGCCGGAGCAGTCGCCGGAGAGAGGCAGTAGGTGCGGCGCATTGTAAAAAAAATCCCTCCAAAAAAAGGCTCTATTTTGAGCTATTCTAACCCTAATCCCTCCGATACCATTTGAAGAAATATAAGAGAATGAATTGGTGAAAATGAATTGATAATTTTACAACCTATAGAGATACTTATATATATACAAAATAATGGAATAAACCAGAGAATATTCTAAGAATATCCTAAGGAATAAACCAGAGGATATTATAAGGATATCCCATGATTCTTACCATAACAATAAGGATGTCCCATGATTCTTAATAATCCTACCATAACAATAAGGATATCCCATGATTCTTAACAATCCTACCATAACAATGATATTTTTGCATTCTCAATTGTGCATAAAATAATGGATGATGATTGTGAGCTACAATCTATTATTGAATTCCATCAAAGACAAGATTGGTCTAAATGGGAGGAATCAAATTAAGGGTGAATTAGCATCCCTTGCTAAATAAGAGGTTTTTGGGCCCATAATTCACATCCCCAATAATATAAAGGCCATTGGATATAAATAGGTATTTTTCCAGAAACAAAATGATAAAAATGAGGCTATTAGGTATATAGCCTGACTCATTGCCCAAAGATTCTCATATAGACCTAGGATTAATTATGATGAGATATATTCACCTGTGATAGATATAATTACATTTTGTTTTCTCATTAGTCTGGTACTCTTTGAAAGATGGAAATATATCTTATGGACATTATGATGGCATATATATATATATATATATATATGTCTCATTAAACTTAAAAATTTATATGAAAATTTCTGAGGGATTCTAAATGCTCGATGCATGCACTCCTTGCAACTTATTCTCCATAAAATTGCAAAGATATTTGTATGGGTTAAAGTGTGGGATGTGGTATCAACTCCTAAGTGAGTACCTAATTAAGGAAAGGTACAATAATAATCCTATCTGCCCATGATTGTTTATTAAGAAATCAAAAACCAGATTTATTATTGTAGTAGTTTATGTTGATCATATAAATTTAATTGGAACTCCAGAAGAGTTTGTTAAAACTAATGAGTATTTGAAAAAGGAATTTGAAATTAAAGATTTAGGTATAATCAAACTTTATCTTGGTCTAGAGTTTGAGCATAAAGTAAATGGAATAATCATCCATGAATCAACATACATTGAAAGATTACTTAAATACTTCAACATGGACAAGGCTTGTGCATTGAGCACCCCTATGGTTGTTAGGTCTCTGGATCCCCAAAAGGATTAGTTTCATCTTACAAAATCTGATGAAGAGATATTTGGACCTGAAGTACCATATCTTAATGCAAATGAGAATTTGATGTACTTAACACAATGTATGAGACTAGACATCTCTTTTGTGGTAAATTTATTGGCATATTTTAGTTTTGAGCTAACTCGGAGATATTGGAATAGAATTAAACATATTTTTCGTTATCTCCAAGGAAGCATAAATTTGGAATTATATTATTCCAAGGATTCCACTATCTCTGGTTTAGTTGGATATTTTGATAATGGATATAAATATGATCCATATAAAGCTCCCTCTCAAATTGGTTATTTATGTTGATATAATGGCACTACTATTTCTTGGCATTCTATGAAACAATCGCTAGTAGTTACATTTCTAATCACTCTGAGATTATTAATTTATATTAAGTTGGAAAAGAGTATGTTTGGTTAATATCTATTATAACACATATTCACAAATCTTATTGCTTAACACCGATTACAAATTATTTCATTATAATTTATGAAGATAATACTGCTTGTGTTGCACAAGTTAGGGGAAGATATATCAAAGGTGATAGGAGCAAACATATCTCTAAAATTTTTATATACTCATGAACCCCAAGAAAGTTGACAAATTGATATTAAGCAAATTCAATTCATAAATAATCTTGATCATCTTTTTACCAAATCATTGGCAATGTCAATTTTTGAGAAAATAGCATATGATATTGGTATGTAGTGTGTTCATAAGATGAAAAATTTACTAGCCTCTATAGTGGTAATATAGCTAAAATTGAGGGAGAGATATTGTGAACTATGCATTGCACTCATTTTTCCTTTTGTATGATTTTTGTCCCACTGGGTTTTTCCAGCTTAAGGTTTTTAATGAGGTTGTATCATTCAATGCAAATTCATGAATACAATGAATATTCAATGGGGAATGTTACGAAATACATGATTGAATATTCTTTATATTCAATATAACTATTATGTCATATCCATAACCTACATTCTATGTATAAATGCCCATCCTTCTATTTAATATTTATATTTAATACACTAACATTAATGATATGTGCATCATTGTTTTATTATAAATAGAAGCTTAGTTTTGGTTATTATAGAGATGAATGAGATTCTTGTAATAAAATTTCTCTTCTTACTTTCTCTACCATCTTTGTTGTTTATCTATTTTCACTTTTTAATCTCTCTCTAATCTCTCAATTATATTCTTGCAACATAATATTTTATAACATATATATATATATATATACACACACACACACACACACAGAAATATATATACATATACACATATATATAAGTTTATATATATTAAGTATTCACACACACACACATACACACACACACACACAAATATGCTATGTATGTTTTTTATATACATATATAGATATATAGATATATATGTTTGTATATTAAGTATATAATACACACACACACACACACACACACACACACACACACACACACATATATATATATAGATATAATATATGTTTATATATATGTGTGTGTGTGTTTGTATATAAATAATATATATATCTATATATGTATATATAAACCCATATATATACACCTATATCTATATATCATCTATGTATATAAATATTTATAATATATATAAAACTATATATAAATGTATATATATATATATGTGTGTGTGTGTGTGTGTGTGTGTGCATGTTATAAACACACACACACACACATATTTATATATATGCTATATTGGTGTGTGTGTGTGTTAGTGTTTATATATTCTTTATTTGTTTATATATACATATTATAGATACATAAATACATATATTTATATATTATGTATATACATACATATTTATGTATGTATGTATAAATATATAGGTTTTTGCATGGGTGGTTTTCAAAAAAATATAAAAAAGAATGAAACAACTTTTCAAAATTGAAAAGTGATTTTTTCATTTAAAAAATATAGAAATAGATGGTTTTCAATTTCTAAAACCACCATTATGTTTTTTTTAGTGCAAATGGGTGGTTTTCGAATTTGAAAACTAAGTTTTAAAAATATAAAACTTTGTATTTTGATTTTGGGTATCAAATCATAAATATTTTATGTTTTGAGATATTTAAAAATATTTAAAAATGAGATCACAATGTAAATATTTCATGTTTTGTGGTTTTTTTAATATTTAAAAAGTATACCAAAATATAAATATTTTATTTTGGTGATATCATACTCCTATTATGTTCAACAGGGCATTGATGCCTACTGCATCGATACCATGCGGGAGAAAGAAAGATGGTTGTGCATGGTGGTGCATGGTTATCCTAGGTAGCAGTTTAGAATTTTTGGGGCAATAGTTTAGAATTTTTGAAAAAATTGGATTTTCATCCAAATTAAGATTTAAAAAAAAAACTTGAAAATTAGGATTTACTATTTATTTGAGGTAGATTACTATTTAACAAAAATTAGGGTTTTTATGGGTTGAGACAAATCCTAATTTTTTGGGTGGGAGATTGATTAGTTTATTCGAGGAATTATAATATAGTTTTAGTATACAAGCAGAGAAGATTCTTCCAATAGAGCACATATTGTTGTAAAAAAGATCATAGTTGAGATTTTTTTTGGTATTATTTCCACAGAAGAGATCGAGAGAACTACATAGTATTGAGAGAGATAGATTGGCTAAGGAGTTTTCTAAGAGTTCATCTCTCGTGATACTTAGTAGAGAGGTATATATAAAATTTCTTGCTTGGACAACAATATATACTTTCTTTTATTTAAGTATTAGAATTTATCTCACTTATACTCACTTTAAACTCATGAATTATTAACATATGACCCAATATTTGTATTACTGAAAATTGCACCTCATTCAATATTTTTTTATACAAGAAATATTATTGAAATCATAGATAAAATCTCTAAATTATTGGATATAATAATATTAATCTTGGTTCTTTGTTACTTCACTATCTCGTGTTAATGTGAGCTCTCTTTCTAGGTAACTAAATTTGATTTTTTTCTTTCATTGATTCTTCTCTTGTAAAGCCAGATAGATTAATATATACTTGGTCAGTTATGGTAATATTATTATTGGATATTATAATATTAATTTTGTTACTTCACTATCTCGTGTTAAAGTCTTCTAATCATAGATTAATATTGTTTGATAATATATACATTGTGTTGATTCTTATCTAATATACATAAATTTTTTATTTTTTTTATTTTAAAGTTAGTCCATACTTCTTAAGTTCCCCCAAGTTTTTTTTAGGTGACAAATGAGTTTGGATCAAGACTATTAGAGAAAATCTACTTTCAATCTCGGATATTTCGGTAAGGTTATCATTATTATCTATATCTATGCCAAATTTATTATCATTTTATTCCATATTTGCCATATTTTAATTCTTTTTAATTTAAAAATTAAACTAATAATAAACTTACAAATAAATAAAAAATATAACTTACACCACCTCTAACCTCTACTAAAATTATCTATATCTATGCCATATTTTCTTGTAGTCAACTTTCCTTTGCACCACCTCTAACCTCTACTAAAATTTCCAATTAAAACTTACACTGCATGTGCATAAATAAAATATAACAATAATAAAAAAAATTATAAAAAAAAAAACATAAGAGGAGGAGAGAGAGGAGTGAGAGTCACATGAGAGGAGAGAGATAAAAAAATATAGAATGAAATTCAAGAAATTTTTAATCTATATTTCTAGAAAATTTTTAGATTAAAAAAGTATATACAAATTTTTAATTTTTTTTAATTTTTTTAATTTTTTTTTCATAATTTATATAGCTAGAAATCTGATAACCATCGGATCTATGCTGCGCATCTATTGGAAATAATTCCAAGGCTATATTTATAATAATATTTTTTAATGGTAGCAAAAAACAACATGCCATGCTTGTCATTATAATTATTAACACTAGTCATGTTAAAATGTAAAGGTAGTTGAATTTGATCGGGCCTCCAAGGCCCCAAATAAGTGGATACTTAAGCCAAACCTGACTTACATGGTTGTTTTTTAAAAAAACTTGACTCCATTAGGTTGTTATTTGATAGGGCATTATCTATGACTTATGACGCACTTGTGCCCAATCACAAATCACCATGCTGGTGGACCATGCAACTAGAATAGACACATGGGTCATGCCTCACCCGACACATGAGTCATGCCTGGTCCAACATGAGGCATGACTCACTATGGCCAAGCATGGTACGAGCTATGCCTTGGGTTGACATGGTCCAAATCAAGGTACTATCTTAGACCATGTCATGTTGGGCATGACACGACTAATTTGGGTCTTACCCTAGTTGCTTGACCCACTTGATACCTCTATCAATATATTTCCAAATAAATGAAAGAAAACAAGCTGTGATAGAAATTATACTCTATGTTTGAAAATAATACATTTAGAAATAAAATATTGTTTATTAGATGTTAGTCAACTTATAGTTCAAAAAGAAAATCTAATATCATCACACATCAATATTTTCAAAGAGATAGTAAACCAACTTGCATTTATGAAGATGCTATTAAAAGATGAGTTGCTTGGTTTTCTAATGTTGACTTCATGTTTGGACATTTGAGATAAATTTGTGGTTTTCCTAAGCATTTTACCAATGAGAGATATTGTAGTAATGCATATTTTCTTGCAAAACCTATTTTTTAAAGAATCATGGAGAAAAGAGAAATGAGAAGATTCTAATAATATCCTAGTTTTTAAAAGACATATTAGGAGAACTACTAGGCAAACACAAAGTGATAGAAGAATACATTTTTTGAAAGACAAGTCACAATAAAAAATAGCCAAGTATTATCACTGTAACGATATAGGACATATGAGAAAAGATAATTTTTCTTAGAAAAGAAAACAACAGTAGCATACTAGAGAAGATAGAGTTGAGAGAAAGAATAATATTATATTGGAAGGTAGTTTGATGCTAATTAGTAATAATAAATATACTAAACTTATATCTCAGGAGGTTGACTATGTTATTGACTCGAGCTATTTCACACCACTAAACTTATTGACTTCTTTACTACATATGCACGTGATAATTATGACATAATAAAGATGAATAATTAATATGATATCATAGATTTTGGGCATGAGAGATACTTATCTATAGATATAGATGGGATATTAGCTGATACTACAAGATGTCTAGCTACAAGAAAATGTTAATTTAGCTTGGAAAATTTAGCTATGAAAATTTAGATAGGGATCAATCTCTAGCTAAATTGTGAGGGATTAGCTAGGGAATAGCAATGGATTTCTAATTTTACATTGAAATAAAAATTTACGACAGATTAGCGACAGAATTGCTCGAATGAAAATTTTCCATCCCTATTTTTTTTTGTAAATTTCCCAGTAATGAAAAGAATGTAATTTAACGATGAAATTTTCCTAGCTAATTATTAGCGACATATTTTACTGATGAATTTTTTCTAGCTAATTAGATCCCGACAAATCCATCACTAATATTTTCGTTAATTCCACGCAAAAGAAAAGTAGAGAATTTAGTGACAGATTTATTGACTGAAGATTCCCTAGCTAATTATTAGCGAAGTATTTAGGGACGGATTTCCCTAGCTAATTATTAGCGACAAATTTAGTGATCGATTTTCCTAGCTAATTATTAGCGACAGATTTAGTGATGAATTTCCCTAGCAAATTATTAACCACAGATTTAGAGACGAATTTCCCTAACTAATTTTAGCGACGGATTTTCCCTAACTAATTAGATCCCGTCATAATTCATCACAAAAATTTTCGTAAATTCCACGCGGGGGGATTTAGCGATGGATTTAGTGATGAAATTTTCCTAGCTAATTTAAAACTATCACTAAATAATTATCTGAATTTATTTTTTTATGGTTTATATATGATTAGAAGCGGTAATTCCTTAAATGTTTATTTTTTTAAAATATATGTATTTAGCTAGGAATTTTTTCCTAACTATATGGATTAGTTATAATTTCCATTGCTAATCTTTAATGATATATTTTTTAAGCATTATTTATTTTAATATTTTATATAATTTTCTATATTAAAGGTATGTCATGGTCTATAGATGAGTGATCATTGAAAAATACAATCTCTTCATATAATAATAAAAATATGATATTATAATAAAAATTAATAAATATATAAATATTAATGAATATTTATATTAAATATGACTAAAATAACTATTTTTTGATTATAATTTAATTAAAAAATTATACTTAATTTTTTCTAAAATATTTATTTGTGATATTTAAATATTTGTATTATAAATTATTATGTAATTTATTATATAATTATAATATTTTTAAAATATTTTATTTAATAAATAAAAATTACTACTAATAAAAAACTAAAATAAACAATTGTTTGATTAGATATAAAAATTTATAAAAATATATGAATAAACGAATAAAAAAGTAAATATTTATAAAAATAAAAGTATAGAATAATATTATATGATTATAGAATATTTTTAAAAATATAATGACAAAGATTTGAAAATTTTGAATTATAAGAAAAATTTTTAAATTTTTCATAAAATTTAAAAGAAAATAAGTTGATATTTTAAGATTAATATATTGATGAATTAAAAAATTAGTATTTCAGTGTGGTTATTAAATGAATACTTCAAACATTAAAATTTATAATAACTAAAAATATTCAAATTTTATGCTTTTATAATTATTTCATATTATATTAATAAAAAATAAATTGAATTCTTATAAATTTAGAACCATATATATATGAATACTTTATTATTATATAATATTATTTTATTTATTTTATTAAATAATATCATTTATGGTTAAATAAAAATCTATCTCGATTATTTTATTTAAATTATTTATTTTTTGTAATTTTATTTTATATATATTTACATCCAGTTTAGTATTTGTATAAGGTTTCATTGAAAAATAAATGCTAAGACATTAACACTTAGCAATTTTTCTATCTTTCAAAGGATGAAAGAGAGACGAAACGTGACTATGGGAACAACCTAGGAAATCTATCTCTTCTTGTTACCAGGTAATATTATCATTGTTCTTCTCCTTCGAAATGCTATATACATAACTCTGTCTCTCTCAATTTGATTACGACTAGTAGATTTTCATTTTTATAGAATATTCAGGTATTAACTTTTTTTTTATTTTACCCCATTTTCCTTCTTTTTGTTCTATTTTCATATCACCTATATGATTTTGACTCTACACCATTAATGAAATAATATTTTATCAGTGTAATCTTTGTTCTTTTACTGTTTAAATTTTTAGGGTTTTATTGATTTCAAATATACTAAATGTTTGCATTTTATTTTCTCATTCTGTAACTTATGAAAATAAATAATTCTTGATGTTTTCTGCTTATGTAACTTAAGAAAAAACAAACTTAATGTTAATGTGTTCTATTTTTATTGTCTCCAAATATATTATAAACAGATAACAATATGTATAAACTTTTATACATTTATATAATCGTATGATATTATATATAAATATTTATACTTTAATATATATAAATGTATTACATTATATATAAACACTAATATGTTTATATTAACATATAATGCTATATATAAATATTTATACATATATATTAATGTTTATAAATATCTATACAACATTTACATAAAACTATCCATTTATATAATTTTTTATATAACAATTATATAACATAAAATGTTTATCCAATTTTGTAAACATTTATATAACATATTAATTTTTATTTAAATATAGAATACTATAATGTTTATATAAATGTGATATATATACTATATAATATTTATAAAAGTGTTACATATATCTAATTATATATAAGTAACATTTATAAAAATATTTTAAACACAAATATTATATCTAAACACTTGTATAATTATATAATCATATGCCATTATATATAAAAGTATTTATAAATATATTTATAGTTATGTAAACTATTTTTATAACTATATTTATAACTATACATAACTAATTTTTTTAATTATATAATAACGTATACCTATATTTATAATTATATATAACTATATTTCTAACAAAATATACTATATGTATAATAATATATAACTATATATACTTGTATTTTACTAAATGTATAATTATATAAATATTATATATAATTATATCTTTAACTACATACATATTTATAACTATGTGTATAACTATATATAAATATTTGTATAACTATGTAACACTCTATATAATTAAATATAACTATATTTGTAACTATATATACATATATCTATTCATATAATTAAATCTAAATATTTGTTTATCAGGTTGTATACATTTATGTATAACTACTTATAACTACTTGTATGAATATATCTACATATAACTATATGTTTAATTATATATAACTATTTATAACTATATATATTATATGTATTATAATATATAACAATAAATAATTCTATCTTACTATATCTATAACTATAAAAGCTTTATAATTAATTATATTTAAATATATAATTTACAACTTATATTTAATATGTATTTGTATATATTAGTATATAAAAAAGTATTTTACTATATCTATAACTATACATAACTAAATGTATAAATATATAAAATTATATGAAAAAAAATATATACCTATATGTATAAATATAAGTATAACTATATGTGTAACTATATGTATAATCATATGTAATTATATTTATAATTACATGTATAACAACATATAACATTTTGTTCAACTACATGTGTATAACTATATATAAATATTTGTATAACTATGTAACACTCTATATAAATAAATATAACTGTATTTGTAACTATGTATACATATATGCATGCATATATGTAAATCTAGATATATAATTGTTTATAACTTTGTATACATTTATATATAACTACATATAACTACTTCTATGAATATATCTATTTATAACTATATGTTTAACTATATATAACTCTATCTTTAACTATATATAGTATAGATATAAGAACATATAACTATAAATAATTGTATTTGCATAAATGTATAACTAAAAAACATTATACATAACTATATATAAATATATAATTAACACCATATATTTAATATACATTTTTATATATTTGTATATAAAAATGTATTTTACTATATCTATACCTATAGATAACTATATGTACACATATATAAAATTAAATGAAACCATATTTATTCCTGCATGTATAAATATAAATATAACTTTATGTGTAACTATATGTATAACCACATGTAACTATATTTATAATTACTATATAACAGCATACATCATTATGTTTAATTATATGTGTATAACTATTTAGATATATTTGTATATCTATATAAACTCTATATAATTAAATATAACTATATTTTTAATTATGTATACATATTTGTATACATATATGTAGATCTATATATTTGTTTATAATTTTGTATACATTTATGTATAACTACTTATAACTACTTGTATGAATATATCTCTATATAACTATTTATAGATATATATATTATCTATATAATAATATATAACTATAAATAATTGTATCTTACTATATATATAACAATAAAAGCTTTATACATGACTATATTTAAATATATAATTTACAACTTATATTTAATATATATATCTGTATATATTAGTATATATTAGTATAAAAAAAATTATTTTAGTATATCTATACTTATACATAACTATATGTATAAATATATAAAATTATATGAAAAAATATATATATCTACATTTATTAATATAAGTTTAACTATATGTGTAATTATATGTATAACCACATGTAACTATATTTATAATTACATGTATAACAACATACAACATTATGTTTAACTATATGTGTATAACTATATATAAATATTTGTATAACTATATAAAATCTATATAATTAAATATAACTATATTTGTACCTATATATACATATATGTAAATCTATATATTTGTTTATAACTTTGTATATATTATGTATAAATACATATAACTACTTGTATGAATACACACACACACACACACACACACACACACACAACTATATATTAACTATATATAACTATTTAACCATATATACTATATGTATAATAACATATAACTATAAATAATTATATCTTACTATATGTATAACTATAAAACCTTTATACATAACTATATTTAAATATATAATTCACAATATATATTTAATATACATTTTTATATGTTAATATATACAAATGTGTTTTACTATATCTATACATAACTATATGTATAAATATATAAAATTATAAAAAAAAAACATATACCTACATGTATAAATATAAGTTTAAATATATGTGTAACTATATGTAAAATCACGTGTAACTATATTTATAATTACATGTATAACAACATACAACATTATGTTTAACTATATGTGTATAACTATATATAAATATTTGTATAACTATATAAAACTCTAAATAAATATAACTATATTTTTAACTATGTATACATATATGTATACATATATGTAAATCTATATATTTGTTTATAACTTTGTATACATTTATGTATAATTACATATGACTACTTGTATGAATATATATATATATATACATATATATATATATATATGTGTGTGTGTGTGTGTGTGTGTGTGTATATATATATATAACTATATGTTTAACTATATATAACTATTTATAACAACACAAACTATATCTATAATAACATATAATTATAAATAGGTTAATACTAATTTGTTGCATTAACTTGAAAGTAAATGGAAAAAGATATAATATCAACAATATGTAAGCACGTAGCAAGAGAGTGTCCGTTGGTCAGATATAACATGCTGCTAAAATAAGCATCATACTCTTACCTAATCCACACCTTGGGCCTCAGGCTTATATATGAACTTATGTACGACAAAAGATGTAATATTTATTAGGCTTGTAAAAAAGAAATTTTTTTATTATTTTATGTAATTCCTCATTCTAACGCTACATTATCTGTGTCTCTCTCTCCCTTTCTCATTCTTTTTGTGTTGCTCTCTTTCTCTTTTTCTTTTTGTGTGTGTCTCTCTCTCTCTCACTATTTTCTTTCTCGTTCTCCTTCTTTCTTGCTTGCTTGCTCTCTCTCTCTCCCTCCCTCCCTCCCACTCCTTCTCTCTCTCCCTCCCTCCCTCTCCCTCTCTCCCTCCCTCCCTCTCCCTCTCTCCCTCCCTCCCTCCCTCCCTTCCTCCCCCCCTCTCTCTCTCTTCCTCCCCCCTCTCTCTCTTTCCCTCCCTCCCTCTCTCTCTCTTCCTCCCCCTCTCTCTCTTTCCCTCCCTCCCTCTCTCTCTCTTTCCCTCCCTCCCTCTCTCTCTCTTCTTCCCCCCCTCTCTCTCTCCCTCCCTCCCTCCCTCGGTCCCTCCCTCCCTCCCTCCCTCCCTCTCTCTCTCTCTCTCTCCCGTTCCCTCTCTCTCTCTCTCTCCATTTCTCTCCCTTTCTCCATTTCTCTTTCTCTCTCCCTCTCTATATCTCTTTCTCCCTCTCTCCATTTCTCTCCCTCTCTCTCCCCCTTTCTCTCTCTCTCTCTCTCTCTCTCTCCCTCCCCCCTTTCTCTCTCTCTCTCTCCCCCCCTTTCTCTCTCTCCCTCCCTCCCTCTCCCCCTCCAAACTTTAATTTTTTTTGCTTTCCTTTCTCATCCATTATCGTATTTTGCTCCCTTTATCTAGTAATAGCATTATATCTATTAATCTTTACCATGCTAAAGATTACTTTTCTATTCATGTAGATTCTTACAATGCATTGCCTCGATATTCTCGATATTTAATTTTTAAATATTCATCTGTAAGTAATTTTATTTAATTATTAGTATATTTTTAAATAATTGAATGTTTAATTCAAAATAATGATTGATCATTATTATTTGTGAATAAAATAGGGCAAAATGAGTTCATATCATCAGTGCATGTACAAAAGGTTTATGAATGGAATTTTGAATAAAAATTTTTTGAGTAGGCTTGAAACTTTTATCAATTTTGCATGTAGTCAATCGAGATGGATGGATGGAGAAAAAAATAAGTGTCCATGTAATCATTGCAAGTGTCAGAATATCCCTTTTTGTGATGTAAATACTATAAGATATCATTTGGCTAAATATGGTTTTGTCCCAAATTATTTTGTTTTGATTTATCATAGGGGGAAGTACAATGGCTCTAAACATTGACCGAAATGAGGGTACTAAATCGTTTGCTTGTGGTGAAGAAGCATCAAACACATACCATAGAATGGTCATGGAAACTCCTGCTGGTGCTGACTTCAATATGGATTACATGGATGAACCACATAATCCTGAAGCTCATAAAATTTATCAAAAGCTTAAAGCTGTAGATAATAAGTTGTGGCCTGGTTGTAAAATACATTCATAATTGTCACTTGTGGCTCGACTTATGAGTATTAAGTCAGAAAATCATATGTTTCTGAAATTATTTGATTAGGTGACATAACAAATGAAATAGATTGTTCGAGATAATAATTTGGTCACTAACAACTTTTACAACACTAAGAAGTTACTATGAGGAATGGGTCTACTAGTGGAAAAAATTGATTGTTGTTTCAATGGATGTATGTTATATTGGGGTAGTGATAGTGATTTAATTAGCTATAAGTTTTGTGATCATCCTCTGTTTAAGAAGACATCTCGTGTTGCAGATATGCGACAAAAATTGAAAGTTACTTTTAAGAAGATGTATTATTTTTTTTAATTCCTCAATTGTAGAGACAATATGCATCAAATGCTACCGCAACTGATATGAGGTGACATTCTGAGCATGAGGTTGAAGAATGGGTAATGTGTCATCCATCAGATTCACTTGCTTGGAAATGTTTTTATCATATACATCAAGATTTTGTAGCTGAAAGTCAAAATGCGAGATTGGGTCTCTACACTGATGGATTTCAGCCATCTGGGCAACCTGGATAATAGTATTCAACATGGTCAGTAATAGTGACACCTTATAATTTGTCTCCATGGTTGTGCATAAAGGAACAATATATATTTTTGTCAATTTTGGTTCCAGGGCCAAAAAATCCGAAAGACATGCTGGATGTTTTCTTACAGCCTCTTATAGTAGAGTTAAATCATTTGTGAGATGTTGACGTGAATACATATGATATCTCAAAGAAGCAAAATTTTATTATGCGGGCGACTCTTATGTGGATTGTAAGTGACTTTCCTACATATTAAATGTTGTTTGGCTAGAGTATTACAGGATGATTCGCATGCCCATATTGCATTAAAAAAATTTGATGCATTTACCCTCAAATTTAGTAATAAATAGTCATGGTTTGATAACCATCATAAGTTTCTACCTATGAATCATCCATTCCGAAGAAATAGAACTGCATTTCAAAAAAATAAAACTGTGATGACAGTTGCACTAGCAGTTCATCCAAGAGATGAAATTATAACAGAGATTCTGAGTTTGGGTTTGAAGAAGGTAACTGAAAAGGATACTACTAGAACTAATGGACCAATATAAAAAATATTTGGCGGGAGAAAACGTAGTATTTTTTGGGACTTGCCCTTTTGGAAGTCCAATTTAATTCGTCATAACTTGGATATAATGTATATTGAAATAAATATGTTTGATAATGTTTTCAACACTATCCTTAATGTAGACATAAAAACAAAAGACACTTAAAATCAAGACAAGAGATTAATGATTATTGATGGTATCCTGAATTGAATTTGAATGAGGCAACAGAAAAATTCCCTAAAGCTTGTTAAACATTTGATAAGAAAGCAAAACAAATATTGTGTGAATGAGTTAATATTTGAAATTCTCTGATGGATATGTGTCAAATATGGGTAGATGCATGAATATGAAGAATCTTAAGTTCTTTGGAATGAAAATTCATGACTGACATGTATTTATGCAGTGATTAATATTAATTGAATTTCGTGAATTACTTCCCCTAAGTGTTTGGAAGGTCCTTACAAAATATAGTTTGTTTTTCAAACAGCTAACTGCAACCACAATCAAAATAGATGACATGGTGAGGTTGGAGAATGACATTCCACTTATTCTTTATAAGCTTGAGTGTATATTTTCACCGAACTTTTTGACTCAATGGAGCATTTGCCAGTCCATTTGGCATATGAAGCAAGGATAGCAAGACCCGTGCAATACATGTGGATGTATCCTTTTGAGAAGTAAATACATATAATTTAGGTGTGTTTTATTATTTCATACATAAAGTAATATTGTAATTTATTATAATTGAAACCTAACATTATGGTTATAGGTATCTTCGTAAATTGAAATTGAATGTTAGAAATAAGGAAAAAGTTGAAGGTTCAATTTTCAATGCATATTTAGTAGAAGAAGCATCATCATTTTGTTCTTATTATTTTGAGGATCATGTCAATACAAAGAATAGAAATGTGCCTCAGAATGATGAAGGTCATGTGTTGGTAGAAAATAATTTTGTGGACAAACTATCTATCTTCAAGCATCCTGGAAGAGCATTTGGAAGAATAAATAAAAGATGCATGATAGATGAAGAGTACAAAGCAACATGGAGCTACGTTTTACTTAATTATGAGGAGGTTGCACCATATATTGAGTATGTATACCCAAAATAGTTGTATATTTAATAATAGTTTAATTTTGTTCTTAATAGGAATAATTAAAAATTGATATAGACCAATCTCTCTCTTTTTATAGTTGTGTAGTATTTATGTTGAGCAGTTAAAAAATAGGAAACCAGTAATTTCTAGCAATGATGTCGATTATATGCTAGAAACTGAATTTGCGAATTGGTTCAAAAATTATGTGAGAATTATTAAGTTTTAAACTTTTCAATTATTTATTTTCTTAGTATCTTTTATTTGATAACATCATTTGTTTAATTTATGCCATAGGTAAATGATCCTTCAAATGGAGATTCTAATATTTTCATTCAGAATCTAAGTAAATGCCCATTTAGATATGCGACAACCTATCCTGGGTATTTTGTCAATGGATATAAATTTTACACAATCTGGCACGGTTATTCTAAAACAACAATGAATAGTAGTGTATGCATTAAATTCTTGAGTTATAGTGCATATGAGATTGATTATTATGGTCAACTCATATAAGTTATTGAGTTGGAGTATCCAGGACTCAAAAATAATAGGATTGTATTATTAAAGTACGAGTGGTTTGATCCTACATGAAATATGGGTACAAAGATTCATTCGAATTATAAGCTTGTGGATGTTAACCATAAACGTAGATATAATTGATATGAACCATTTATTATGATAGTTCAAGCCACTCAATTATATTATTGTACATATCTGAGTTTATCTCGTGATACGAGTGATTGGTGGGTGATTTACAAAAGTAAAGCTCGATCAAATTTTAAAGTACCAATATCTCAACAAAGAAGTGCAGACTTAGCTATTGCACCGATATTTCAAAAAGATGACATAAATAATATTGAGCATGTGCATTTAGATGAAGATCCAGAAAATTTATGTGACTCAAATGGTAGCCTAATAGAAATTAAAGATGATCAATTTCTATCTGAAGATGAGTTGGAACTTACATCGAAATCAGACGAAATGTAAAAATATCTATTGGAGGATGATAGTGATGCTGATAATTAAATAGTTATAATTGTTTTATAATCTTAAACTATCAAAGATTTTTTATATTTTATTGAAATCTTTTAATGTGGTTTATTCTAAAATGCATGGTTATTCATCATATCTTTATTATTTGTTCTATATTTTTTATAGCAGATGGCACCTAATGAATGTGGTGGAGGTGAACGTGGACATAGAAATCAACCAAATTCATCTAGTATATTATATCATATTGCAAATTCAGTACCATCTCATATCCACCATATCTAGACTTCAAATCACAATTACCATCTCCATTTCCATCACCATTGGCATCAATGACACCTTTACTATCACCTTTATCAGATATAAGGCCACCACCCATTGTCCTTCCTGCACATACTTTTGATCCATCTCTATCTTCTACACCACATTTTACACTGATAGTTCTCCCATTTACAAAACCATCGACATCATCAAATGCCGTTCCTTCCTCTGCATTCAGTGCTAAGTTAGTAATTGAGATTGTGGATGGGAGGTATAAGAAATATGTAAATATGATTTGAATAATAAATTTTGATGTTACTGTTAGTGGTTTATTTATATATAGTTATGATTTGCTTGTATTCAATGTTATTTATTTATTCATACAGTTTTATTCCATCTCATAAGTGTTTGACTATAATTATAAAGTTTTTCAAGAAAATGATAGATTTTAAAGCATTCTCATGGAAAAAAGTTTCTGAACGGAAAAAAGAGTCTTATTTTAATGACTTTTATGTAAAAATAACGAAACAAAAGCATAAAAAATTAATTATCTAATTATTTAACTAATATGTTGGTTATTATTCAAGTAGTAAATAATTATGTCTTTGTTATTAGTATAAATTATTTTGAGATTTTTCTATATTTAGAATCAGTGCACATGGGCACCCAAAATTGATGGAAAGATAAATTCATTGTGGGAGAGAAAAGCTACTGAACAATATTCAGATTTTGTCCACAAATTGAAGAATATAAAAGAAAGGCCTGATTATATATCCGAGGATGACTGGCCCAAGTGGCTTAAGTATTGGGAGGAGCCATATGTGAAGAAACAATCAGAGATTGCCCACAAAAATTGATGAACTGAGGTAGCCAGCCTAGGTACAGGAATGCCTCGCCACAGAAAAGGGTCAAAGTCGAGCATTGAGCACGCTAGAGATTTGATACAATTTTAAAATTGCAAACATTTATATATTTAGTAGTTGTTTTAATAGTCCAAATAAATCAAATATGTGTATGGTTTTATTAATTTTGTTTAAAATTTTTATCATTTGTTATTTTATGACTTAATAAATATATATTTTAGGCTGAAGAATTGGGTTGAGATCCCAAGTATGAGATTTTTAGGAAGATGCATATAAAGAAAGCAGATGGTCAATTTATTGACAACAAGTCACAGATGATTACTGTAGAATCTGTTATATTAATAAAATTTTATAATACTATAGTAAATTTAAAAGTTGTTTGGAATGAAAAATATTTAATTTATTTTATGTATATCTAGAATAGTCTTTTTCTTTGTTTTATCTTAGGAACTCATGGAGGAACGTGTGACAGCTACTTCTCAACAAGTTGAGGGTTCTATGGATCTTCAACCAATTGACTATGATCATATCTATTTGGAGATCATAGAAGATCATAAGAAGCAGTGAGTGTATGACATTAGCTCGAAGGGAGTGGCATTTTATTGTAGTAGTCGTGCTTCTATTTTATTTGTCACAGAAATGGTGGATGAGGTAATCAAACAACAAGTAATGGAATCAAATGAATACCTTGAAGTTATGGGACCGAAATGAAAGAGAAGGAAGAGCAAATATCTCATTTGAAGGAAGAAATGAATGAAATGAAAGAATAGAAGGATGAGCATATTACTAATTTGAAGGAAGAAATGCAGGAAATGAAAGAAGAGAAAGATGAGTAGATTACTCATTTGAAGGAAGAAATACAGGAAATGAAAGAAGAGAAGGATGACCAGATTACTCATTTGATGGAATAAATGCAAGAATTAAAGAAATGAATGATAAGATGAAACTAATTAAGAATGTAATACAATAGTAGATGTTCTATATGAAGTCACAGTTAGCAGCATTGACGCGACAGATAGTAGTTTGAGATCTAGCTGTGAAACCTTGCAGGAGATGCTAGCACAAAATCACCAACTAATTATGAGGATGATTTCGTATAAGAATAATTTCTGAACTATTTTTGATTTTTGTCTATGTGTAGCAAAACATGATGAGATTTTTTGGAGGTTTAAATTTTTTTATTTTAGTTTTGTTATTTACTTTTCCGATTAACCTAATAATGAATCTATGCAGGATATCTGATATGAGATGCACAAAAAAAATCTGATTCAAAGCATTCAGACATTGCCATGATCCTTCCAATGTATGAGTCCCATATTTATCGATTTCAGCTAGATCAAAAGGAGGCCGAGCTTCTATTATCTTTATTATTCCTGAAATATTTTATTTTTGCACTCTCTTTCTCTCTAAACATCATTGCTGGACATCTTTTAGATATTTATTGAAGTTGTATGACTATCATCTTAAATTTGTGTTTGTTCATGTCTATAATTACTATTTTTATATATCCGTGAATATGTTAGTATGTTTCCAAATATTTCGGGTAGAGTTTTAGCCTATTATAGGTATGTAAAAGGCTTGGCTGGTCCTCCTCGTGCTAGGAACAACACCTTAGCTTCTGAAGCTGTGAGATGAATGAAAAAAATTGGTCCCACGTAGACACAGGTTTGTTCTTGACACTCTTATTTTGTGTAGATCTACGACTACTTTTTATCGCTCATCGGTGGAATTAAACTGTTGAAATGTTAATAGCCATTATAATTCCTAAATGAACCTACAGGTGTGGAAAAATTCTAACCATGCAACCTGTTGTCATTTCAACTTCTATTTTTCTTTTATATGTCACTTTCTTTCTTATGATTAACCAAGGACTGATGCGTGAAGCTGGGCAACACATAAGAATATTTTGATGGATAGTTCACTGGAAATCTTGGAGTAATTTTGATTCGGTAATTTACAAATAAGCTCATTATTATATCATTGTGTAAAATTTCCAGCAAATGACAGTTGATATTACATGCACTAGTCTATCTATTTATCAATGACATAGTATTGTGTTCTTTATTGGTTTGTAAATGTCCCATGTTATGCTCCATGCGTAAGCATAAACATGTTCTCTATCTGCGTGGAGTACTGGATGACAAAGAACTAGAAGATGCTGACCATGCTGAGAGACCTATATGTATGTTTTAAGCCCTAGATTATTTCCTTCTATTGTCTTTGATGGTATATATATTTGCATGAAAGTACATGTGTGTATGTGTCATATAAGGCTATGTGATTATATATATGTACATATAATACTATAGTATATAAGTACGTATAAACTGAGTATATATGTATGTATATATTGTAGTATATATCTAAGTATATACTGAGTATATACATAAGTTGGTGCATATATTTATTTGTAGACATGTATATATTGTCATACATACACACTCATTTACACACACACACACACACACACACACACATGTTTGAATATATAATTGATTGGGCTGGTCTAGTCATCATCGTGCATTGCTTACCAATGCACATCATAAAAGCTATGGATATTAGACATTCTCCAAAGCTGTGGCATAATATATTTTGGGTCTAGGCCAGCCAACTAGATTGAGGCAGATAGTGGCTCTTAGTAATTGTGTAGATATGTAATTATCACATAGTACAAAGCATATGTATGAGGAAATAAGTTTTCTTACTGTAGGTTCTACAATAATTGGTTCTAATTGTACTAGATCTTAAGGATGATGATGATGATAAGATGCTCGTGTAGTGTCTTGTAATTTTATTAGATTTCACACAACTATATTCAATCGGAAGGAAAACTATAACATAAACAAATTTTTTTAGGCCGTGAGTACCAGGAGGAATATCGGGTCTTGTTTTGGGAGAAGCAGCTCGCCGCCTCGTCAAAAACTCGCTCAATCTCAAAACAAGTGGTTGGCAGGGAAGTTCATCAGTCGAGCATCATCGTCCACCCCACTTTTAATATCAGGGGCAGCAACAGCAGTAGCAGTATCAATATATACATACATATATACTTGGTATATATGTATGTATATACTAAGTATATATGTACATATATACTGCAGTATATAAGTATGTATATACCGAGTATATATGTACATATATAATGAGCATATACGCACATATATAATGAGCATATACGTACATATATACTTAGTATATACATTCATATATACTTCGTATATACATTCATATATACTCGGTATATACATACATATATACTCGGTATATACATACATTTATACTCGGTATATATGTACATATATACTCAGTATATATGTACGCATATACTCAGTATATGTACATATAATACTGTAGTATTATATGTAACTAGTGAAATGCTAGTATATATGTACACATACACTGTAGTATATATGTACATATATACTACAGTATTATATATTTATCAAAATATAACTTTATTTATTTATTTTTTTGATTTTATTGATTGGCTTAAATTACGTACAGATATGGTACCACATTATTTCCCATACGAAGCTTGTACAAGTGAAGGAATTTTTTATTAGATATGATGCACCATGACTCGGACAACTGTCATAGTAGAAAGATGGTGATCAGAGGAGCTGAGGGAGAGAAAGCAATGTTAATGCACGGATAGATTATACTTTATGCACTGTTGGTAGATACTTTGATGAATAAGATTTAATTAAATTTTGTTATGTTTTTGTTTTAATTATGTAAAATATTATATCAAAATAATTTATTAAATGATTTTATTTTTTGTTATTTATAAATTATTATTTATAGTTTCTATTTTTATTCAATTTAATATAAAATATTAAATTATATAATTAAATTTTGAAAAAAAAATAAAATTCTAAAAATAGTTTTAGAATGAAAATAGCTAGGTATTTTTTCCTTGCTAATTTAGCTAGAAAAATCATTATTTTAGCTAGGGAACTTTCCGTCACTAAAACTTTTTGGCTAGGGGCTCTTTCCCTTATTAATTTTTAGCGACGAGTACTTTAGCTTGGGAAAGCTTTCGTCGCTAATCCGTCATTATATCCCATTTAGCGACGAAAAACTTCCTTTTAGCTAGGGAATTGTCCCTACCTACCTGAGATTTTTCTTGTTGTGTCTGGTATGTATATATTGGACATTCATATGAACTTGATATACATATGTATGTTGGATGATATGGATACACGAGTCATTTTGGTGATGACCAATAAAAACTCACCAGGGGCTCTTTAGTCAATATGTGGGTAAGAATGACCAACTTATAGTTAGATGGAATATCATGCTATTTGACCATGAATCCTATATTGAAAAATGTATGACCCATAAGGCTAGAAAAAGCCATAGAATACCTTTCCACTCTTTTCCACCATTGAATAAGATTGAACATCCATGTTCATATCAATGCTTATTACTTTTCTATCTAAAGCAGAATACTTAGTAGGCCTCCTTACTTTGTTACATTCATTGAAGATCACTCTAGCAAGGTGTGAGCATTTATATTTTAAATGATAGATAATATATTTCATGCCTATTAAGTATTTCCACACTATAATTTTAAAGACAAGTAGCAACTAATCTTCGTATATTTTGTTAATAGGGGATAATACATCAATTAGTTTGAGAACAACTATATTTTTTAAGGTATTAGACATGAAAGGATATCAGCCAAGATGCATTAATAAAATGACATGGCTAAAGGATGAATTGAATTTAAAGGAGAGAGTCTAGTGGAAGTTTTCTTATGCATATCATCTCAAAGAATTTTAGGATGAACTTATGAGTTTGGCTATTAATATAATCAATATGTACCATATCGTTACCCTAGATGGAGATGTTTCCTATAAAATATTGACTAGAAAATATATCTCATATGATAACTTGAGAATATTCATTTTCAAAATCTTAATTTACATCCCAAAAGATGAATAATCAAAACTTAATGATACTGCATATCCATACATCTTCATTGACAATGATCATGAGATGTTTTAGAATAGATTATGGTACTCAATAGCCAAAAAAAATATCTAAAATAGAAATATGAAATTTTTTTTGGATTACTAGTAGATGATAGTTATCCAAGCAAAGAAGAGAATAGGTCCAAAATGGTTCATATTTTCATAGATTCAATGATGGTTCCTTCAAGAGATTAGTCAAATAAAGGAGGAGAAATTAAATAGTTGCTTAGTGATTTAGAACCAAAAGATTTACTTGATTCTAAGCTTCAAGATATGCTCATTGAGGAGGTGAGGAATCTTATTCTAGCTAGAAATGAGCACGACTCAATTATTCTTGATGATATATCTTAGTCTGAGTTTAGAAGATGATTCATCTCTCACTAGTTATCCTTGATTCCATGATTATATAATACTCTTAGATAGAAGTTAGCCCTAGACTTTTCAAAGAAGCAATCTCATTAGGAAATAAAAAGGAATAAGTTTAGGCTATGCAAGAAGAGATAAAGTCTCTTCATATCAACTAGACTTAAAATATAGTACACTTACCTAAAAAGAATTAGGCTCTAAAAAATAAATGACTCTTCAAAATAAATCCTAGAGATGATGATTCTTAATCTAGATATAAAACTTAACTAGTAGTTAAGAGATTTAGTCAAAATAAATAAATGACTTTTGATAAGATATTTTTTACCATAGTAAAGATATATTCTATTCGAGTAGTTCCAAGTCTAATTGTTAGTTTGAAATTAAAAATTGATTAACTTAATGTGAAGACATCATTTTGATATGGTGACCTTCATGAGACTCTCTACATGAGTCAATTTGAGGGATTCATAGTAGAAAGAAAAGAATGTATCATATATACACTAAAAATAGCTTGTACAAACTTAAACAAGCTCTTAGGCAATGATATAAAAATTTTTTTCCAATCAAGCATTTCATGATCATTTTCAACACATAATTTGCAACCACTTAGTATTTGACTATCATTATTGGGTGAAAATCAACATATACTTTTGTTGTACATTGGTGATATACTAATTAATGACCATAATAGATCACACATTAATAAGCTTAAGGGAGAGCTAGGAAAAATCTATTCTATGGAAGACTTAGGCTTAGTTAGATAAATTCTAGGGTTGAGTGTCATTCGGGATTGACCATCTAAGCATGTTTGGTTATCTCATGAACATTACATCGGTAAAGTTCTTTTAAAATTTTTTTTATGAAAGAGGCTAAGCTAATCTCAATCTTGTTAATCAAATATTTAAAGCTCAGTATTGAGCATAGTCACACACACAATCTTGATTGGGTGACAATTAACAATGTGTGTGTGTGTGTTTGTATGCAATATATATATATATATATATATATATATAATGTTTTTATTTTGAGATACTCAAACGTTATGCTCCATGCATCAAGTCACCATAAAATGGGGCTAATGTTGTGATTGCATGGATGTTCATACATCAATGCATAGAGTTAGGCAATTTTGTCATATCAACATTAAGTTGGGCAACAAGGATATCAAGCTTGAAAAATGTTGCATAAATCAATTTATCATTATAATTTTGTTATGATAAAAAAACAAATTCAATCATTATAATTGTTAATATGATTTTATATTTTAGATATATATTATATACTTCTCCTCATCATTTTCATGTTATGCTTCTTAAATTTATCTTTAACAAAGAAATCATCTTATATGATATCACGATGTTCTTTAAAAAGTATGTTTTAGTCAAACTATTTTGTTTAAACATCACTTCCATGAGTAAATATTGTTTATATTTTATTATTGTCATCAAGTAAAATAATATGATAGTTAGGATCATCATCCTCTTTATTCTCATGTTTAAAAATTTCAACATAAAAGATATCTTAGTCACGTTAGCAACTAAATGTTTGCATAACATTTTGTCATTAAACTCTCAATTGATCAGTAATAAAAATTATTGTCATGCTTGTAATGTCAATGTTAATAATTTTATGGCATACCACTGAGATTCAAAGTGTATACATCTAAAATAGTTTCTCTTTACAATATTATAGGAATTGGTATTGATCCATTAATATTAGTTATGTTACCTACTCTCAAATTGGTATTGATCCATTAACATTTTATAGAAATAATTTGTCAATATATTAAATATTGTAATTGATTAATATTGTTACGATACACTAAAATATTTGACATATCTAGCTTCATTAGTTGATGATCAATTAGCTCCACTATTTTTAGTTTCTAATGGACATCTCAAACCATAATGATAAAGTTATTCTTATTGATTACACATCTATGAAATAAATATGTAAATATTGAAGAACAAAGAAGTGGAAACATTTATCTTTTCCTAAACTAAATTATATATTTCCTAACAAAGTCCCTCAAGCTGGATAAAACATATTTTACATACCCAACTTTTGACAAAGATAGGAAAAAAGTAATAGTAGGTAATGCTTTTATCATCATTTCCTTGATAAAGTTGTAGTCCACTTAAATATATATTTTTTATTTCATGATATCTTTGGTCTTGGCAATGTGTATAGCTACCTAGTTGTCACAAAATATGGTAAAGAGATTTTTGAATTTTATGCATAATTCTCATAGTAAGTTTTAAATTCATCACAACTCATATAAATAATGTGTCATACCATTGACCTTACTTATGTACTAGACCTAGCAACTACTACTTTTTTTTATTCATCCACGCAATATGATTTTATACAAAAAACACACAATAATCACTAGTGGACAACGTTCTATCCCTTTGTTATATAAAGATCAAAGACCGGTCATTTGCTTCAAGTATCTCAACACTTTTTGGCATGCATTCCAATGAAATGTTAGTGGATCTTGCATGTGCTGATTGAGTACATTAACTTCAAAAGTAATGTTAGGTCTTGTCCCTATAAAATAGATTTGTTGTGTCAAGTCTTGTCCTAGGTCTTGCCCTGGAAACAACACCAAAAATCTATTGAGATGATCACAAAACTCATTGTTAATGTACTATGAGTGTATCAAAACTCATAGTTAATTGATATGTTCACAAAACTCATAGCACTAAAGTGGATGTATACTTAGATATTAATCTCATAGAGATTGTTTTGACAATTAAATTAAATAATAATGAATTGAAAACTATAAAAGTTAAATATATATACTTGGTCTTAGGGAATATACTTAGACTCTAGGGTTGGTGCATGTACTTTTGTATGATTATATTTCTTAGTGTTTGGTCAATATTATATATGATTATTTTATGAAGGGTAGATTAATTTTGAAAATGCCTACACGCCCTCTTGGCATACAAGATAGTCATTATCTATTGGATTATCACTACTTAGGATGATCTATTCATAGTTATTCCATGCAAGGGTCATTAACATACCTCAATGACTTGAAATAATATGCTACAAATTTTATTTATATTTTTGGCTTTGTAAACACTATACTCATTAAAATTAAACATATGTCTTCTCAATAATTTCACCGATATTTTCATGTGCCTCATGACATGCCTATCACCATCTATCATAGGCAATACATGACTCTCACACTATGATGTTCTACTTAATCTCCATATTAATTCGAGATTAGTTCCTCTAGATATTAGATAATGAACTAGCCTTTAATATGTTCATGCTTTTGCATTCATGAGCATTATAACCAAAGTTAAAATACCTTAACTTTGGTTTTTTACTCAATGGTTTATCCCATGCATTTATATTAGAAGAACTATCACTTCATTATATTTGCATCACATGAGTGTGTCCAATGACTTACCTCTCACTATCCTCTATGATTGAGATGCATAAATTGACATATTCATGAAAACTCTAATTTTTGGTTCTAAATTATATCAATCTCCATCAACATCCAAATATAATTATAACACAAACATAAACATATAAATTAAAATATTAATCATAATATAAATACATTATCAATCCTAGAATTCAATTTAATTAGATATTAGGGATAAAATCATGTGAGATTTTTTGGAAAGTCATCTCATTGACTTTAGGGTTCCTAATGAATGTCCAATCTACTTTGTAAGTATAAAATTTTAATTCCAATCATTATTTCTTGTTGTTCTCCTTGGATTTTCTCTTAATATTAGGGGTTTTGATTAATCTCCTAGGGCTTGCATGCATCATTGCCCTTCTCCTCTCAATTTTTTCTTCTTTTCTAAGTATAACTTTTATACTATGGGGATCCTTGCAATATTTTATGCTAAAAGTCATGACACAAAATTGAGGCTGCAACTTTATCATCTCTTTAGATCACATCTAGAGAACAAATGTAGCAACACTAGGTTACATAACTCATAGTACCATAACTCAAAATTAAAATTGAACATGATTGATGCAAAAACTCTCTATAAGACAAAGTTACATAACTCAAAATTGACTATGACTTTGGTCTTGGCTTATTGAACAAAATATCATTGTACTAAGATTGGTTATGATAGTCAAATATTCTATATAACACAAAGTTATGGTGCTAAATATTATTGTGACTTTGATATATTTTTGGAGCACAAAGTAATGACTTTGAAAAAAAGCCACAACTAGAGTAATTATTCTATAGAATGAAAAATCATGATAGAAAATGGTGTTATGGCCTATATCTCTTGATATTTTTGCCCAAGCCATTGATCTGAAATTTGTCACAACTACTTGAACTATTGGGGTAATTGGCTACCATGACATGAAAATAATATCATAGTCATTATGTGGTTTAGAGCTAGTGTGATCATGACTCTTGAAAAATATCATGGTCATAATGATTATGTTGAGTAGTAAAATAATTGTGGCAACATTATAGTAGAGACATATCATTCAAAAAATGATATGAAAATTTTGGTAGGGTTACAACTAAAAAAAGGATATCATAACTACTTAAGGCTAAAATGAAAGATGTACATAAGTCATGATAAAATAATTATCATGATTCTTCATCGCTCATCTTCTCTATAAGCCTCTACTCCTTTGAGTCGATCAATTTCACCAAAATTCATTATGATTTCTCTATTTTTTATCAAATTTTCTTAAATAACATGAATCTTCTCCTCCATATCAACTTGTTAATTGAGATGAGCCATAACTTCTACATGCAAGGAATTAGTAAACATAGAAGGCAAATAAGTAATAAAGGCATGATTGGAAGGAGATAAGTAAGTCAAAAGACATAATAATATATTAGATACCTGTTAGTGGGTATATGGGTGTGAGAACATCAATGTATAAGGGTGGATCATGTATTAGCTCATGATTGATAAACATATAAGTTGAGGTTTTTATACAATGAGAGTCATTAAGTTCATTCAAGGCAAAAGGTGATTTAGAAGTAGAATACCATCAATTTGAACAAGAGATTCAAGAATAGACTCATCAAGTAAGGTACCATGAGATGAGAAATAAGAAGTAGGCTCAATTGACTGTTATATGAGTATTTACATAAAAATTATGAGAGAGTAGTTGAAAACATTTATGCTCTTTTTGAGTCTAGGAATGACCAATATAAATACATTTAAAGCTCATAGAGATAATTTATTTTCAAGATGATGAACATGAAAAAATCACATATCCAAAACCTTATAGAATCATTTAGAATAATGCTCTACCTAAATATAAGTTAG
The DNA here is from genome assembly GCA_029783825.1 of Sapria himalayana. Lineage (NCBI taxonomy): Eukaryota > Viridiplantae > Streptophyta > Magnoliopsida > Malpighiales > Rafflesiaceae > Sapria > Sapria himalayana. The sequence continues at coordinate 1,227,510 of JAREIK010001166.1, forward strand.
AATAAAGAAGTTTAAATTTAAGGAATGATGAAGGGAGATGTTTAACATGATACTATGCATTTAAAATAGATTTGCTCCAAAAACAAGAAGGAATTTTCATATGGAGCTTAATAGAACAAGAAACATCAAGAATCTATTTTTTCTCTTAGTAACTCCTTTTTGTTGGGGTATAATAACACATAATGTTTGATAAATTATCCTATGGTAAACACAAAATTCATCAAAAACAGATGAACAACACTAAAGACCATTATCAAACTAAAATTTTTAATAGATAAACTAAATTATGTTTTGATTTCCTAATAAAAAACATCTAGCACAAAAAGAAATTTAGATCTCTCTTTTAATAAATAAAACTAAGTCATACAAGAGTGATCATCAATAAAAGTGACAAAATAATAAAATACCAAAATACTATGAACTTGATTACGAACATAGATAGATATATGAAATAACACGTTCAAAAGGCTAAATGCTAGTATCCTTGACCCTAATTAGAAAAGAGACTCAATAATGTTTTCCCAATTGATAGGATTCATACTCTAGATGATGAGAGGAAACTAATGGAAGACCAAGATATCACAGCAAAGAAGTCACAGTTTGAAAAAGGTGATTGTGCCATTAGATTGGAAACACTTTAGCAGAAAGAGTATAAGTAGGTAAACTTGATGTTTGTGTCAACACATAGCATCTTTAAATTCTTTATCTCTATCATTCATCTTCTGAGATGCCATATCCTAAAAATAAAATATACACTAAGATAGAAAAAAAGTTACTTTGCAATTAAGTTGTTTCTTAACTTGACTTACTAATAATAGATTCATTGAGAACTCAAAATATAAAATGATATATGGTATAGAACATCTTGAAATAAAAGAATATACTATCCTCTCACACAATATGAGATTTAGACTCATTAATAAATAAAAATTTATCATTGAAAATGGTAAGATAGGAACATGGTGAAAAAAGAGAATTACTTGAATGAATAATAGAAGCTATATGCTCTTCCATGAAAGTTGAGTTACCTTCATGAGTGGATGCAGATATAATGTGGGAGGTCATTGCAAACACGAGTTCATAGGCGACTAGTTAGCCCAATATGAAATACCAAATTATTCTCAACATTTTTCTAAAAGGTGACTTGTATTCTAATATTGGTGATAATATCTCTCTCTTCAACATCCCCTTGATATATGATCTCTATCTCTACAATGAATACAAGTTGCAAAAGCAAAGGCTATAGTATCCAAGGACACTAATGTTGGCTGAGAAAGTATGATATCAACATTTTGAATACAAAGAAATGTATTGTGTAATAATATGATTTTGAGAATATTCATATGTCAAATTAGAGGTGTCTAATAGGACATGCCGTGTCAGCAAGGCCTCGTTTCTGGTGGCCTAGTCGGGCCACCGTGCCATGCTAGGCATGACATGATTTAATTATGGCTGGCTCGGCATGGCTCACCAGCTAGAGTTTGGCTTGATTTGGGTTGAGTCATGCTAGGTCATGTTGGCCCATGCCAAGTCAGCTAGTTCAGGTTCGAATATTCTAGATCCAGCCAAACCTAGCATAGCTAGGACTCTTAGTCTGAGACCAACCTACACTCGACTCCCCATTCGGTCTCACCCCAACCCCCTACTCCATCAGTTGTTGAATTGTGGAATAATTAGTTTAATTTTTTTTTACAAATTTCATATTTAAAATTACATTTTATGAGTTATGACACTATATTATTTATTTATTTCACATGAATCATAAAAAATAAATTAATTAACACAAATGACAAAGTATAATAAATAATCAAAAATATAAAAAATCAGATCAATCATTCATCATTCAATCCAAAAATAAATAAAATAACACAAAGTCACAGTTCATAATAACAACATAAAATAAAAATCATCAATCTTAATCATAATAATGTAAGCTCAATCCCAATGCTAACTGGTATAAGTATATAACTAATCATCATTGTGTAAGTGTCTAATGATATCACTAGTGGTTGGCTCAATCTTCTCAAAGTCACATAAGTCATCATCTGCCAATAACTCCTTTGCTCTTATTCCTGCATGATCCTAGATACCCAACCTCGAATCCTCCTAATCATTCATACATGCTAGTGCCTCAATGATATGAAGATGTCTATCTACAGTCTTGATCTCCTATCCAACCTCATATTGACTGTAACAAAAAAAGTAGACTCTGATGCTATGCTCAATACTAGAGGAGTCAATAAATTCTAATTCTTCTTAGACAACATGAGATAAGTGGACTCAAGATTTTTATCATTATAAAATGTCAAGGTTATTATTATCATTATGTGATAAGATTGATCATTAATCGGTATCTAAATACTGAGATAACTCACTCTTATTCGATAATCTACCCCATCATTTCTTCCTCACTAACTAAATACATAAGTCATCATCTCTGAATATGGTATCAATGTCCGTACTCGGAGCTTGGCTACAACTACTACCATACCTAGTATCATAGTATGTAAATAACTCAATCAACCTTTCGTGAATGAACCCTTCATGTTGGTGTTCCTGGTTCATGCATCTGGATATGTATGTCAAAATATTCTTTACCTCTTCCATCTTAATTCTATGATCCATGTAGACACCCAAATAATAAAGAGATAGAATGATGGACCAAAAAATTATCTTTAGAGTTGACCCAAATGATAATTATTTTAGCTTGCCCTTATCTCAAATTCAAAGCTTCCCAAAGATCTTTTGTAGAATCATAGTGCATAATTGTGCCTAAAAAGGCGGGCTTGATCGAATGTCAATTTATATGTCTTGTTTGTGAATCCTTTTGGATCTATCTTGCCTAATTGGAATTAGTAGAGGCTCAAGAAATTTCAATAAAATATTCTATTTATATTGCTCAATAAAAAATAGATAAATTTCATTGGACAATAATAAATAATTATATCTATTCAATTCTATAGATATAATAAGTGCTATAATAATATTTGGATTTTCTATATTATTAGGATTAACTCCTATTTTTGAAGCTATGAAATGTGTTTGATGCCGAGACCTGAATTATGAAGTCCCAGCATGGATGAAGCTATCAAAGTCTTAATAATTCAAGTCACAACTATTCTTTAGTATTGCTATATGAATGTAGTTATAACATATGTTTGGTATCACAACATGATTTGTGAAGTTGTGACTTGAATGGAGTCAACCTATCTTGTGTTGTCTTGACTAGATATCATAAGGCCTCAAGTAATGGCCTTAATCATTTGTGTTGTGATATGAATAAAGTTCTAATATGAATATGATGTTGTTACTTAGATTATATGTTTTAAATAAGTTATTTGTTTTAGTATATAAGGAGTTGTATATGTACAATAAAAATAAAATAAAATGAATCTTAATTAAATAAGAAAGTGAGAATTTTCCTATTCTCTCTCTTATCTTTTTTCTTGTATATTGTATGTTTAAGATTTGAGAGTTTTTCCTCCCTTTTTAAAACCCTAAAGTACCATCAATATTTTTAACATTTAGTATCAGAGACTACATTAGATATCTCATATTCTTAAAATTTTGGTATCAGAGTGTTGGTTTGGTTTTAGAAGATCTATGGAGTGTAATTCTAAGAATGATAAGTTTGGAAATATTTGGCATTGAGATTGAAAAGTTTTTTTGGGATCAGTTTCAAAATTTAGAAACTTAAAATGGAGGATCTATTTATTGATAGAGATTACTGGTTTACAATCAAAAATCCAAAATCAATAGCAAGAAATCAAAAATTAGAGACAACATCTACTAAGATAATCACATTGGACAAAATGGATCACACATCTTGAGACCTGATCTGATTGTGCTTGACATATGAAGTCTTGGTGAATATTTATTATGAGAGATCGATGAAGGATTTATGAAAGAATCTTGAAAATTTCTATCCGAGCAAGTCACTAGTAAACAAATTATTTTTGAGGAAAGAAGTATACAAGCTTTGCATGGAGGTTAATTTTTTTTTAACATTTACATGAGTTTCACATACTAATTAGATAATTTTTATCTATTGGATACGAGATCAATGATAATGAATAAACCATACCCTTCTCTATACACTACTAGATTCATCGGATAACTTAATTATCGCAATTGGTTGTGGTACAATAAAGTTATCTTATGAGACATTTGTTTCAATATTATTAACTGAGAATATGAGAAGGTAGAGCATGAAGAAATACTTGAATGATATATTGTTTATGAGAGTAATGAGTAAAGAACAAAATCTAGAGTGGCCTATAAGCAAATCAAAGATAAGAGAAAGATGAAAAACTATGGATAAGCTGAAATGGAAGTGCTAGAGTGTAGCGAGGCTAGGCACTTCAAGAAGGACTACTTGAAAATTAAAAACAAGCTAACTCAAGTCACAAAATCTTCTTGAGTCATGAACTAGGAAAAAGATGGCTAGACATATAAGGTGATATCCATTGGAGACTTACTGTGAAATCCCGAAAAAAAATGAATAAATAACTAACATAATTTGATTTCTGGAAAAAAAGGGCAAAATGATAATTTTGTAATAATAGAAAATAACCTGAAAATTTTAGAGTCATAATGATAAAATGGATGTCGTTATTGAATTTATCTTGGAAAATATAGCTACGATGTCAAATTTCGTTAAATTCTGAGAAAATCAGAATTTGTTATATTTTTATTTAATTAAATAATTATTAGAATATATATATATTAAAAAAATTATTAATTTTATTAATTAATGATAATGAATAAATAAATAAATAAAAGAAAAGTCAAGAATCCAGAAAATGGGAGAAAGGCTGAAAAAAAAAAGTTCGGCGCCGAAGGGAGAGAGACAGTACAGAAAAAAAAATATCCGTGAATCTTCTTCTAATCATAATGGATTATTTTAAAATTGGAATGAAGTAGTCCAAGAACTAAAGTTACTCTACACGATGAGATCTTCATATTGATATCAAATTTATAAAGTTTCTGTGAAATTTTCTAGAATGTAGTGGTTTTCTCTTATCAGAATTTATTTCTATTTAATGGCAAGAAATGAACATGTTTTATATTTCAATTTGAATTATTATAAAATTTATTGGAAATAATTAATTGGTGAAAAGTTTCGGTATTTTGTTTAGTAAAAAAAGTAGTACATAATGAATTGGATTTGAGTTGTTAAAATTGTGTTTGGAATATGGGTTAAATTGGAAATGACATAATTGCATTTCATATACACGGGAACATTCCAAATACATGGGTGGGTGCATGAAATATATATATAAAGGTATATGGATGGTATTTAGCGAACTCGAATTGGGACAACGTCTAGACTGAGTTGCACGAGAATTTATTTGGTACAAGGTTATTATAGATTGCGAACTCGAATTGGGACAACGTCCAGGCAGAGTTACGGTGGTGTTTATTTATCGGAGTAATTCCAAGAAAATCATATTTTATTTGGATAAATGTCTAATATGTTTTTCGGAGGAGGTCCATACTTTTCGGAATAATTCCAAAAAAATAAATATTTTCATAGATACACACACACACACACACACACACACACATCCACATATATAATATGTCACACCTGGCTTCGGCATGTGTGAGGGAGTCGATGAGACTCAGGAATATGGGCATATAAATATTTAATACATAATTGCATTCATATAAACATTGTACTTGAATGAGTGTTGATATATATATTCATGATGTTTTACGTGCACTAAGGTATGGAGTAACTCTAAAAAAATTTACCCTACTGAGCTTTGCTCACTCCGTTGTGGGACCCCTTTTCAGGTACGTATCTATGACTGATGACAGATCCACATACGGAATCAGACATGTGAAGGAAAGCCGGTTGTGGCTTAAATAATATGTTATGTGTTTTCTTTCTTCCGCTGAGCAAATAAAATATTAAATAAAAAAAATGTATTGTACATTTGAGAAATTTTATTTTATTGTATATTATATCGTGTGATGGAATGAATGGGACCCCATGGGAAATGGAGTGTCACAGCTTGGTATTAGAGGTCAGGTATATGATTACCTATAACTCAGAAATTGGTACAAGTTTCATAATGTGGTAGAAAAGTTTAGATATATAAATATCTAATACTCGGGAAAAAATACTAGGGTAAAGAAACATAACCTTAGTGGTTTAGAAAATGGAATGATATTCTCGAAATGAAAACACAATTATTAGTTGACATGTGCACTAATAATAGGGAATGAATGTGATTCTTATATTATTATTTGACTTATGTAGATGGTAAGTAGAGAACGAGGACACTGCGGACGTCCACGAAATGAGGATAAATCCCTAGCCTTCTTTGATCAGCAGGCTTTGATAAAGGATGTGGGTGTTGCTGTTGCAAGGGTTGCACAAACTAGTGCAACTGGAGGTCAAGAAGGATCAAGTAACCTCCAAAAGTTCAAGCACATCATCCTCCAATATTTATGGGGGGAGGAGACCCAATGGTGGTAGATCATTGGTTTCAACAAGTTGATAAAATCTTAGATGCAATGGAAATCACTTCCATTACTACCAAGATCCAGCTAACTGTGTTTCAGCTAGAGGGTGAGTCACAAATTTGGTGGGATTGGACAATGCCTCGAAGAATATAGAGACAATGACATGAGAAGAATTCAAAGAACTATTTATGTAAAAATATTTTTCGACTTCAGCTAGACATGCCAAGGCCCTGCGAATTCCTTGAACTTAGACAATGAAATATGATGGTGTTGGACTACGTGGCCAAATTCACCGAGTTGGTATGTTTTGGGAATGATTATGTGGCTACTAATGTGGCTAAGGTTCGAAATTTGAAGATGGATTAAAATTATCCATCCGAGGCAAGATTGTGAGATTTCTTATTCAAGATATGGATTTGATGGTTAAGACAGCTTTAGCCATTGAGAGGGAGGTTGAGGATGCACGAAATATCCTGGAAATGAGTGAAAGTACTAGTGGAAAGAGAAGAGAATTAACATTTTTTGGAAAGTGGCAGAGACCATTTATCCCACGAAGATTTTATGGATAAGTTCATGATTACCAAGGCCAAAGCTAGACTGGGAATTCTAGCCAAATTGGATAGAAAAATTATTTTTTATGTCATCAACCTGGACATGGGAAAAGGGGAGTGTCCACAGAAGCAAAAATTCCAAGATTATGAGACATCACAGTCCCATACATCCATGGGAAATACACAAACATGGTTTATTCATTCTTTTTCTAGTATGAGTCCAAGGAATTGGGTGTAATCTCGGAGTACTCAACAAATATCTCCTACTTTACAAGCATATCAGAGAGGCCAAGGCATGGGTCTAGGTCGAGGCGAGAGCTCACAGACCAGGACTTTAAGGTCCTAAGGGCGTATCTATTCAATTACACCACATATGGAGAGGATAGATTAGTCAGTAATACAAGGTACTTTCTTGCTTTTTCATTTATGGGCAAGAGTTCTATTTGATTCTGGTGCATCACATTCATTTATTTCTACATCATGTGTGAAAAAATCGGGATTAAGAGTTAAAAACTTGGACAATTTATTGCATGTGACTTCTCCTTTGGGGTCTAGGGTGAAAATTAGTCAGATATGTCAAGATTGTGAGTTAGAAATCTCAGAGATTATATTAATGACAGATCTTAGAGTCATGGACATGTCAGATTTTGATGTAATTCTTGGCATGAACTAGTTAACAATACATCGGGTCATTATTGATTGTGATCATAGAAGAATTATTATCCACACACCAGATGATATATGTGTTGTATTTCAGGGGAATAAGCTTGTTACTTTACCTATGAATTATTATCCACACACCATATTATGTATGATTCTAAATGGCATGGGCAACTTATGAGTTGGCTGGCATGTCTTATCCTAGAAAAAGAAGGGACATTGAATATGAATCTTTCTTGGATAGTTTGTGAATATGAGGATGTTTTTCCTAATGAATTACTAGGATTATCCTCGCACATGAATGTAGATTTTTGTATTGAGTTACATCTTAGTACATCACCAATTTCTATGACTCTACATAGGATGACACCGCTTAAATTACAAGAACTCAAGGTCCAGATACAAGATTTGTTGGGAAAGGGTTTTATTAGACCCAACACATCACCTTGTGGTGTTCCGATTTTATTTGCAAAGAAAAAAGATAAAACCCTTCGACTGTGTATTGATTATCGACAGTTAAATAGGGTTACGATAAAGAATCGATATCCATTACCAAGGATTGATGATTTATTTGACTAGTTAAAAGGGGCACATATCTTTTCCAAAATAAATCTTCGTATTGGATATCACCAGTTACGAGCTAGGGAGGCTGACATCCCTAATATAGCATTTAGAACACAATATGGGCATTTTGAGTTTACAGTAATACCTTTCAGATTTTTGAATGCACCAGCAGCATTCATGGATCTTATGCATAGAATATTTCAGCCATATTTAGATTATTTTGTTGTGATTTGTGTGGATGATTTTTTGATTTATTCTTAGTCCGAAGAAGAGCATGAGAATCATTTACATATTGTTCTCCAAACTTTGAGAGAACATAAGTTATATGCCAAGTTTGATAAATGTGACTTTTGGTTGATAGAAGTAAAATTTTTGGGACATGTAGTGTCAACTATAGGTGTCTCCGTGGATCCTGAAAAAGTCAGGGCAGTCATGAGTTGGGAGAGGCCAAAGTCAGTTTTTGAAATACATAGTTTTTTTGAGATTGGCCAGGTATTACAGAAGGTTTATTGAGAATTTTTCATGACTAGCTACTCCAATGACTAGATTGACCAGGAAAGAAGTCAAGTATGAGTGGATTGATTCATGTGAAAAGGCATTCTAGGAATTGAAAAGGAGGCTTACTTCAGCACATATTCTGATAATTTCGGATAGGGAGCAAAAATATACAGTGAATTGTGATGCCTCGAAAGATGGATTGGGATGTGTTCTCATGTAATTTGGGAGAGTGGTAGCTTATGGTTCAAGACAGTTAAAGAATCATGAGAGAAATTACCCCACACATGATATAGAATTGGCGGCTATAGTCTTTTCTTTAAAAATATGATGCTACTATTTGTATGGAAAGCAATTTGATGTATATTAAGATCATAAAAGTCTGAAATATATCTTTACACAATGAGATCTTAACATGAGACAACGTCGATGGATGGAGTATCTAGAAGATTATGATTTTACTTTGCATTACCATCCAGGTAAAGCAAATATGGTGGTTGATGCACTTAGTCGAAAGTCACGAGGTGCACTAGCTAGTGTAGCTTCGTGGCAATGGGATATGCTTGAAACTGTGAGATGATTCAACTTACAAAATAACAGCCGAAGTCAGGGTGTTATTGAAAGTTAAGTAGCTATACCTTCGCTATTAAATAAGGTGATTGAGATGCAGAAACAAGATACAAAAATATTATCTATAAAGAACTGAGTAGAGACTAGTACATGCGATGAAGGTTGGGCTATTAATATGGATGGTAGTCTTCAGTTTAGGGGACGGATTGTGGTTCCCCAGATAGTGGAATTGAGAGAGGAGATTCTTAATGAATTTTACTGTTCTCGTTTTATAGTACATCCATGTGGCACAAAGATGCATAATGATCTTTGTCGCCAGTATTACTGGAATGGGTTGAAAAGACATATCGAGAATTTTATTCGATGATACCTCACATGTCAGCAGATAAAGGCTGAGCATCAGAGGCTAGCAGGATTACTCCAGCCTTTGGAGATAGTAGAGTGGAAATGGAAACATATCACGATAGATTTTGTGACTCACTTACCACAGACATTAAGAAAACATGATGTTATGTGGGTAATTGTGGACCGGCTTATACAGTCTGCACATTTTCTAGCAATGCGAATGACCTTCATACATGAGGAATTGTGTATGTTATACGTACGAGAAATTGTTCGATTACATGGAGTGCCAGTATCTATTGTATCAGACAGAGATCCTCAATTTATGTCTCATTTTTGAAAGAATTTTCAGAAAGTAATGGGAACATAGTTGATAATGAGCATTGCTTTCCATCCACAAACAGACAGTCAGTCAGAAAGAACCATACAGTTTTGGAAGATATGTTGTGAGCATGTTGTCTAGATTTTAAGGGTAGCTAGGAAGAACATCTACATTTGGTCGAGTTTGCCTATACAAAAATTATCAGACAATTATCCAAATGGCACCATATGAAGCATTGTATGGAAGACCATGTCGATCTCTAGTTTGTTGGGCTGAAGTGGGAGACTGATCTATCATGGGTCCAGATGTGATTAGAGATACCTCAGAGAAAGTAGTTTCGATATAACATCTTCTTACAGTACAAAGATGACAGAAAAGTTATGCTGATAAATAAAGATGACATCTAGAATTTGAAATGGGAGATTAGATTTGGCAAGCATGGAAAGTTATCACCAAGATATATTGGGTCTTTAGAAATACTCGAGAAGGTGGGTTTGGTTGCTTATCGATTGGCATTACCACCACATTTATCAGGTCTCCACGATATATTTCACGTTTCTATGCTTAGAAAATATATTCATGATCCAACTCATGTAATGGATTGGAGCGAACTATTTATTGATGCAGATGAAATATTTAAAGAAATACCAGTGCGAATCATTGATAGTCGAGATCAAGTTTTGTGACTCAAAACTGTGAGACAAGTAAAAGTAATATGACAATATCAAGGAATAGAAGAAGCAACACGAGAACGTGAAGATATGATGCGTGTTGCTTATCCTTTTTTATTTGAAAATTAAGGTATGTATTTTAGTAATTTAATAATTATTTAACTTTATAATATGCTTATAAGTGTAAAGGTGTAATTGTGGGAATTTCAGGACGAAATTCTTTAAGGAGGAGAGAATGTGAAATCCAGAAAAAAAAATGAATAAATAACTAACATAATTTGATTTTTGGAAAAAAAAGGCAAAATAGTAATTTTGTAATAATAGAAAATAATCTGAAAATTTTAGAGCAATAATGATAAAATGGATATTGTTATTGAATTCATCTTGGAAAATATAGCTATGGTGTCAAATTTCATTAAATTCTGAGAAAATTAGAACTTGCTATAATTTTATTTAATTAAATAATTATTAGAATATATATATTAAAAAAAATTATTAATATTATTAATTAATGATAATACATAAATAAATAAATAAAAAGAAATGTAAGGAATCCGGAAAATGGGAGAAAGGTTGAAAAAAAAAGTTCGGCGTCGGAGGGAGAGAGAGTACAGAAAAAATAAATATATGTGAATCATTTTTTAATCATAATGGATTATTCTGAAATCGGAATAAAGTAGTTCAAGAACTAAAGTTACTATACACGACGAGATCTTCACATTGATATCAAATTTATAAAATTTTTGTGAAATTTTCCGGAAGGTAGCGGTTTTCTCTTATTAGAATTTCTTACTATTTAATGGTCATAAATGATCATGTTTTATATTTTAATTCAAATTATTAGAAGTTTTATTGGAAATAATTAATTGGTAAAAAGTTTCGGTATTTCGTTTAGTAAAAAAATTAGTACAGAACGAATTGGATTTGAGTTGTTAAAATTGTGTCTGGAATATGGGTTAAATTGGAAATGACATAATTGCATTTCATATGCAAGGGAACATTCCAAATACATGGGTGGGTGCATGATATATATATATATATATATATATATATATATATATATATATATAGGTATATGGATGGTATTTAGCAAACTCAAATTGGGACAACGTACAGACTGAGTTGCACGAGATTTTATTTGGTACATGGTTATTATAAATTGCGAACTTGAATTGGGACAACGTCCAGGTAGAGTTACGATGATGTTTATTTCTCGGAGTAAATCCAAGAAAATCATATTTTATTCGGAAAAATGTCCAATATGTTTTTCGGAGGAGATGCATATTTCTCGGAATAATTCCAAAAAAATAAATATTTCTATAGATATATTACATATATACACATATACATTTATATATATCTAGATATATAATATGTCACACTTGGCTTCGGCATGTGTGAGGGAGTGGATGAGACTCAGGAATATAGGCATATAAACATTTCATCCATAATTACATTCATAAAAACATTGTACTTGAATGGGTATTGATATATATTCATGATATTTTACGTGCACTTAAGTAGGGAGTAACTCTGAAGAACTTTACCCTACTAAGCTTTGCTCACTCCGTTGTGGGACCCCTTTTCAGGTACGTGTCCAGGATAGATGACAAATCCACATACGAGATCGCATATGTGAAGGAAAGTTGATTGTGACTTAAATAATATGTCGTGTATTTTCTTTCTTCTGTCGAGCAAATAAAATGTAAAATGAAAAAAAATATATTGTACATTTGAGAAAATTTTATTTTATTGCATATTGTATTGCGTGATGGAATGAATGGGACCCCCTGAGAAATGAGGTTTCACACTTATAGTTTTTTGAAGCATGTATCCCTCATATTGATGATGACACCTTGTTCATTGACACATTTACTTCATATGACATGAATCCTCATTAGAATTAATTATTCATCCAATATGATTCTTGTGATGGAAGAGATGTGACTATGGTAATTAGTATAATGGTGAAGTTAGTTGGACATAGGAAGGTAAAGATAAAACTACATGATGGTACTTTCAAATTCATTATGGGGGTTATGCATATACCCGACTTGAGCAAAAATTGTATTTCTTTGAGTGTGATGATTGATGTTTGTGTATTATTCAGTTGTGATGAAAAGTCTTGTAAGACGACTCGAGGAGTAATGATGATTGCTTAGAAAATAAGATATAAAATCTTGTAAAACATAATGGTAATTTTTATTATGTGTCCTATCAGTGGCTCTTACATTTGCGAGGAGAACGAAACCAAGGAGAACAAGCCATCAATGTAGAACATTAGTTCACATGGAAAGATGGTGTCATGACATAGAATCATGTAGTGACATCGTAGACTAGGACACTTCATCGAGAAGAATTCGATGACTATATCCTTAAATAAAATGGTAGAAGGAATACTATATTATTTAGAAAGATTTGAATTTTATGAGGATTACTTAAATAAAAAAAGGTAAAAATTTTTAAATCTAAAATCAATAGATCAACAATGGTGTTGGATTTAATTCATTGTTATGGATATGTAGAAACACCAGAGATAATACTTGAGAGATCAAGATATTATGTATTATTATTTGATGCTTTCTCTAGATATGGGTGGGTTTACTTCGTTTCGAAGAAAACTAAATTGTTGGAAAAGTTCAATGAGTTCAAAGTAGTTATAGAAAATAAATTTAATAAGAAGATAAATATTCTGCACAATAACAATGATATAAAGTAGTTTTTGTTGATTATTTCTGTATTTTAAGGTTATTCTGGGCAAAATATGATCAGGATGGCACCATAATAGAATGAAGTAGTTGAAAGGCTGAACAATATTGATGGAGAATATGAGGTGCATATGATGTGTTGGGTAGGTTTGAAGTTGAAGTTATGGGCTTAAGTAGTTACCACAATATGCTATATGCTATATGAAAACTCACACTCTTAAATTGATAGTGAAAGATCATACACTATTTGAGGTATTGTATAGAAGGAAGTTGAGTATAACTCACCTTTATGTCTTTAGGTATGATGCATACATTCATGTGTTATAGGAAGAGAAACAAACTGAACTTCAAATCAAAGAAATTCAAGTTCATTGGCTACAAAGAAGGTATCAGGTGCTACAAGTTTTAGATCCTTGTGACAGGAATATTAATTTTAGCATAAATGATGCATCTAAAGAGCACAAGAATGAAATCCTAGCTAGTCATGATGTGGGTGATTTTAAGAAAGAAAGTAAGTAACGACATCTTCTAGTCATGACATCACAAAATGTGTCATGACTATATTCCACTAATCACATAGATACTCTTGATGAATAGGTAGTGTAGAAAAGTTTTGAGATTCTATTGAGGAAGAATCAACTAAAACAAAGCATTTATTGAGAAGGTTTACATAGGTTAGAAACTCACCTATAAAGTATTTTATAGTGCATATAATGTACTTCATGCCACATGAGATAAGCCCAATATTGTGAAGGAGGCAAGAGCCTTTGGGGAGTCAAAGTACTAAGAAAGTTCCATGGAAGAGGTGCTATAATTATTGAAGAAAATAATTCTTGGAGCCATGTGATGTTTCCCTTGGATATTAAGGTAATAGAATGGATATTGAAAAAAATAATACTTGGGTGTTCAAATGGAAAATGAAGGCTAATGGAAAGATAGATAAGTATGAGATAAGGCTAGTTGCTAAAGGATACTCTTAGGTTGATGGTATTACATATGATGAGAATATCTCACTAGTAGTGAAGATGACTTTATTCATATGATGTTAGATGCTGCAACTAGGTATGATCATATATGTTGAGATGCTAGATGTGAAGATGCATTTTCTACATTAAGACATAGAGGAAAAAATCTATATAAAGCAGCCATTTGGTTTTGAGGTGAAAGGTAAAGAAAATTTAGTATGTAAGCTAGAAATTATTATACAAACTAAAGTAGTCTCCGAGGATGTGTTATTAAAAGTTTGATTCATATAATTTGCAAATAGGATTTAGTAGATATGAGACTGACTACTATGTGCACACATGAAAATTTGGTAATAACTATGTTATTCTACCCTTATATATTGATGATATGCTATTGGTTAGAAATAACAATAAGATGATCAATAGAGTGAAAGGATTGATAGCAAAAATGTTTGACATGATAAATCTCAGGCAAACAAACTTTATACTAGGCATTTAGATTTAAAGAGATCAGGAAAAAAAGGATGTTCTGCCTTGGGTAGTAGAAGTATGTTGAGAGAATATTTCAGAAGTACAACATATCCAATTGTAAGCCAATGGGAACGCCTATAAAAACTAAAATGAAGTTGATAATATAGTAGTTTCCTACTACTCAATATAAAAAAAATAGATGGATGTCATTTATATGCTAGCATTGTTGGGAGTTTGATATATGATATGGTATGTATTAGACATGATATTTCATATGTTATGAGAGTAATGAGCATATACATGTCCGACCTAGAAAATAAGTATTGGAATGCTATTAAAAGGGCATTCATGCATCTTCATGGTACTATTATTTTGTATTGCATTATGGTGGTAACAATAATGATGAGAACTCTAGGGCCAGTGGGGTTATTAATACTAACTAGGATAGAGATGTGAAAAGATCTATGAGCTAATATGTGTTTAATTTCTATGATGGATTTGTGAGCTGGATGAGCAAGAAGTAATTAGTCATTTTGCTTGCATTGTTTGGCTTCGAGTAGAAATAAGTAAGGAAACTATCTAGATAAGAAGACTATGTGTAGATTCTAGCTTCGGTAAAAAAAACTAACGCTCATATGTGGTAGTCAGAGTATTATTGATTTAAAAAAAATTTAGTGTTTTATGCTCGAACAAATCACATCAAAATCCAGTACCATTTCATTAAAGAGAAAGTCAATCATAAATTGATTCGATTAGAGAAAGTCAATAAAAAAAGAACTATATTGATTACTTGACAAAGGTAATGGCTGCAAAAAATTTCAAGGGGTATAAAGTTAAGACAAGCTAAAGAAGTATTTTCCAAGTGTGCAAATATTATGATTAATTCATACTTCTGAATATGTAGCATGTGTTCAGTGTCATGACCTAAATTATGAAGTCATAATGTGAACAAAGTTACAACCTATTTTGTATTGTTGTGATTGGAAGTCATAAGGATTCAAGTTATAACCTTATACATCGGTGTCGCAACATAGATGAAGGCATAACCTCTTTTGTGTTGTCATGACTAGAATTCTTAAGGATACAAGTCACAACCTTTTATTATTTGGAGGCACAACATGATTGAGGCCACAACATTATTCATGAATATAATATCGTAACTTAGGCCGTAAGCTTTAAAGATATTTTTTTGTTTTAATTTTAAATAACATGTACATATAATGTAAAAAAATGAATCTTAATAAGATAAGATAATGAGACTTTTCTTTCTTGCCTTTTCTCATTAAAATTTCTTATCTCTCGATATTGATTATATATAATTATTGGATTGCACAGAAATATAAAAAATGCACAACACAATAATCAACCACCAGTTTTAATGTGGTTCACTAATCATTCAAAATGACTAACTACTTCAACCAGAAAAGTGCTTAGTACAAAATCACAAAGAGAGAGAGAGAGAGAGAGAGAGAGATGAAGAACAGAGTGCGCTAAACAAATTATTCATACAATGAATTTATAGGAAAAATAAATAGGGTTCTATAAATAAAATGAGTAGGATCAACAGTGTGGATTGGGTCATGCTCCAAAAATTTTTTCTACGAGTTGATTGGGCAATGGGATCCCCATTATTATCCCAGTGCCACAATTAATATCTCAGCATATCAGTACTAGCACCTTTAAATAAAACAAAGAATAAATTATATCAGTGGGACCCCCATTATTATCTAGATCAAAGTCATCATAATACTGTAATAAGTTCACATATTTTAAGAAGACAGACATGAAAATTCTTTTGAAACCAAAAATAAAAAACTTGAATTATAGCATTTTTGTAATTGACTTTGGAATTTCTTACCTTGCAAGAAGCTATATGAGCAAATATTTGGAATGTTTAATTGATCAAGTTGAGAAAAAGATGAAAATTTGAAATATTTGATATCCTCCACACATTCTATTCTTTATCTTCGAGTACCATTGTGTTCCTGGTACTTGATAAGCAAAAACATGTTAACGGAAGTAACACCACAAACCTTTCAATTCTAGAGCAAAAAGCTTATTCTGTTAACATTGCCTATGTTAGTGCCTATTGGTTTGTTGTTCTATAAAAGCTGGAAATCAGAATAGTTAAAAATTGAATTTGAAGATGTGGAGGACAAAACCAAAATGCCATTAGTAGCAAAGGAAGCTGTGTCATATTAATTGGGCATAAGAGGGTAGCTTCCTTCTTGGAAGGTGATTAATCAGAAGATCTATAGCACCAAACCAACATGTTGTATTTCTCCTCTGATACCATGTCAATATTAAAGAAACAACGAATTAGCAACATTCATATTCTCTTTTAGGGCAACCAATTATAATGCATATATAATTGCATGAAGATTAATAAAAAGACAAACACTCATGCTAAGTAGAAATGGTAAGAAGCTCAAAAGAAAAACACATAATTCATCATTAATTTTATTGAATTTTTTCAAATGAAATTTCATTCTCTCAACAAAATGGCAAATTAATCATGACACACACACACACACACATTTTAAGAATAGATATACATATTTGCTTTTGAAACTATTTGTAAAATATTATTCATTGTTTTATTTGGAGAAGTTTAGTTCTCTTGTGTGGGTGTAATCAATCTAATAGTTTAATATTCTTTTCAAGTTAATGAAAAACATAAATAAAATTAGAAAAATATCATCTTAATTTCTATCAAAATACTAGGTAAATGGTATAATCTCTAGAATATTTGCTAAAAATAAAATTTTATTATTGCATGGTTGCTCAAAATATATTAGTGTTCACTATTGTGTATCTTTGATGACCATGTTCACAATGTTAATTTCCCAACATGCTAACCAATTTTCAAAAAAAAAAAAATCAAATAATTATCTTCTATTAATATCATCAATATCATTCAGAACATACATCTTTCACATTTAACTCAATAGATGGACTTTATTGGAATCATACTTTTCAATATATTCAAATGCCCATTTGAAGGGGTGCATAGTAATTATGTGGCTTCAAACAAATAAAGGTATCATAGTAATATTATGTATAATATTTATAACAAACTTTTCTCGATATTTTACATCCCGAAAGGACTTACATGAATGATTTTTGCTTTGCCACTCATTACATAAGAAATTTGAGGATTAACTAATATGATTCTTTGAATTAGATAAGCCAAGCCTTAGCTTGTCTATGTCATTAGTCTTTTCAGCAATATTTTTTAAAATTTTTATAATTTTTTCACATGTTTGTATTATATGAATGACATCTAAATTATGTCACATTATTCAGTTCAACCACTCTTAAAATTAAAAATAGATGTTTTTTTCTTACTTCGTTATAGTTATAATGTATATCATGATTGTATGATTTACTATCAAACTTGGAGTGTTTTTAAAAAGTTTCTTTTCAAAAGTTTTTAATGACCTTAGAATTTCATCACCATTTAGTAAATTTGTCAATTTTCGTTCCAAATTTTCATTGAATTGTTTGCTAATTTATAAGGCTGGTCATTTGAAAGAATTTAATGATGTCTCATGCAACATATTTTAATATTTAAATCATTTAATTTTATTTTTTTGTTATATATTATAAATGACATAAAACCATTCTAGTACAACCTAAAAAAAGATGTGGTGCTAGAATGACATTTGTAGTCTAAGGCATTGTGATAAATAATTTAAAAATCACGAGTTTATCACATCAAATAATATTGTTCTTTGAACATATAAACCCTATAGTTTGGCTAACAATGACCTTAGATCAACGACATTGATATCTTTTCTTGGTGGATTAAGCTCATGAATCAATAAAATCAACAATATCATCAATGTTTCCATGCACAACCAAGTGGAAACTTATCAAGATCATCAGTTACATATTGTATGGATTGGACTTATTGCAAAGTTGATTAAGGTCATTCGAGACTAAATAGGATTTATATATTATGAAGTTCTCCCTAGAGGGGTGATATACTTATGGACAATAAATGGTGTTTTTTGAATTATTAATTATATCTTCTACATCTAATCTACCTTCAATCACCTTGTCATATGTAAGGTCACATCATGTTCTATTCGATGTATCTGCTTCAATCTTAGAGACACAAGTATATAGGTACAATTTCATGAGTAATTTTTTATATATTTTTAAAATTAGTATAATAATCCTTTCAACAAACTTAAAAAATTTTAAAATTTTATTCATCATCCAAAATCACACACAAGCACGTGGCACACACACACACACACACACACACACACACACACACACATCAAACAATTTAATGCCTAACATAGGAGCACTTAAATTTGATTTTGTTGCAATAAGTGATGGGTCTTTCCATATTTCAGTTATTATTTTTTAACAAATTTAGAATAATGAATAATAATTTACTTTTTTGTTTATTTAGAATTATGATGTATATTGGTTATGCCATGAAATCTGATATAGTAAATTCTTGATTTACTATATCATGAAATAAATCATCCTGATTTGATTCGATGTAAATCTCAAACTTTTGGCAACATAGGTATCATTTATGTTCAATGTCACATTTTACATTATCTTTTTGAATTAAATTGTATCTTCCAATATGATTCACATTTATTCATTGAGGTTGAGTCTATCATTTGCAATCACAATAAAATCAATATTATGATTATAAGTATATTGTTCAACATGGAACATTCAAGTCATATTAATGTACAAAATATTTAATAAATAAATATGCATAGACAATACCTATAATTATTTGTTATCTCAGGTGCTTATTAAACTAAATGAGGACAATATACTTGTAATTAATTATCCAAAAATTTTTATACTACTTTATATAAATAATTTACTTAAGCAACTTATTAAGAAAATAATCTAGATGTATCATTCAACTATTATTATCTCTTGTCATCTTGTGCAAAAAGAAAAAAGAAAAAAGAAAAAAACAAACAAATAACATATTAATCAATTAATTAACCTAAATCTAAGTTAGGCTGAACACACACACACACACACACACACACACACACACATGATCATGAAATTATATGTGTGCATGGACAAATTATGAGTGTATATATTATTATTATAATATATGTCGTACACGTATGTCTGATAGTAGATGTGTGTTTCCTAAAAACTTAAATCATTTTGAATATCTTACTAGCTACCATCAATTATCATCATTGATATGTGTTTATCTTGATTTATCATCCAAAAATGGAATAGTTTCAATATCTTGATGAAGTAGAATTAGTGTAGGCGATCTTTCACGATTTTAGTCTATATTGAAATCATGGTTACTAGATTTTAAATCTATAATTTAATATCTTTTGACTTGTTAATTGGGAAACAAAGTGATAGACAAATAATAATATTGGAGAGTAAAACAAAAACTCTTCTTAGATTTTATTTCATGAAACTTGTCTCTTATATAGGGTTTCATCACATAATATTATATTAAACATAACAACTAATATATAATACTATATTTAACCTAATAACCATTATATGATATTGTATTAAACCTAACAACCATTACATAATATAATATTAAAGTTAACAACCATTAGAACAATTACATAACAAAATATTAAACCTAACAATCATTACAACCATTACATAATATAATAACCCACTAAAGTCTTCCCTTTAGTATTATTTAAACACTTTCCCTTAAATTGATATCTACATAAATTAGTTTATAAATAAAATTTAACATCTTTCTTTGAAGAAAAAAGTTCAAACATACTTGCAAGTTTCATGAAAACTAAATACCATGGAGATTAGTCAATATGTTTGCAAATTGTTCTTCACTTTTGCAAAACACAATGTCAATAATACTATCATTGCTTAAATCATGCAATAAGTGATACCTTCAATCAATGTGTTTGCTTTTCCTGTGTCAAATTGGGTTCCTTGAAAGTTTTATTATATACATACTATCACAATAACTCATAGTTATCCATTTTTGTTGATGTTGTAAAACTTCAAGTAATCTTCTTATCAATATAGCTTTACATGAACTTGATGTTGTAGCATCAAACTTAGCTTCAGTTGTTAAAAAGTCACTATTTATTACTTATTATAAGACCATATAACAACTCCAGAAATAAATATAAAAATAATTCTAGAAGTACTCATCCTATCATCAATATTTTCAGCATGATCACTATCTAAAAATTCAATCAAATATGGATCTTCACCATTTTTGTACAAATTTCTAAAATCTACAATACTTTTTACATAACACAAAATTATTTTGTAGCTAAGAGATGAACATCATTTGGATTCTTCATGTACCTTATAACTAAACTAACATCATATATGATATATGGTTTGGTTACTATCAAATACATGATCTCCATCAATTTGCTTATAAATAGTAGTATTTACCTTTCTGCCATCTCCATTCTTTATGAATTTCAAACCAACCTCAATTAGATTTGAAATTGAATTTCAATCCTTATTTAAACCTATCTAGAATTTCTAGAGCATCCTTCTTTATAGAAATAAAAATATCAGCATGTGATTTCACTGCTTCAATGCCAATAAAATAGTGCATTAATCCCAAATATCTAGTATCAAATTCTTCCATTATAGACTTTTTAAAATCAGAAATAATAATTTTATCATTACTAGTATAAATCAGATCATCAAAATTTTAATACATAATTATAATCTTTTCATCATCAAAATATTTAGTGTAAAGTATGTGTTCATATGGACAATTGCTAAAACTCATTTTAGCAAGATAAGCATCTATATGACTATAACAAGCTCTTGGTACTTGTTTTAGTCTATATAGTGCATTCTTTAACTTGTATACCTAATTCTTATAGCCTTGCTTCACATATCTCGGAGGTTGATCAACATAGACTTCTTCCTCCAATTCTCCATGCAAAAAACCAGCTTTATATCTAAGGCCATAAGTTATGAGCAATCATAGGTAACTCCAAATGAATAGTATCAAACCATGCAATAGAAGCAAACACCTCCTTGTAATCAACATCATGGTCTCATTGTATCATTTAACATTAATGGATTTCTACCCTTTTGGATAATCAATCAACTTCCAAGTATCATTTCTATCAATAAAATCAATTTCTTCATTCATTGGATTATTCCATTTTTCATCTTTGATAGCTTTTTAAAAAAATTATAGATTCACAATTTATAAATAAAGCAAAATAAGCAATTTTATCTTCAATTCTAGTTACCTCATAATATTTCATCCATGTTGGCTTTTTTGAGTTTGATGAATATACCAAGATGTTGTATTAATAGTTCAACTATTGTTGCCACAATTTCAATAGCTATTAAAGTTGCTTCTAATACATTTCAACGCAAAGAGGTTATTTTAGTGGTTTCTTTTCAAAGTCACAATTAAAAAAAACTTGAGTAAGCTACTGCCAATCCAAATCCCAAGTATTTTCTTCATCAAAATAATATATTGATTGATCACAATCATTTTTGTTAGTGGATTAAATAATTTATATGCCTTGTAAGCTTCACTAATACCAAGAAAAACATACATCTGTCCTTTATCATCAAGTTTCTTCCTCTTCTCATCTAGAAAATGTGCATAAGTAATGAAACTAAAAATTCTAAAGTGCTCTACTACCATTTTATTCCACTGCAAACTCTGATGGTGTAATATTTTGAACACAAAATATTGGACTTCTATTCAAAATGTGATTACTTTAATTTATTTCTTTTGGCAAAAAAAAAAAATTGGGAATTCTCTCTTATGCTAACAAGCTCCTCACCATTTTGAGAATTATATTTTTTTCCTCTCGGATACACACACACCATTTTGTTATGGTGCATAAGTAGTTGTTAGTTCTCTTTGAATGCCATGAACTCCAAAAATAATTCAATTAATGTTGAATAATATTCACTGCTATGATATGTACAAAGAGTTTTACTTATTTTGCCTGTTTTATTTTCAATTCATGTCTTAAAGCTTTTAAATGCACTAAAAGCCTCTAAATTTGTCTTATAAAAAATATTCTCAAGTTTTTGACTAAAACCATTAATGAAGGTCATGAAATTTTTTATTTATCTCTATTAGGAATTAGAGTTATTTGACCATAAATATCAAAACAATTTTTGCATGCCATGACTTTCCTTGTGGAAATTAAGAATTATGTTGTTTTCTAACAAAAAATTATTCACATACCTGGGAAGGAATACAAATATGAGGAAGACTTATTACCATATTTTTCTGTTGGAGGGCCACCAAAACTCAAATGGGCATATCTAAAATGCCACAAGCAAAAAAGATATTTTACTTCAGCCACTAGACAAGAAAGATATTTTACTTTACCCACTAGACAAGATTGCACACTTTAAATCTTCAACATAAACAACATATTTAAACTCATATGTACAACAAAAATATCTCCTCTAACAAGATCATGATTTTTATAAGCATTATTCTAAATAATGATTATACAACTATTTTCTTGTAGTTGATCAGCACTTAACAAATTAGTTTTCAAGTCAGAAACATAAAGAACTTTTGAGATGAAATTATTCTTGGTTTTTATCTTTATATCACTCTCTCCCAATTCATTCATAGTATAACAATCATCAAAAATCACTATTCATAGTATATAGTCATCAACACAATTTCAACTTCCTTTTTTCATTAAAATTTAATTGGTTATCCTTTTACTTGTTATTAGGCAACTTAGTATAACATTCATAATAATAATGTCTATATTTATGACATCTAAAATATTCTAAATTGGATTTATCAAAATATTGATCTCATCTTCTACCTTTGTTATAAAATTATTCATTATTGGTTTAAAATTTTTGATTTCATCCCTATTACCTTGATATGCCTTTCCTCTACCTTGATCTTTACCCATTCCATTTAATTTTGAAAAATTTGTAGAAATAGAAGCCTTTAAAAACTTGTACCTTAGAAGTTGAACTTTCATTTTCTTTGCATGAACTAGCAATGAGCTCTACAATTCATCAATACAAAGTGCATCCACATCTTTGATTCTTTAATTAAAAACACAACACAATCAAATTTTGGTGTCAAAGAACGTAATATTTTCTTCATAATAGTAGCATTTCCTATTTTCTCATCATGAAATCTCATTTGGTTGCTTGTCTATATCATTCATAAGAAGAGTATCAAACCCCCTCCTTAAGGCTTGATTCTGTGTACGCTTCACTCTAGTAGACCTTTGATATTTTTTCTTCATGGAATGTCAAATATTCTTGTAAGTTTCTTTTCTAATAATTGTTTCCAAGATCATATGATCAATAGCTTGAAAAATATAATTTTTTTACTTTCAAATCTTTTAGTTTCTCCTTTATATTCTATTTTTTGAGCAACTGTCAACTCTAGATTTGTTGAGGGTTCAACAATTCCAAATTCAACAATCTACTAATTTTTTTTGACCGTAAATAATTCTCCACCATCATACTCCAATGATCATAATGACCATCAAAATATGGAATAGTTGCATGCACAAAATTTGATTTTGAAGCCATTGTTTTGCAAAAAAAAAAAAGAGAATAGTTATTATTATTTTAAATTGAGAAATAACATATGTCTAAACTTGCAGCCTCAACACAGGCATGAGCTCATTAGCTCTAATAGAACACAACTCTAGGCACATAATCTTCTTCTGATACCCTTGATATTTCTTGGCTTCTTACTTGGAAAATAAAATGGGAGACATATAAGAATATTAGAGAATAAAACATAAAACTCTTCTTAGGTTTTATTTCTTGAAACTTTTCTTTTATATTATATTAAATCTAACAACCATTACATAATATTATATTAAACCTAAACATTATTATACAATATAATATTAAAATCTAACAACCATTACAACCATTATATCATATAATACCTCACATAAATCTTATGCTTGGTATTATTTTTAACACAATCACTATAAGGGGTATCCCTTTTGTAGTTTACTTATTTGTTTTTAAGCTTAAATGTTAGTTTTAAAAATTTAAAGAATTTTCTAAATAATTCTTTATAAAAATATACTATGAACCTTTGTATTTTAATCATAAATTTTTTGCAACTAATTTTTTGAAAAAACAAAAATCAAAATACTATTTTTTAGACACACCCAAAACCAAGAGAAAGACATATAAACTCTTTTGAATTTTAATAAACCTCAATGCCAGAGGGTTTTAGCCCCTCATATATCAAATAAAACTTAAGACAACCCTTCCTAAATAAGGATGAAAGTCTTCCCTCTCTTCTCTTCCTCATTTTAATGTTAGTTTGAATCTGTTTTTTATGTTAATAAATTTGCTTATTTGCTTCTCTTCAATTTAAGTTGAAATTTTTTGGTTTATGGTGGATATTAAAGTCATTGGCTTCGGACAAAACCTGTCATGCATGCACATGAATTGTTTCATGAAAATCTAGCATGATTGTTTGTATCTTGCTTGTGATAATCAAAGTAAAGCAAAAATGATGCAAAATTTTTGAATATGGTTGAGAGTGGCCATTGTTGGAGTTTGTTATGGATAGGAGCTAGATGTTTGGGGCGTGTTTTGAGATGCAAAAAAAGGTGTTAGCGATTTAATGCTGTCCACGAAAATAAGAAAGTTGAAAAAAATAAAAAAGTAAGGTGGAGGTACATATCAAACCAAAACTTAGTGTGCACTAGTGGGGATTTTAATGTAAGTTTGCACTCATTATTTTCTATAATTAATGATCGAGATATTATTGTTAAAGTTATGTCTTATAAAGTTATAATGGCATAAGGTGCTCCCCATCAAACTGCCCTGTGTATAAGGTATTTTAGGAATGAAAATTTCATGTGTAGAGATGTGGATGTAGATGCATTGTAGGTAAGGGATATGCCTTAGAAAGGTATAAAAACTTGTGCCAAAGGCATGAAAACTCTATGCGAGATTCAAACCTAAGACCTAACATGCAACCCAATTTTCTAGAGCATACCCCTTGTGGAATTGACTATTGGGGTAAACTAAAAACTATTAGAAAAGTGTTGTAGAGAGAGAGAGAGAGAAAGAGAGAGAGAGAGAGTCATTTTTCACAAAAATCAAAAATTTTAGAATGGTGTGAATTGTGAGGAATTGGATTATTAGTGATAAGCCAATGGAAAGGGAGATACGATGTAGGTACTATAAAATGTAGAAGAATCGAAAAGCTAGAAAACTCTAATGCAAGTAGGATCCATAAAAAAATAGGGGGTCTAAGTAGAAGATATTTCTATTAAATACTTCGTAACTGAGCTAGGATGTTCATGGGTTTGTCCATAGATGAAACAATTATTAAAATGGTAAAATAATAGAAAGAAACATTGTGTGGATAAGTGTATAGGTTAAAGAGTAGAGGAGCATTTCAAATAATATAAAATACCATTGGATGATGGAAGTGAGGTGCTTCATTTAACGACCCTTGAAAAAGTAAACACCATGGATATTGAAAATCAAGAAAGAACGAGTATGAATGGGAATGGTAAAGTATGAAGACTAAGGAAAGGTGACTTGCATGTATAAAGTCATATAATGGGCTACCTAAGAATAAAGAAAAGTCAGCAGGTTTTAAATGTTAGAGCAACTCCAATGGCGGTTGCTAAAAATGACGTGCCAAATGCCATTTTGCAATCCTAGATAGTGTTTTGGCACCCTTCAATAGTGTTTTGTTCCAATGATAGGTGCCAAAATGTGATGCCATAAGGTGTCATCCAATATAGGTTAGAAAAGGGAAAATAAAGCAAGAAAATAAATAAGAAAGGAAAAAATAAAATAAGATTATATTCATACTATACTAATATTCACATTCATAAGAATATCAACTAAATGAGAAATACACCTAGATGCTAAAATTGAGTGAAAATGAAAATTCTAAAATTTGAAATAACTATTTGTAATTATATAAATAAGAAAAACTAATTACACATGAAAATGTAATTATGAATTGGAAAAATCCTTAGTTGTTTCCAAAAATCGATCATTTTATAGTCAAAGATAAACCTACTAATTAAGTCATTTATTCAAAAATTATGCACATGATTAATAGTTTTCATAAAAAATATAATTTCTTGTTTCAATATTTTATGATTTCAAAATATAAATATGAATGAATTTCTTAGAGTAATTCAATTTTTAAAATATAATAATGTAAATTTTATTGCTATGGTAAAAAATGGTTCAAATTAAATGTACACTAATTTATTTTATAATGAATTTTTACACAGACACATACACACAAATGCACAGACATAGACACAGACACAGACACATACATAGACACACACACACACAAACACACACACACACACACACACACACAAGCTAAATATATTATGTGAACATGTTAATCCATATCATGTGATAGTGCATGGTGAATTAAAGATCAACTTCAATGAATGAATACAAACAATACTAGGAAATTAAGTTCAAATTGAGAATATGATATTTGAAATTGAACATGACAATAATATCAAAGAATGTAAGATTTTCTTTTGACGATAAAGAATTTACTATATTATATTTAATAGGTATCATTTATGTTGTGATTTTGTTACAAGATCTAATTTTATAGTTAGTTGTATTACAAAATCTAGTTGGTGGGGGTCTTTCATTAAATATTATTCTACATGTATATTAATCATACAAATAATAATGTGAACCTTTAGTCTAGATATCAACCTCATATAGATTGCACACAGAATGTTTAGTCAGTCATTAATAATTAACATATACTTTAGTAGACATGATAAACAAGATTCAAGTCATACATCCTAGATTCTAAAAATAATTTATATTTTTATTTGTAATGAAATTCATTAATAACCATGTTTTGATTATGCTTCAATCAAAAACAAATACTAAATAATTATGAAATGACCTCGTGCACTACCAACATATAAGATGATTATCAATTATTGAGCCATTTCTATTGATGGTCTTCTCATTTCTATCCATTCGATACTTTACCACTAAGATAATATATCATCTCTACTTGGAGGTCATTCACAAGTGATCACCTTTTAGACAACTCATTAACTACCCTTTATGGTTGCTTCAAATATATATATTTTTTCTCTGACCTTTAGCTTCTTTCACGATGAGAATTAATGTCGTCATACAATTATTTGTACTTTGAATTTTTATAACACCATACTCGCACAATTAAAAAATGTTTTCTTTCATATTTCACTAGTGGAAACCATATGATTGAATGTAACTCATAAAACTATCACCACCATATAAATCACATCTATTTGTGCTTGTTATATGTCTTACTTTTCATAATCCCTCACTATGACATGTGATCCACACACAAGGTAAAACACTTAGGGAAAGTTTTATTTACACCCCAATATCAATAATGGTCAATTCTTCCTAGACATGCATAATGGAATGGACAAGAAAAGTATTTATGATTTTTTCTTTGTAAGTATCATACTCATAATGATTAAATATATCTCAAATTTTTATTTTGGTATGTGAGTGTTTCTTTCGTATCATTCTCATAATGGCTATCACTTTATTTCTATCTATGCATAAGTATATTTCATGACTTACTTATCACCTTCTACCACTTTAGTTACATACAAACTCACTAATAGCCCAAACCCTAGTCTTAGTTATATTTAATTACCAAACTATTTATAACCAATCATAATAATAATAAAATATCAAATTTAAAGTAGTAAACAAAATATTCATCACAATACACATATTATACCAACCCTAGATTCATCTCTTGGTCTAACATTGGGAAGAATAATATATGAGACGAGTGAAATTAATTTCATATGAATTTGGGTGCCCAATTTAAGTCCTCAAGAAAATTTAGGTTTAGACCCTAGATCCCTCAAAACTTACTCAATTTCACTTTGATTTGCTCCTAGGAGAAGGTAGGAATGAGTACTCGCCTACTAGGGTTTATGCTTGTGTCATGTATTTTGTGGATCATATTGAAATTAGAGTTGTGGTGTCCCTTGGGTCATCTTCCTCATGTCTCTCATGAGTTTCATTTTAATTCTTAGGATTTTTTCTATATACTTGAGCATATGGTATTGAACATAAGATGTATCTTTAGTCTCCTTATTTTTCTTTATGATCATGTTGTGCGGAAAAGTCACAATGATATATTTAGCATTTGTAACACAAAGTCATTATATTAGAATGTGACTTTGGTTTATGTATTTAGTCTCTTTAACACAAAGTCATGATTAGTGATGACCACAACTTTGGTTTCTCTCTTGAGCCAATAATCATAGTGCTTATGTTGGTCATAACTCAAGTTTGGCTATCTGTAATATTATGTAGCAAAAGTTGCGACTCCAAATTAGATCATGGATTTGGCTTAACATTTAGGGTTTGGTAAAGGAAAAGACATGGTGTTGAAGGCTGCCAAGAGAATATGTGTGCATAGTGAAAGATTTGTGACAATAAGATAGTAGAGTTATCATATATGAAGATTATCATGACTATGTACGTAGAGTTTTGGCCAATACTGAAATTAATCTATAAGTACTTGAAGGTATAATCAAGTCATATCATATCAAATACTATGATTTACATAAATATTTGCTCTCCTAGTCACAAAATCTACCAAGTCATATATTTCATACTAAAACTTGATTTTATAATAATTCATCAAAATTTTTCAAAACTAAATTTTTGAAAAATTATTACAAATAAACTTATCTTTTGGGTAAAAAAAAATCATGATATAATATAAAATTATTTTAATTATTTGATATTTTTCATACCAAATAAACTCTTATACTAAAATTATTACTTATCTTTGAAGAATCTATCATTTACTTACAAAACAAGAAAACCATATCACACAGATTCCACATTTGTACAAATACATCCAAATCCAAACACTTTCAAGTACACAAAGGAAGAATGAAGCAAAATAGTGCATATCCACATATTAAGGTAGTCACCAGGGTATAATTTATCTTTAGGATGATACTCTTTAAAGACAAACTCTAATATATAATGCTCAAATTGTAGCAATGAAGTAGATGATCTCTCAAAATCTTCTCTAGAACCTGATGCCCTATTCATCATCTTTGCAATCATATCACACAATGCATATTGTTTTTTCCAAATTAAATTCAGTCCACCTTTATAATATTTCACTACATAGTGCAAATCTTTTTGGTTTGTACTACATTTAGAAGATTTCTCTCAAAATAAATTTTGTAATC
Source organism: Sapria himalayana (assembly GCA_029783825.1). Classification (NCBI taxonomy): domain Eukaryota; kingdom Viridiplantae; phylum Streptophyta; class Magnoliopsida; order Malpighiales; family Rafflesiaceae; genus Sapria; species Sapria himalayana. The sequence goes on from JAREIK010001166.1 coordinate 1,257,515, forward strand.
CGCTAAATCTTTTAGTAGATCACACATCTTTCAATCTTTTAGTCTATATTAGGCAGCATTATCTTCCATTCAATTATAATATAATTGTAGATCCTCCCAAATGACTTTGCATTTTCCATTACATTAGTCTCATCACATTTTATCTCAAATTCCAATAGTTTAAAAATCTTTTCTTCAAACTTTTTTTGCATTACTACAAACAACAACTTTTTCTATTAGTGTTTCATTTCCCAAAGTATATCTCATCTTTATGCATCAACTATCGAGTTTTGTATGGAACTATTTCATTTAAAATAAAAAATTTAAAAATTAAGTCGGGTTTCAAAAATATACCCAAACTAGTGCATCTGTAAACAAGGTGGCAAAATCATCTTTGTGAATGGTGGCCATTGCCACACTGTTAATTTTTAAAAACATAGGTCGGCATTGTGAATGCCGGCTATTGAAAATATTATAGGGATCCCATTATGACCCTCGCCCCATGCCCCATGCTCCTCACCCCTCACCCCACGCCCCTACCTTTCGCCCACGCCCCTCGCCCCTTGCTCCTTCGTGGAGCACACTGGAGCTCCGTCGAGCTCCAGCAAGCTCGAAGTGGAGCTCGACGGAGCTCCTCGAGCTCCACGACGAAGCTCCTCGAGCTCCATGACAGAGCTCTAGTGAGCTCCCCCATGGAGCTCCTCAAGCTCCACGAAGGAGCTCACTAGAGCTCGAGGAGCTCCATGATGGAGCTCCAGTGAGCTCTTTCGTGGAGCTCCATCGAGTTCCAACGAGCTCGAAGTGGAGCTTCCTAAAGCTCGACGAAGCTCCTTAAGCTCCACGAAAAAGCTCAAGGAGCTTCGTCGAGCTCCACGATGTAGCTCCAATGAGCTCCTTCGTGGAGCTCCATCGAGCTCGAAGTGGAGCTCGACGAAGCTCCTCGAGCTCCATCGAGCTCGAAGTGGAGCTCGACGAAGCTCCTCGAGCTCCACGAAGGAGCTCTAGTGAGCTCACGAAGCAGCGAGGGTCGAAGAGAGTAATGAGATCTCTATAATATTTTCAATAGCCGGCATTCATAATACTGGCCTATGATTTTAAAAAATTAACAGCGTGGCAATGACCGTCGTTTACAACGACGGCTTTGCCACGCTGTTTCCAAACACACTAGTTTAGGCATATTTTTGAAACCCGACTTAATTTTTAAATTTTTTATTTTAAATGAATTAGTTCAGACATATGGAAGTAATGTATCTCTTCTATAAAATATACTTCTTTATCTCCGGCTTCCAATTGGATATTTTTTAAAATATGAATACTATTGCCCATCATATCTTTTGGTCACTAGAAGAATGCTCACCATAGGTCTCTCTCTCTCTCTCTATATTCGCACTTTTCTTTCCTCAACTCCTATATTAGCTTTAGTGAAATGACCCTTCTTGCTTAAAATAAGTTTATTCTTCACCTTTAAATATTTGATTTCTTTCTTTTTCTATCTTTTTCAATACCTTTTTTTTTGATGCCTAACAATGTTAGGGGGACACTATCAGACATATTTTATATGTTTTATTATCCATAGGGACTCATTCGGCTCCACGTAGAAGGGTAATCAAGGTATGGTGAATTATGTGCCCAACAAAGTCACCCTCCTGATAATTGTGAATGAATTTCACAATTATTTTACCCATATCAAAAGTACAACCAATTGAGAAGGCATAAAGAAATAATATCTTCTCATGTGTGATGGTTGAGATATGAAGTGAAAGCTACAAAAAGTAGCATAGAAAATATAATCATACCTTATTCTCCTCCATGAGCTATTCATGTATCAAAAATCCATATTCTCTCTTCGTTGTCACCCTCCATTCTTTTTTTCAATCATGTCAACTCTTTTGTAATTACTTGGTAGTTGGGTCATTCTTTTAGGGACTTGAAAATAACACTATTATTTGTTCATAGAAATCAAAGTAATTTATTAAAAATCACCATATCAAAACAGATCCAAAATCTATGCACGTAACATCTCTTCTTTTCTCTAGCATCCAAATTGGCATAAAATTCCTCATTGATCGAGGCATTTTTTCTCTCTTTATACACACATAACACAACCCAATCTTTCTTTTCCATGATTTTTTAAAAAGGTGGTATATATTCATTGAAACACTCATCTTAAGTAAAGCTTTTTTTGGCAAGAATAAATTTTATCTATCTTCTACCTATCTCAATGCAAAAAGTTAGCACCAAAGCAGTGTCTTTCAGCAACTCCTCTATGACACTAAATCTCTAGTACTAAATAGCACCCTTGATACTCATTTCTCTCAACATGCTTTAAATCTTTCAACTTAGAATGTGATCTCTTCCCCTTGGTTGTGTTATAGTAGTGCTATCATGATTTTTGTTTAGAGTTTTGAATGGAATCAAGAGGAACAGATATTATGGTTTAAACAAAATTGGGATGATATATACTTTACTAGTTTGTACTTGATAAATAAAAACTCATGAAATTGATGGTTGTCCATGACTTTAAGTAATTAGATGTTACCTCATTGTAGGTGGTCCATGACTTTTTGGGTATAATCTGATTAGTAGTAGATTTGAATATGCTAATCCTAAAAATAGGAAGGGTTTTGTGGTTGATGAGTTTCAAAATGTGAAGTTCATGTAAAAAAATCACATAAAAGATAATAATAATAAACACATAGCTTCTTTGGTTGCTTTCCATGTAGCACTAAGTTTAACATCCATAATTAAAAAACATCAACTCTTCTTTTATTCCCCAAATTTTTGGCATCCATGCTAACTTCTCTATGTGATCTTTCATTTTCTTTCTCTTTATTTGTTTAATACCCACAAGTGATGCTATGTAAAAACTATCTGAATAGTATTCCCCAAAAAAGATCTCAAACATTAAGGGCCACACTTCTCCTTTGTTTGAGCCATGATGCCAAGAAATTTCATGACTTTTTGTGCTTCTTTGATTTCCTCCTCTTCAACTATTATAGTCATAATCACCATTATAACTTATGAGATAGCATATTCTTCCTCATTGGGCTTTATATCCATATTCACCAATAGAACATCTAAGGTAACATTTTTCACTTCAATCATAATTATATTCATACTCTCCAATGGAACTTCAAAGGTATCATTTTTCTTTTCAATCACAATTACGTCCATACTCACTAATTGAACTTCCAATGTAACATTTTTTATGCTCAAATTAGTGTCTCCCCATCATATCAAGTTGTCATAATTCTTCTTCTCTATCATTCACTTCTATAGTCTCAATTAATTTTTTGATAATGAAGTTTTTAAGTGATGAGCTAGTTCTTGGATATGATCTATAAAGCCTTCTATATTTAGATTTTTTGATATTCATTAATTACTTTCATCTTTGTAAGCCACATAGTCAAAAATTCATTAAATTTTAAAGGTGATTTCTCAATGAACCTATTCTGGTGAGGCATTTTTCTATATCTCTCATGTTCGAAATCTTTATACTTGGCATTCATCTAAAAATAAGGGTATTCAACATCATCATTAGGTAATAAATAAAAGTAATCATGGGGGTAAAATGTGCTCCATCATAGTAAATATTTGACCCATACATAGTCATCTTATTTATCTGGGTAATGAGATATTAGCTCAATCTAATAGTTTCACTCATATATAAGGGTGGTAGCTGAAAAAAAAAGAAAAGAAAAACTAAAAATAAACCATCATGACAAGATAAATACATGTATTTGGTATGTAAACTACCAAATATTCTTGTGTATTTTTGTTGATATTAAATGAGGTGTAAGCATAGGAATAAGCTATAATTGGATTGATTTTATAACTTTGAAAATTTGGTATATTTTAATGATTTGTCATAAAATCATTACGTATTCAGAGATATTTGGAGACTTAGTGATATATGGTTCATTGAGTAGTGTTAACATGTATTTTGAATAGAAAATCAGCTTATCTAGTCATGAAAATCTTTGTATTTTATGATATTACTCTATTACCTCATTAGCACAATCCTTCAATTATGTGCCATGTTTTTTATGGCTATGATATTATCATGGAGTTGTGGTCATATATGTCTCATAAAAATTAAATGATTTTGATATTTATTTCACATAATATAAACCAACTAGCCTATTGATGCTAAAATTATGACAACTTCATAGTATCACGACTTTATCTTTACAAATGAGTTGTATTCTTAAGTTAGAGATACATCCTTTATTCAATATCATGACTTTTGAGGTACATAAAATGATAGAGCCAAAACAACTCACGTCAAAGTTGTGGTAATTATTTAGCACAAAGACTTTTTGACACATAATATTTCATATGATATTTTTCATGTATGACCACTTCCCAGGGCATCAACTCTTGCCCTCAAGAGAAGGCAAAACTATGACTTTGATGTATGAGCTATTTTCTAAAGTCACAACTATTCCTAGTGCAACAACCTTTTGATATATGAGAAAGATCAAGGCAAATGTATTGATCATTCCTCGTACCATAACTTTTTAATATAAAAAAAAACCAAGGCCAATTTCATGTCATTCCTAGTGTTATGACCATTTGATACAAAGAAAGACTAGAACCAAATGCATATCCTTTCCCAATACCAAAACCATTTGATGTAGAAGAAAAACATTTTCTCTTTTTTTTTTCTTCTTCTTCTCATTCTTCTTTTTCTTATTCTTCTTCTTCTCATTCTTTTTCTTCTTCTTCATTATCTTATTCTTCTTATTTTTCTTCTACATTTTTTTTCTTTATCTACTTTATCATCTTCTTCTTCATCTCTTCCTCCTTCATCAGAATCATCATCATCATCAGAATTATCTTATTCTCCTTCATCAGAATCATCATCATCATCTTCTCCTTCTTCTTTTGATCCTTCAAGTTCTTCTTCTTCTTCTTGCTTTTTTCCAACTACTTCTTCTTCTCCTTCTTCTTCTCCTTATCCTTCTCCTATTTTTTATTCTACTTATTCTTCTTATTATTTTTCCTCCTCCTCCTCCTAATTCTTCTTTTTATTCTTCTTTTCCTCTTTTTCTTCTTCTTTTTCATCTCCATCTTCTACTTCATCATCATCATCTTCTCCTTCTTTTTCATCTTCATCTTCATCTTCTTCTTGTTCATCTTATTTTTCTTTTTCTCCTTCTACTTCTTTTTCTTATTCTCCTTATCCTTCTTCTTTTCTACTCCTCCTCCCACTCCTCCTGCTTCTCCTCCTCCTCATACAACTTCTTCTATAATATTTCCTTCTTATCCTTCTTCTTCTTCTTCTTCTTCTTCTCTTTCTTCATTCTTTTTCTTCATCTTCTTCTCTTTTTCCTTTTTCTTCTTCTCCTCTTCTTCTTCTTCTTCTACTTTTCATCCTTCTCCTCTACATCCTTCTCTTGCTTCATCTTCTTTTTCTTCTTTTTCATCTTCTTCATCTCCTTCTTTTTCTTCTTCATCTCCTTATTCTTATACTTCTCATTCTTCAACTTTTTCTCTTCTTCCTCCTCCTCCTCCTCATTCTTATTATTTTATTTTTTTTCCTACTTCTCCTCCTCCCTCCTTCTTTTTCTTCTTTTTCTTTTTCTTCTTCTTCTTTTTCTTCTTCTCCTCCATCTTCTTATTCTCCTTCTTCTCCTTTTACTTCTCTTGTTTTTATTCTTTTTCTTCTACTACTTCTTCTTCTCCTTATTATTATTATTATTATTATTATTATTATTCTTCTTCTTCTTCTTCTTTTACTACTACTTCTACTCCTTCTTTTTCTTATTTCTTTTTTATTCTTCTTTTTCTTCATTATAATCATCTTCTTCTTCTTCTGCTTCTTCTCCTTCTTCTTCTACTTCTTCTGATTCTTCTTCGCCGTCTTCTCCATCATCATCATCATCATCATCTTCTACTTCTTCTCATTCTTCTTCGCCTTCTTCTCCATCTTCTTCTTCTTTTTCTTCTTCTTCTCTTCCTCCTCCACCTCTTCCACATTCTTCTTTATTTTCTCCTTCTTCTTGTTCTTTTTCTCTTCATTCTACTTATTATTCTTATTCTTCATCTCCTTCTTCTTCTTTTCATTCTTCTTCTTTATCTCCTTTTTATTCTCTTCATTCTTATTATTATTCTTCTTATTCTTCTTCTTCTCTTTTTTCATCTTCTTATTTTACTACTTCTTTTCTTTCTACTTTTTATTCTTATTTTTCTTCTTCTTCTTCTTCATATTTTTTTTCTTATTCTTTTTCTTTTTCTCCTTCTTCTTCACTTTCTTCTTCTCCTTCTCCTTATTATTTTTCTCCATTTCCTCCTAATTATTCTCCTTCACCTCCTCCTTCTTCTTTTTATTCTTCTTCACCTTCTTTTTCTTCTTCTTCTTCTTCTTCTTCTTATCCTTATTTTATTCTTTTCTTCTCATTCTTCTTCTTCTTCTTCTTATTCTTCCTCTTTTTCTTCTACTCATTCAAATTATTCTTCTTCCTTTTTTTTATCCTTCTTCTTATTCTTTTTCTCATTATTCAACTTCTTCTCCTTCTTCTTATTCTCCTTTATCTCCTTTTTTTTTCATCTTCTTCTTTTTCTTATTATTATTATTATTCTCCTCCTCCTCCTCCTTTTTCTATTTCACCTTGTTTTTTTTTCTTCTTCTTCTCCATCTTCTTCTTCTTCTTCTTCTTCTACTTCTTTCTTTCTTTCTTTTTCTCCTACTTCTTCTTATTCTTCATATTACTATTATTATTATTATTATTATTATTCTTCATCTTCTTTTTCTCTTTTCTCCTCTTCTTCTTCTCCTTATTTATCAGATTCATCACATTCTTTTCTTATTCTTCTTCTCCTCCACATATTTCTTCTTCTCCTTCTCCAATTTATTATTCTTCTTTTTCTCCAATTTATTATTATTAGTATTATTATTATTCTTCTTCTACTTTTTTCTTTTCTCCTTCTTTTTTTTTCTTCTTCTTCTTATTCATCTTCTTCTTATTCTTCTCCAGCTCCACCTTCTTTTTCTTCAACTTCTTCTTCTCCTTCTTTATCATTTTCTTCTTCTACTCTTCCTTCTTCTTCTTCTTCTTCTCATTTTTTTTTTC